>JAUTXW010005398.1:1175000-1368091 GCA_030620095.1 Kuschelorhynchus macadamiae
TTGAATTTTTCATCTATCTTTAATGGTTCTTCAGATATGGGGATTGGGAGTACTATTTTAGACACTGTACTTGTGTACATATCTTATTACATGAATTTATTTTGGAAAATAAAAATATACTTACTCAGCAATCACAGTTTTCCCAGCAGATGTGTGAGCTGATACTAGAACTGACTGATTATTATCTACACACAAAATGGATTCCTTCTGAAAAGGATCTAATGTAAAAGGATAAACTTTAGCTGGTTCTCCATCTCTCGGCTGTAGTGGAGTATATGCTTGTCCAGGTGGACATGCAACTTCATGAGTGCATGAATCGAGGGTATCAATACTGTGCACTACTATTCGATTCTTGAGTTCCTCAAAGCTATTCAAACAGAAGAAAAATACTTAATTAGTAAGTGGTATTCAGAGTTCAATCTGTAGGTGACTATCCTTCAAAACAATTAAACATATTTCCTCAAATTTGCATATTTCAATTGATAATCTGCGGCATTGTTATGATACTACAAAATAAATGCCACATTTATTTATTTATTTGCAAATTTTATGGGTAACCTAACAATTTGCTTCATTTAGAAGTCACTACATTAACATAGTCACTGAATGAGAGACGATAGTCAAATAGCACTCCAAGGTCTTTTACTGTGTTAACTCTATCCAGAGGCACTCCATCAATACTATAGTATGTGTTGAATTTTAATTGCCCTTTAGAAAAGCTAATAGAACTACATTTACCAATGTTAAGAGCTAGCTCATTTACTCTCGCCCACTAGACAAATCGGTCTAGGTCCGACTCTAAGGCATCCGAATTGGCTGTAGACTCAATCACTTTAAATATTTTAAGATCGTCTGAGAACATAAAAAAAACAGAAAGTCGTATATAATTATAAACATCATTAACAAAAAGGTTAAACAATAAGGGAGAGCAGTGTGTACCTTGAGACACCCCCGAAAGAGCTGCGATTGGTCAGACCTAAAGCCACGAACTCTGACTCTGTACATTCGCCCCTCCAAATAACTCTGGATCCATTGAACGAGATGTTGACTGAAACCCAAAATCTTAGCTAATAGTAGCTCGTTATTAACTTTGTTGAACGCCTTATTAACTTTGTTGAACCCCTTGGAGAAATCCGTGTAGATAGAATCCACTTGAACATTCGTCTCCAAGGCGCGCAGCAGATGCGATTTATAGACAGCCAAGTTGGTGACCGTAGATCTGCCCAACACAAAACCATGTTGGTAATCTGCAATTAATTCTCTACATAACCACGAAAGTTTGGGGAATTGACCAAACTTTAATGAAACATTAAAAAGCATAGTGAGAGTATGGGACAAGGTACAGATGCAAGGCATCAGCAGATAATTCGGAAAATAACGTCAGTTCGCGAAGATAGTTTATCAGGCAATCCATTAATCTGCTCAAAAATCTCAGATACCGAAAATAATAGTTTATGTTAACACGAGGATTTGATACATAACCAGGTACAGGAGTATTCTGGTTATCAAAAACAGTTGGGAAATATGCTGTGAAAGCATTAGCTATGTCTACACCCACCCACATTTCAATTTTATTTTATACAGTGAGCCTCAAAAGTAGAGTCAAATAGAAAGATTTGTCCTTTTGCTATGTAACAAAGTTACTACATTTTTGGAGAATATATGCCGTCCGCTGTATCTCCGTTATTATTATTAAAACACGTCGCTTTCAGGAAAATAATCAGAAAAATTATTATATAGCTACACTTAAAAATAGGCCTACGTTTCATAACTTTAAGATAGACAATGACTTATTGAAGTTACTGTTACTGAGTATCTCTGAATAATGGTCGATCAACACTTAAAATGGGATAAGCATATAGACAAAATAATAAAAGGAAAAAAATGCCTGATAAACAAATATTATTCACTAAGAGAAATGATGGATAAAAAACTTCTTATAAATCTTTAGTGGAATCAATATTAAGGTATGGGATATTGATATGGTGTGGTGTTTATCGCACAATCCTACAGCCATTAAATGTTGCTCAAAATAGTGTTATTAAAATAATGCTAAAGAAACCAAAACTTTACCACACTGCTTTGTTGTATTCAGGCAGATTGTTGAATGTGAGGAGCCTATATATTTTTAATGTATGCAAATACAATAAAAAAACAAATCATAAGACTTTTGTCTCCCATTTATATGAAACCCGATATAATATTCAGGATAACTTAATTCTCAAACAAACTTCTAAAACTTTAAGTGTCCGATCGATCATTTATATTTATTACCTCAAAACATACAAAATTTTAACAAAAAACTGTTTAACAAAAAGTGTGCTGACTACGTACACAGCAGCTACTCACAGGTCTTTGTAAGACTATTTTAGTATGTTGTTTTTATCTGTTGATGTGAACTTATAACCTTATTTAATACATAAGTAGTGGTGGTTAACTCTAGAACAGTAACAAACTCGTAATGGCATTACAATGTGTCGTTTTGTAACTCTTTTTGCTTTTAATTTGTACTAATAAGCTTTATTAAGTGACATTAAGTCTACTATTATTATTATTATTATCATCGAAATTAACAAGCATGCATCAAAAGGAGTGGGCTGGTTTCTGTTAGTTCTATGTGTTGCCCTGTAATTTTCTCACAATGTGGCAAGTGCTGAGCAGAACTGCCTTCTGGACGTCGATGAATGTGTTAGTATGCAGTCCTATGATTTTAAGGTTCTGTTCTAGTGTTTTTGGAACTAGTCCAGTAAATGATACGATGATCGGTATCACATAAACCTTATAATAATAATAATAATAATAATAATAATAATAATAAGAGTAAGGACAGGAACGTAGGCGCTGCGTGACGTAAAAAATCGCGTAGTCATAATTTCCTTAGTTTTTCGTAGTTTAAGTGTTTTTTAATTTAAGAAAAGTGGAGTTATTATTTCCTATTGAATTTAAGAAGGAAATGAGTTATTTTACACCCTGAAAACCCACGAAAAATAACGATTTACGAGGCTTTCATCATTGGGGTTAAGCTTTTGTTTACATTTTATAGTTCCAGCTGCGTTCCAAATTCCACTTTATTTTCCAACTTGAAGTGGTGGTGAAAAAGGAAAAAAAAAATCAACGGAGGATTGGAAGGCATTCTGCGTCTAACGTAAAAATAACAGTACCGTTATAATGATGAAGACATTCAAATGTTGTCAGAAGAAAGAATTTACAAACTATTGTTGCATCTATTGTCATGCAGTCTTTCATCCCAGCTGTATGGAGAGAAACATTTCTACGGTTGTGAAGACTGGAGGATATCTAATACTGTGCTCTGCCGAATGTCAATCAAAATATAATGATGATGATAGTCAGAAAAGAATACTCGAAGAAAAATTAGCTAAACTGGAAAAAGAGGCGATCGAGAGAGAGAAACACATAAATCGATTAAGAAGAAGCAGTGTAACTTTTGAACAGACAGTTTATGAGGCTGAAAATGAATTTACTGCTAAACTAGAAAGTTTGAACAGGCGCAACGAAGAACTTAATAAAGAAATTCAAACACTAAAAACCCGAGAACAACAGTATATCTCCCAATCTAAAGACCTCTTGGAGGAGAAAAAAAATCTGGAACAACAAATCGCCGATCTCAATGCAATAACCAGAAGTATGAAAACGACTATTCCAACTCTTGAAATCGACAATAACACCTACATCAATGATCTGAAACAACTGAGGCAAAGTTTGTGTGATCTTGAATTTGGAAAAGAAAATTCGTCAGTTCAAATATCATCGCAAACGAGTAGTGTCGTTAATAATGTCCTAATTAAAAGAAGGCGCATTTTAATAATGGGAGACAAAAATGTAAAAGGATGTATAAATCAGTTCAAACAGATGACAGATAGAAAATTTTATATAAACTGTCAAATGAGAAATGATTCTTTCATTCATGATTTCCTACATGAATGTAAGGTTCTTTGCAAAAACCTAGACAAAGATGACTTTGTTTTAATCTTCATTCCCTCACACAATGCAATTAAAGGTAAGCCTATCTCTAAGGAAGAATTAATTGAATTAAACAAGATGACATCCAATACAAACCTGATTGTTATCAGTAGTGTTTATCATAGTTTTAGGCCAGTTCTGAATAATCTCTTACACATGCAAAACACTTTACTCAAGTCATTCTATGATAGAAATCCTGGTGTGTTTATACGTTTACATTGTTTTCAAGAGGATGGCATTTTAGATTTTCAAAGTAAGAAAGAACTAGTAACTTATATTGTTCGAAGTCACGTCATTGATGGCTTAAGCAGTCATTTTTTATCGTCGAAACAGAGATACAGGGGCAGTCATCACTGGTGAGTCATTCTCATTCAGTGTCTGTTCTCGATAGCACTCAAAACGCAAGGGACAACGACAACTATAACCCACCGGCAAATATATTAGGTGTGCAACCGGTATGTGAAACCTTACATTTATACTATCAGAACGTACGAGGCTTAAGAACAAAAACCGTGGAGACATTATGTTCTGTAAGTGCTACGAACTATGACTTCATTGTTTTTACCGAGTCCTGGCTGACCAAGGACATCGAAAGCAGTGAAATATTTCCACCAAACTACCAGGTCTATCGCCAAGACAGAGACTATGAAGGGACCAATCGTACTAGAGGAGGAGGTGTTTTAATTGCCGCAGCATGTGAATTCAAATCCGTAATACTACAAACGACTACAACGTGTTATCATGAGGAATTATGGGTTAAGATTAAAGGCAAAGGGAATAACATAATTCTGGGTGCAATTTATTTCTGTCCATGTTCTCCACCTGAAGTTTATAGGTCACTTGTTGAATCTATTGAAGTGATCAAGAATAGCCACCCTAAAACAAGATTACTTATCGCTGGGGACTAACCTTCCAACAATTGAATGGGAATTGGATGATGGTGTACTAGTTGCATCGGACTATCGAGGTGAAGCTGCCGAAGTTCTTCTTGACCATATTTTCTACTTAGAACTCAAACAAATTAATACTATCCAAAATCACCTTGGCAAAACACTTGACCTGGTTCTCGCAGATGATGTCAATGGCTTCAACGAACTGTCAGTCGCCAGAACTTCTGAGCTATGTGGGTTGGATGAATTTCATCCAGCTTTACAAGTCCAGTTCCGTGGCGACTGTCTAGCACTATTATCCATAAAAACAAATTTGAAAGTTCATGTTTTTCACAAAGCTAACTATGAAAGAATTAATGAGTTTCTGGGACAACAGGATTGGAATTTTGTGGACACTGTGATGGAAATTGACATGTTGGTTGATAGACCTTATGACATTCTGTAAACTGCTGTCGATAGGTTTGTTCCAACGAAGTATATCTGTGATAGTAAATTTCCTAGTTGGTATAGTCCAGAACTAAAGAGGCTGATAAACAGGAAAAACAGGCTTCACAAAACTTTCAAAAGAACTGGTGATCAGAAAGATTATGAACGATACTCTATCATACGTCCTGAATGCAAGTACCATATTGATTTATGTTACTTGCTATATGTGTCTAACACGGAACATATGATACCGAGCAATATAAAGTACTTTTGGTCATATTTAAACAGCCTGAACAAGAATAACGGAATCCCTGTTAACATGAAGTATCAGGGAGAGGAACTGCATTCGCCAGAGGAAATAGCATGTGCTTTTGCAAGGCATTTCCAGTCATGTTACTGCGACCACGATGATGTTAATATCTTACCAATGGAACATATCTATCCTGTAGTGCATCTGTTTCAATATACTTTCACAATCGACAAAGTCGCAACTAAGTTGGGAAGTCTTGACTGTAGTAAGAGTGCAGGACCAGATGGTTTGTCTCCGTTGTTCCTTAAGTCCTGTGCCATTTCTCTTTCTAGGCCTCTCTGCAGCATATTTCAGAGATCTTTTTCAACTGGAGTATTCCCAACTAAATGGAAACAATCCACCATTTTTCCAATATACAAATCTGGCGATCGAGACCACATTGAGAACTATAGAGGGATTTCTCTGCTCTGCATCTTGGGAAAGATGTTTGAATCCATGGTAACGGAGGACCTATTTTATGCCTTTAAACGGCACATCGCTCTACAACAGCACGGATTTTTTGAGAACAGATCTACGACGTCCAATCTGGCAGCATATCAGGACTTCCTCGTGCGTGCCTTAGAGGAGGGTAATCAAGTAGATACCATTTATACAGACTTTTCAAAGCGTTTGACAGTGTGTGTCACAAACTTTTATTGTGTAAGCTTGAATGCTTAGGGGTGTGTGGACCCTACCTGGCGTGGATCGCTTCCTACCTTTTTTCTCGAAAACAGACAGTTAAATTGTTTGGTGCTGTTTCTGGTGAAATTGATGTTACTTCGGGAGTTCCCCAAGGATCTCATCTGGGCCCAATATTGTTTTTATTGTTTGTGAACGACATTACTTGTAATTTTGTGTTCTGTAAATGTCTACTATATGCTGACGATTTGAAATTGTTTGCAAGAGTAAAAACTATCAGTGACTCTGAAATGTTACAAAATGATCTCAATAGACTGGATAATTGGTGTGAACGTAATTATTTGAAGCTCAAAGCTAATAAATGTAAAATCATGAGATTCTACAAAGTACAAATGCCTGTGATATTTCATTATACTCTCTGTGATAATGCTCTGCAATCTGCAATAACATTTGACGACCTAGGTGTAATTTTTGACCGTGAGCTGAGTTTTAATCAACATATTGATAGGATAGTTGCTAGAAGTTTTAGAATGTTAGGCTTTTTAAAAAGAAATTGTAGATATATAGAGGACATCAAAGCTCTAAAGACACTGTACAATTCATTGGTTAGAAGTATATTGGAATATGCGTCTATTGTTTGGTCACCAATTTATCAAGTCCACATAAATCGTTTAGAAAGAGTACAGTCAAAATTTTTGAAGTTTATTCTATTTAAGCAACATATACCATACACTGACATATCACACGAAACTCGTTTATTATTAGTTGGATACTCTAGCCTAGAATCTCGGCGTAAAAACAGCTTTTTATTTTTCCTTCATAAGCTGGTTAATGGGCACATGGACTGTGAAGAACTCTTACAAGCAATACATTTTGGTGTACCTAACAGAAATACTCGCCAAAGACTCTTATTCAATTGTTTAATACACAGAACTAATTACGTACAAAAGGCTGTTGTCGACAGAATGTGTAATATATTTAATGAAAACTTTACAGATATTGACATCTTTAATATGTCGATAAATCAAATAAAACGCATTGTATTTTAAATTGTTGTTTAGTTTATACTTTAAATTGTTTAGTTTATAGAATTGTAGTGTATTTGTGTTCTATTTGGAAATTTTATTTTGTACATTTTCTGACATAACATCCGCTAAAAAATGACTAGCTATTATTTTAAGGTTTACCTATCAGTTTGATAGTTTTTAATTTGATTTTTGTCTAAACATTTAAGTGTGGTGTTTCTTTTTCTTATATACTCCTGACTATTTTTAAATGATATCACTGACATGTAATTTTATTCTAATTTTTGGTAGTGCCATTTGGAAATATTATTTCTGTAGTGTACTGATTGAAATAAATAAATAAATAAATAAATAAATAATACTTTTATTGTCATAAAACATTCAAAAATGAACATAGACAACGTTACAGATTACAAAAGAGAAACTTAAGATAATATGGTAGGTCATTATACATAATACAAAGCAAAACAAAAAACAAACAAATCAATAAGTGTACATAAACATAATATTAAAAAAACATTAGCAGGTAATACATTAAAATAGTCATCTAAACTATAAAATTCACTCGTAATTAAAAATTCCCTTAAATGGGACTTAAATGAATATTTTCCCTGAATTAATTTTATATTGGTAGGTAAAGCATTATACACCTTTATACAATTTAAGAGGGGGCCCTTATGAAAAAGGGATGTGCGATGATTTGGAATAACCAAATTATTTTGACCCCTAGTGTTAACGCCATTGGAGACATCGCCATTTCTAAGAAATAGATTAAAATTCGATTTTACAAATAAAGAACATGTATAAACAAACAGAGAGGGAACAGTCATTATCCCTAATAATTTAAATTTATCCCTACATGATTCTCTATACTTTAAGTTTAAAATAGTTCTTACGACTCTTTTTTGGGCTACAAATACTCTTTTTGCATTTTCAGCATGAAACCGGTACCAAAACATAATACTATAAGATATTATAGACTGAACAGCTGCCATATAAAATATACGTAGGACAGAGATGCTAACTTGCTGGCGCAAAAGACGAATGGCATATGATGCACTGCTAATTTTAGACAAAACATTATTAACATGTTCAGTCCACTGAAAATTACTGTCTAATGTAATACCAAGAAATTTAACAGAATGCGTCTGTTTTATGCTCTTACCTTCAATGGTGACATATAAAGACTCTAGACCAGTGTCCCGAAATACTACCAGGGCAGTCTTACCAGTATTTAGTAGAAGATTGTTATTAGTGCACCAATCCAACACACCCTGCGCTATACTAGATGATCTTTGTGACAATAAAGTTTTATCAGATGAAGAGATAATACATGATGTATCATCTGCAAATTGATATAAAGATGTCAAGTCAATTTTCTGGTTTAAGTCGTTTGCAAAAATTAAGAACAAAATAGGTCCCAATATCGAACCCTGAGGCACTCCAGCAGAAATGGACTTATACTTTGAGTATGATTTACTGCCCCCATATCCGACATAAACTGTCATTCTCCTATTGCTTAAATATGATCTTATAAATCTATTGGCAACACCACGAATACCATAACACTCTAGCTTTTGAAGCAGTAACTCATGATCAATCAGATCAAATGCCTTACTTAAATCAAAATAGATACCAGACACCAATTGCCCCTTATCAATCTGTTCCAGAATATAATTTAGTGACTGAAATATTGCAGTGATCGTTGAATGATCTGGAAGGAAACCATGTTGTCCACTGTAAAATAATTTGTTATTTAGAAAATAATCCAAAACTCGAATATAAACAATTCTCTCAAACACCTTAGAAAAAATGGGTAAAATTGATATGGGCCTATAATTATTAATATCATTGGAGTTGCCTTTTTTATAAACCGGTATGACTTTGGCAATCTTAAGTTTATCCGGAAAAACACCACTTTCCATACAATTATTTATAACCATGCACATGGGAATACTAATATATTTTGAAACATGTCTAAGTATAGTTATTGGAATTTCGTCTACTCCAGTTGAGTACTTCATTGGCAACATATTGATAATCCTACTTACCTCATCAGGTGTTGTAGGTCTTAAGAAAAACGAATAAGGCACTGGCTGAATATTACAACTCGTACTGTTATTACCAAGAATATAATCTAAATCAAATTGATTTGCAAATAAATTAGCAAGTACCTCTGGATCTTTAATTATTAAATCATCTTTTAAAATTTCAATATCGTTAGACTTTTTATCATTAAGAGAGTTTTTAAGCAGCCGCCAAGTTGATTTTGTTATATTGCTGGAATTTGTAATAATATTATCATTATAGCTTTGTTTAAATTTGCGAATGTAGCCTTTATAGCTTTTCCTTTCAGTCTTATAGTGGACTAAAATATTTATGTCATTAGTTCTTTTATAAAGTGCATACATGTCCCTCAAATACATTGACCACTCTTTTATTTCGTCAGACACCCAACCTTGTTCTGCATTCATTTTAACTCTGGTATTTTTCACTGGAATATGAATGTTAAAATAATAATTGAAAATATTATAAAACACATCAAACATCTCCTCACAATTACGAGTTTCATTTACATTAAACCAGCTCTCATTCTCAACTGCAGTTTTAAAACTATTTACATTTTCTTCACTAAAATTTCTTTTATTACATGTTAAATTCTGATATTGTTTTTTTAACTTGTGAACATTTAAAATTAAGGCATAGTGATCAGATATGTCAGACTTTATTATCTCACTTGAGTACTCATCACATGCTAAATTAGAAAAAATATTGTCTAGTTGGCTACTTGTATTATTTGTGACTCTGGTTAATCCAGTAACATTTTTTTTCAAATTGTACATAGAGAAAAGGTTGATTATATCTACAACATCTTTCTCGTTTCTATCAAACTTTACATTAAAATCGCCACACACAAATAAAATTTTATTTCTACCATAAACTTCATTCAATAAACCATACATTTTTTCCAAAAATACAGTCATATTTCCATTCAGAGATCGATATAAAGAAATAACAACACCAACACTTTCACTAACATTAACCTCAGCACAGTCAGTATTCAGTCGCCACATCTGCTGTATCTCAATGACCAGCTCCACATATTTGACCTTTTTGTCTTGACATTTATCCAATACGTTGTTATTGTTGGGTACAGCGACATCCACCAAATATGCTGTCTTTATTTCCTTATTTAACAGTACCAAATCGGACCAATTATTCGTCACCCGTCTGTCGGTGATAATTGCTCGGTCGTAGTACAGTTTGAAGGCATTATTTTCAAGCACTGAACTTGGTTTTTATAATACGGCACAAAGGTGTTAAGGAGCCCGTATTTATTGACAAACTTCTGATGGATGATTTATTTATTTTATATATTTATTTATTTACAGTATCAACAGCAAGAAAAACGCCAATTACAGTGAGACTTAAAGTTAACACAATAAATATATTAAATACACTATACAACTTTACATACTTACAACAATAGTTATAGTCCAAAAAATACATATACAATAATACTAAGTTACAAGTTGAGATCGAAAAAGTTTATCTGTCATTTTGTTCTTGAACTGCTTCAGCGAAATATTGTCAATGTCAATATCATTAGCATATTTATTAAACAGTGAGCACATTCGGTATACAGGTGAGACCTTGAAACTATTAATACGGGGAAAGTCTAAGTAAAATGTGTTTCTTGATCTAGTGCTTCCTGCATTAAAAGAAAATTTAATTTCTAATAAAATCTCTCGACAATCCACCCGATAATTTTGAAAATAAAAACAATGCATGTTTTTATTCTTCTATTTTCCATGGATAAACAATTAAACATTTGAAGCAAAGTCCAATGATTAAAGTCTTGCGCAGGGTAGTAACCAAATTTTTTTAAATAGAGAAATTTAAGAAACTTTCTTTAGACATAAGACAACCATATTTTAATTTTAATAGGCCACATGAGACTATAAAACAACTTACAGCACACATCCTGATGAAAGTCCCTAGTTCTAATGATAAAGGCCAGTATTTTATGAGCTTCACTAACCTTTACAGTAATATGCTCAATAAACATTAATGCAGTCATTTATGCAGGGAAAAACACATAGATGCACACTTCCGAACATTAAGGGAAAAACCATTCTCTTCACATCAGCTGACTACCTTATTGAGGTCTTCCTGTATTTTGTTACAGTAGCTACCATCCCTGATGTTACACACCTGGTTATGTCGCTGGAGGTAATCCGTGTTTGCTAGATAAGCGCAGCCAGATGTTATATGCTCTATAGTCTCTGATCTTTCGCTACATTTTCAACACTTATCGGATTTAACGGACCGGTCTTTGATGATGAATTTAGTGTAATTTCGTGTGTTAATAACTTGGTCCTGTATTGCCATTACAAATCCTTCTGTCTCTGGGAACAATTGTACATCCTTCAGCCACCTGTTAGATGCTTCCTTATCTAGGTGCGGCTGATTCAAGTCATTGTGATGTCGGCCATGCAGTGCCATTTGAGCAAGCCCACTGTTTTTGTTTGTCGGGGGGTCTGAAACTGACTTTAGGCTGATGTTGTCACTTGCGAAATTAAGAGAAGAGTACGAGTTATCACTTAAGGTTACTATATGGTGAAGGCTTGATGTTTGTGCCTTGTTGGTGAAGAACTCAACAAGTCAACAAGGGATCTTCCACCTTCTCTTCGTCGTAAGGTCATTCGGAGAGTTGATGACCTTGGATGGTGTGACTTGTACTTGGTCATCATTAAGCGAGTAGTTCGCTGTAGTCACTCTAGCTCCGTGTTAGTCCATTTCAGAAGGGGGGTTCCAGAGTGAGGGACATTTGCCAGACAAAAGAGATACGTTGATAATGTGAGTTAACAGGGCTGCTATTACTTCCAAGTGAGTTGAAGCATTTTCGCTGATAAGATCCTCAAGTTCGTTCTCCACTGGTGCGTGATAGTTGCCAGGAAATTGCTGATTATAGGGTGAATTTTGTATATTCCTAATAAGTCGGTGAGCCAGGAATGTGGTACATTGTCAAAGGCCTTTTTATAGTCTCTAAAAGCAGTGTGTAGTTAAAGTCAAAGTCAAAAACAGCTTTATTGTAATTTAAGAAAAATCTCATATACAAAGCAAGCAAACTTAAACTAAGCAACAACAAAAATAAGTCCTGTCATTTTTGACAATATATACTCTAGTAGCAAGTCAATTTAACTGTGTTAACGAACAAATACAAAGTTGTATATTAAAATAAAATATGATCGTATAAAAATATATAAATTGCTATAATGCATATTATATTCAATTTAAAAAAGTATAAAATTAAAACCTCAATATATAGTACTTAGATGTATAAAAAACATAGCACAGAGTGAACACAAAAACACAAAACAGTTTTAAATATAAAGCATAAAATACAAAAATAACCATTACAATACTAAAAAAGTATTTACATATTCAGTTAAATGATTCGTCAAAAAATTCAGCAACTGACTAGTAGGCATTCCCAATCAATAGGCTTCTCACTTCTCGCTTAAAATGTCTTGGATTAGAAATGCCCCTTATATTTGAGGGTAGATGATTAAATATTTTTTAGCTGTTAAAATGATAGATTTCTGGGTCAGAATCGAAGAGGGAATAGGCAGGGAAGTGAATCGAGAGCTTCGAGTTGCATAAGCTTGGGTTGACTCAATCTCATGCCCGAACTTAACATGCACAAGGCAGACTGTTTCTAATATAAATATGCAGGGTAAAGTTAAAATTTTTTGACTTGCAAAGTAAGGTCTGCATGACTCCCTGAAGGGTAGTTTACACATATATCTAATTGCACGTTTTTGCTGTACAAAGACCATGTTAAATAACTGATTAGAGCAAGATCCCCAAAAACATACTCCATAACATAAATGGGACTCAATCAAAGCAAAGTAAACGTTCCTTGCCATGGACATGCTCAGCTCCCGAGCAACAACCCTCAAGGCAAAACATCCCTTAGCTAATTTAACATTCATACTTAAGTGTGCTTCAAAATTTAATCTTTCATCTATATACAAACCCAGAAACTTATTAACTTTCAAATTTCCCAAAATCTGAGAGTCAAGAGACATTTCACCAATCTGACATTTAAAAGAAACAAAATTTGTTTTTGATACATTCAGAGTTAAGAAATTGGAATCACACCATTCCTTTATCCTGTATCCCCAGAAATGGAACCTAAAATACTTGATGCTAACATTTGGCCTAATGGAATAGTGGTTAAGCCTTTTGTGTTCTACTACAATAGACGAAATGGTAATCTTGGAAGGACAAATTTTTGGAACAGAAGAAGCAATCAACCCCCACAAAGGTAGACAACCACAATAAATGCCTAACACCACCCCTTTCATGTTACTATCAGAATGTCAGGGGCCTAAGAACAAAAATGATGGACTTATCTATATCAGTGTCTCTGGAAAACTTTGATATTATTCTACTTACAGAGACTTTTCTAAATAGCGATATACATAACAATGAACTTGGTCTCTTTGGCTATGATGTTTACAGATGTGACCGTTCTGAGGAAACAAGTTCCTGCAAAAGAGGTGGTGGAGTCTTAGTGGCAGTAAAAGTAAACTTTAAAACTAGAGCCGTATACAGCCCTATAAACAATATAGAACATCTATTTGTACTAGTAGAACAGGGAGCACATATTAGATTGATGGTTTGTCTGGTTTATATACCTCCTTCATCATGTTTGGAGGTTTATGAAGATTTTTCTCTTGCGGTGTCGGCGATTCTGGATGAACATGGCCTGGACAGTGAAGTGATAATGTGTGGTGACTTTAACCTACCAAATGTTTTATGGGTTATTGTTAATCTGGGAACCATTCCAAGTGGTAAGATCACCCAGCAGGTGCAATCAATATCTGATTGTATGGCGTTTTATAATCTTAATCAAAACAACAATATTTCAAACTGCAAAGGTGGTTACCTGGATTTAATATTTTCTTCTGCAAAAGAGTCAACTGTTATGGCTTGTGAATCTCCACTGTTGCCCTGTGATCCATATCATCCGGCATTAAATTTTAATATAGATCTTGAACCTGATATGTGGACGGATGTGTCAGAATATGACTATTATTATTATAATTTTAATTTAGCAGATTATATTTCTATAAACTTATATTTATCAAATTTTAATTGGGACACCCTGAATGTTGGTGATATTAATGTGGCTCTTAGTAAATTTTTGATGTTATTTATTATGTTATTGATATGTTTGCACCTAAGATTAGATGTAAGACTCCAAAGTTTCCTAAATGGCATGATGAAAGACTGAAGGAACTTATTATCACAAAAAAGAGAGCACATAAAAAATTTAAGATTAGCCGTTCGACTGAAGACTACGCTACTTTTTCTCATTTACGGACTCAGTGTAAAGATTATTCAAAGATTAGTTATCATAATTACATAAAAAATTTAGAACTTACAATACATAATAAAAAGGACTTTTGGAAACATATAAACTCTAAGAAATATGGTTTTGAGGTCCCTGCTTGCATGCAGCTCGGTGGTAAGACAGCAGACACACCAAGCAACATTGCTGCATTGTTTTGTGAGCATTTCTCAACCATATACATTAATAATACTGTAAATGACTGTGAGTTTCAACTTGATGAGTCTATTGTGGTAAATGTAAGCTCCTGTGATATAAATGTTCTCAATGTTTTTAATGCAATATTAGATTTAGATAACAACTTAGGCTGTGGTCCTGATGGAATTCCTGTCACGTTCTTAAAAAATACTAGATGTGTCCTTGTTGAGGTTTTAACATTTCTGTTTAATATGTCTCTGGAAACAGGTGTTTTTCCTAATGAATGGAAACGCAGTTATATTACTCCCATATTCAAAGATGGTGATCGCGCAAATGTAACAAATTATAGGGCTATATCAGGAATCTCAATAATACCAAAAATTTTTGAATCACTTGTTACCGGGCCCTTAGTTTCCAAATATAATATTACTGTAGCTCTTGAACAGCACGGCTTCATGAAAGGTAAATCAACCTCGACAAATCTCCTTGAGCTTCAGCATATAGTGTTGGGATCCATGGAGAGACGTTTGCAGGTTGATGCCGTATATACTGATTTTTCAAAAGCGTTCGATAGAGTAAATCATAACATTCTTGTAAAAAAATTGGAGGCTATGGGTGTGGGAGGTTCCTTATTGGCTTGGTTCGGTAGCTATCTTACTGGAAGACGTCAAGTGGTAAAGTTAAAAAATACATTATCTGATGAGATTATAGTGCATTCTGGTGTACCACAGGGTGGTCATTTATCACCATTTTTGTTTGTATGTTTCATAAATGACCTGAAAAATATCATTTACAAGAGCAATTTGTTACTATATGCTGATGATTGTAAGATTTTTAAAATAATTCACTCACATCTTGACTGTCTTCAGCTTCAGGAGGATTTGAACAGGTTTACAAAATGGTGTCTTACAAATCATTTAAATTTGAATGTTGAAAAATGTAGTGTCATAAGTTTTCATCGTTTAAAAACACCATATATATACAATTATACTTTGAATGATGGCATTGTAGAAAGAATTGATATTGTGAAAGACTTGGGAGTTCTACTGGATGCTGAATTTACATTTGTTCAGCACATAGATAATATGACAAATAAAGCAATGAAACTGTTGGGCTTTACTTTAAGATCTCTTCGAGATTTCAGTAGTGTGTATGCTCTGAGAGATGTCTTATGTGTGGTGGTATGATCTGGACTTGAGTATGCTTCCACTGTGGAAACCAGAGGAAATTTTTAAGACATCGCATTCAGACTCCATATACCCATGGAAGATGTCAACTACTGTGAGTTATATGCATTGTTGGGTCTCCCCTTATTGGAAGAGAGAAGGAAATACTTTGACCTGTGTATTTTAATTAAAATTCTTAACGACCTTATTAAGTCACCTTCTCTCTTAGGTAAAATAAACTTTCATGTTCCTGTCAGGTCAACAAGGCAAGAACAACTATTTCATACTACATTCCACAGAACTAACTATGGCTTAAATACCCCCATAGACAGAATGTGTATGTATGCAAATGTCCTACCAAGTCATATTGATTTGTTTAATATGAGTTTTCCAAGATTTAGAAATGCTTTAAAAAAGTTATAATGGTTGTTTTTAAAATTTGTGTAATGTTGATTTAAAACTAATCCTTACTAAATGTGATATTTTTTGTTTTTTATTTATATATATTATATTACTTGCTTATATTCTGGCACTTGTTTTTGCACTTGGTTGTACATGTTAGATGTTATATGCTTACTGTTAACTGTAAATGGATATTCCGTTAATATATTTTTATTTTATTTATTTATTTATTTTATTTATTTATTTATTTTATTTATCTTCAATAAATATAACATCTGGCAAGCTCCAACTGATTAGTGTCCTTATTATGCCAGAGAATTGTCGTATGTTCAGCAAACATCGTAAACACTCCCGAAATGCTCAGTCTGGACAGATCGTTGACATATAACAGGAATAAAAGCAGGCCCAAAACAGATCCCTGAGGAACACCAGAAACAATTTCTCTTTCACTTGATTCCCTGTCATTAAACCCTACTGACTGATAGCGTCCAGACAAATAAGAACATATCCAGGCCAAAGTTGCCCCTCTGAATCCATATATGTTTCAAGTTTTCGCAACAGCACTCTATGATCTACACAATCAAATGCCTTGGTAAAGTCACAGAATACTGCTGCGGCGACTTCTCGATAGTTCAGAGTTGTATACAAGCTGTTAAGGAAAGAAAAAATTGCATCATTTGTGTTTTTGGATGCTTGAAAACCAAACTGAATACTGCTAACAAGATTGTGCGCCACAACGAAGTCAACGACTCGCCTCTTCACCAGCTTTTCAATAACCTTAGCCAATGTTGGAAGCAATGAAATAGGTCTAAAGTTAGAGGGCACTTCACGGTCACCCCCTTTAAAAAGTGGAATAACTTTTGCTCGCTTTAGGGAAGGGGGAAAAATACCACTGTGAAAAGACAAATTTATTGCCTCTGCAAGCGTCTTTAGTGCGATAGCGGGCAAATGTAAAAGTATCCTCAAAGACATATTATCCCAGCCAGATGTATTCTTATTTTTTAATTCTGTAAAGGTATCTTTAATTTTATTTATATCAGTTGGAGCAAAAAATGTATCTCTCACCCGTATACCATCAAGGAAGGTCAAAGGATCCTTTGTGGAATTTATATGAGAGGACAAGTTGGCAGCCACGGTGCAGTAAAAGGAATTTAACTGATGACAAGTCAGATTGGAACAGGTTGTCTGACTATTTTCTCCAAACAGTTCCTTAACAATCCTCCAACTCTCCCTCTGTTCATTTGTGGATTGCTTCAGTCAATTGGCATAGTGAAGCTGTTTAGCTACTTTAATTGTACTTCTATATACAGTTCGATATTTATTAAAATATGAAATAAATGTTGGATTTTCAAAAAATTACTTTCGCAGCATGTGCAAGGAACGCATATTTCTGGACAAGGTTTTAAGTCCTTTGGTAAACCACAATTTCCTCTTCCTCGTTTTTATGGTTTTAAGGAGAAAAGCCAAATTGAAATTGTAAGTTAGTAGGCTGTGAAAGCCTGCGAGCAGGTCATTTATGCAAAACCCCACTCCAGTTACCTTCAGCACATAATTGAGAAAACCTACCATAATTTTTATGAGTAAAAAGTCTACCCCTCTGTTTAGTTTTCTTTAATTTTTTAAACGAAACTTTAAAACTGCACAAAACCGCATGGTGATCAGAAAGATCTGCATTTAGCACACAACAGCTTTCAAATGCACCCCCTCGGTTAGAACAAAAATAGTCAATCAATGATGACGAATATTCAGTAACACGAGTAGGGTCGTCCACCACATGCATCACTAAGTTCAATGAATCAAATAAGTTAGATATTATTTTAAAATTCAGGTGCGATTTATTTGTATAATCTATATTTAGGTCGCCCGCAAAAATAATCAATGCATGTAAAGGAACCCCATAATAAATGACTCCAGCCTAGTCAAAAAAAGAGACACATCAGTATTCGAAGGTCTGTATAAACAGACAACAAAAACATTTAGCTTAGGTGCATGTACTATAGAAAATTCAAAATCTTTTTCAACAAAGATATCATTAAATTTCTCATAGTCAAAGAAAGAATATGTGTTCAAAAAATTTTTGTGGACAAGTATCACTGTACCTCCATGAATGTAAGTAGATCTGGAATACTTAGACAATACACTATAATCCGACAGAGAAACCGGCTCAACACCATTTAACCAATGCTCAGTCAGAAGCAACACATCAGGGTAATCAATACTATCAAGAAAAAGTTGTAATTCGTCAATTTTATTCCTGACTGACTGAACATTAAGCAGCAACAGTGAAAAACCGGCATCCCTGCCTACACTAAAAAAGCGCTATGACTCGGTATACTCTCCTCCGCAACAACTCTACCACACTCCAGATCCACTCTTGATTCAACAGGGTTAACAACACCCTGTTTCAGGTTCACAAATACCTTATTAATCTGAGAGACAATAAATCTGCACACCAACTTCTTAGTGTCATAGGATCGATCAGCATTCCAAGACCTTTCTTCAATATGCATAAAATTGTCCATAGGAACAAATTCATGGCATGTACGCTTGTGTGAATGGTTATGGATAATATCATTCCGCACTTTTCTTCTAGCTGCAAACGCTGAACGAACACCTCATCCTCAAAATCCCGAGTTTTTCATCTTTCTCTGCTGTATTTTGTGTCCTTCTCTGCCATTTCTCTATTAATTGCTCTATTTTTTCCTGAAAAACTACAGTAGTTTCCTTCATTTCTAACTCAAGAGCATACATTTTTTCATCTTTTTCATGTATTTGATGTTTTAGTACATGCGTGTCGCTCTGAAGTTTATCTAACTCAACCTTCAGCTTTTTGATTTGTTCACTGTTTTGACCAAAAGCTTTTTCTTTGCAATCCTTTGAACAGTACACTTGACGTTTTTCTAGCTCTCATTAATTTTTCGCGTCGACCATACACGAACGGCCCCCTCACGCCCGAACCGTCGCCCCTATCGAAAAAACTCATAACACGCAAAATTTGCGCCGCCCGAAAATACGTACGACGGACCGTTCGAGTTGCGGATACGGTGGTCCGTTTCGCGATTGTAGGCCAAAAACCGTATTTTCGGTTATATAATCGCAGATAACTCGTAAACCGTGCCCCCTATCGAAAAAACTCATACCACTAAAAATGTACAGGAGGTCTAAACGCATACGACGACGCTAGATGGTGTTTCCAGTCTCTTTCCAAGCAGCTGGGATGCAAAACTCCAAAACATGTGACACAGTAGTATTGGGAAAAACATTTATTTGTGGAACATTTAAAACTGAATTTCATATCCATACTGTAGCTATTTGACCTAAGAAAAAGAGTTTACGTCTTAAAGCTATTTTTTGAAGACACTACTCCCCCACTCAGTTCAGAGAGTTCAGCATCCCAAAATAAAAGCTGCAGAAAATTGACTCTTCACCAACCATGTTTCTATTAAAATTTTAATAATGTTTCTAAAAATGTTTGTAAGGAAATTTTATCAAGTCCGGTTCTGTCCTTTATCATTTAGAAGTTCAATGAACCACGGATTTGTTAAACACAACACAATAACAACAGAACAGAAAAAAACAGGGAATTCCACAGCTGTTTGTTGAATTATCTGTGATCCAAAATGGACAAAAAATGGGTAATTTCCAATAACCCACTCTTTGAATAAAAAAAATGTAGGTACCTAGATAAATGAATTACTTCTGAATGCTATCAGTTTAGAGATAAGAATATGTTTTTGCCGTTTCTGTCTATGGATCTTTTAAATATTGCAAGCAGAATTAGGCAATATTTTAAGGTTTTAGGTCACGAAAATTACATTTTACAGAACGAAAAACTAAACACCATATAGACGAATTTTTTCACCTCAAAACGACACTTCTTACACGAATTTAAACGGATCTTGTACATGGTAGTCAAACAGGGGATGGGCCCATACTGGGACGGGACTTCTGTCCTATTGCTTTTGGGTAGCATAGTTGTAGTGCCTAGCATTAGAAATATGGGGGTTGTCTCTAGATGATTCATTATTTCAGTAAACTGATGGGCCAGAACTTCATGGAAGACCTCAAATTTCTTATACCAGAAATTGTGAATATGGTCAACTCCTGGCGACTTCCAGTTGCTCATTTTCTTAATAAAGTTGCTAACTTCCTCCTTGGTGATAGAGTCAAATTCCATTTGTGGTGTTTATGTGGTTCGGTTATGCTCTTTTGGTTTTACCCAGATGTTCGAACAATATTCGGGCAAATGCTCTTTGCTATTATTATTATTATTGTTTTGTAAATGTATACATTTGTATTTGTATTTTATACCTAGGTGTTAATTATCTTTGTGTGAAAAAAATCTAACCAAATAAATGATTTAGTTAAGGTTATACTGTATGTATATGTAACATGTATGTAAATAAATAAATGAACTAAATAAATATTCGGTCATGGAGAAATAAAACTAGTAAAATAACACTACTGAGTGATTCTTTTCTAAACTACAAGTTTGGACTTAGAGATTTAGGCAAACAAGATCAAGAAACAGTTAAATTTCTGGGGCTACATCTGGACCATAAACTTCAATGGTCCGCTCATGTTGAAAATCTGGCAAAAAGGAGGAACCACTTTTCTGCTCAGAGGACTTTTGGGTTCTGTCTCTGGAGAGGTCTTGCTTTCTGCAAATTGGGCCATATTCTGGGAGGGAGAGGAGGGCTGTGAGGATACTGGCAGGTCTTTTAGGGAGGACTGCAGGGTGGCTTTTGTTGTGCCCGGAATCCCTACTTTGCCTGCTGCAGTTATCCTGGAGAATGTGTTGTTTGTTAAAAAGAATGAGGAACGATTCATCCTTCAGGTTGAGCTGCATACTTACCCAACAAGGAGTGGGGATAATATTAGTCCCATTTCTTACCGACTTAGAAGCAGCCCAAGTAGACCAGAGTTTATGGCACTAAACCTGTTTAATAGACTGCTGCGAAGGACTAGGGGATTGCCGCTTCATTACTACTTACTACATTCCTTGTAAAATTGGCTCCAGATTATCCAAGAAATTTAAAGAAAACTTCCATGTAACCACAAAAAATAAAAGTAACACAGAAAATGCAGTATATCACAAAGGCTTACTTAGCTTTAATTATCTGCCTATGTAAATTAAAGCAGCATTTAAAGAGAATAAATGTAAATTAAAGCAGCATTTAAAAAGGGAATGATACAAAAAAATATAAATATGTATGTATATATATAGAGTATAGTAGAAATATTAAATTTTAACATAAAATATATTAATATCAAAATTTATACAATATTATACAGGTTGATTTTTACATTGTATTGTTAATGTATAAAATTTACTGTTAACCATTCTAACCAAATCGTATCAAATGCCCAAATCTTGAGTTTTCTGTCTCTCTTTTATATTTTGATTCCTGTGCAACTATCTCTTTCTCTAGCTCAACTATTTTATCTTCTAAGCTTTTCTGAGTTTTAATCATTTCCATTTCCAAAGTTTCAATTTTATATCCTTTTCATTCAACTGCCTTTTAAGACTGACAAGCTCCATCAACAAATCTAAATCGACAGTACTAGCCTTGATTGATTATTCCCATCACAGGCTTTTTCCTTTCCAGTCCCTCACTATGCAACTATGGTGTAAAACACCACCACACTCTACACAACACTAAAAGGAGAAACGCTTGGTTGCACAAAATTTAAATCTAAACTTTAGCATTGATATGAATTTCTTTTTTTTTTTTCGCACACCTAAGTCCTGACCTGACACTCGAAAGTGTACTAAATTGTACTAAAACTTGTACAATTAGAAAGACTAAGCTGAACAACAAAAGAGCAACAACATTTTTGGCACCTTATTATTTTTTTTTATTATGTTTCATATTTACAAAATTCAGATAAATGTTTTAAATTCTAGAGATGCCTTAGCTTAGAAAAAAGTAATATTTAATTCAAATTAACTATATCAAATATAATAATTAACACTTATGCACCAAAATCGCGTTCGAAATCCCGAAACCCCTTGTGAAATCCTGAAATCATTCCCAAAATCTCGAAATCACAGGGGAAAATGGGAAATCGTGAGAGGCCTTAATTTTTGATTAGGGGTTTTGAATTGAATTGATATAAAAGTGTATCTATAATAAAACAATGAAAGTAAACCAAGGAGCTTGGCAACAGCTAACATCATAACATATAAAATGGAGTTTTTGCAGCATAATTACTACAAACTTATGATTTTCAAAATATGTTTTCTTAAAAATTACTGAATCTTTTAAACTTTTTACAATTGGAAATTAACAGTAAAAATAGACACTTTTTAAAGGTTTTTGAAAATTTTCAAAATTCGTGGTTACATATCTTTAGAGTTATACAATCCAAAAATTATCAAAATTGGAATATAGAAGATATCTAAATACCAGTTAACCAATCATAATGCAGCGGACCATACTAGTTAAAATCTGCTCAAATCAATGCGATCGATTCAGATGTGGTAAAGAAAAGAAGCTATATTGTTATTAGCAAAATTAGTTCCAAACCGATCCCGTTCCTACTATCCCATGTAGGGACAGACATATTGGGGAAATGGGGTGGGCATCCCCCCCCCAATATTTTATTCTGTTGGCAAAATTTTATTTTATGTTGGAATTATTTCATTTTTTCAATAAATTGTTACAACAATTTTGTTCAAAGCCAAAGGGTGTAGACTAAGTTGGGTATTTCTTATTTACTTTCCCCCCACAATATTTTCCCTGGTGTGTCCCGGAGCCCATGTTGCCTTAGCAGACCTTTAATCTGCCATTAAATAATAGAGCTCATAAGATGGTAATTTCCTACTGACTTCAAAGCCTTGATCAGCGCTCTAAACTCACTACTGTTCCAAAAATCGTCAAAATCGGTAATAAGCAGAAATTTTAACTCAGAAAATGAAAATATATTCATACTCAACTGTGTTAATTTAATAGCACACCAAAACGTATTTTTTTCGTTTTAATTCCAAGGAACTACACAAGTTCAAGTTGAATGAAATAAACATCAAGCATAAGAAAACTTTTTTTTTTAAATGGAGGGGGATTAAGAAGTGACTACAAAGTTTTCAATTAAAATTTTAACTTACTTGATATCATCAACGTTAACGTCGTCCGGCTTAATCTTCTTGGCTGTGACTTTTTCAAACTCTTCATTATCCCTTTTAATACCTTTTAGGCTGACCTCTGAGATTCTAAGCAATGAAAAACCACCATATTAACGTCTTTTTTTAAGGTTAGAAAACTTACAAACCTTTTATTAAATTCCTCATTTTCTGCAAATTTCCCTTCCTCATCTTCCAGCTCCTCGTGCCCGGTTTGATCAAAACATTCGAAAAGATCGTCAATAGAATCAGCCATTCTATAAATTTTTAATTATTTTGCGATTTTGCTGGAGAATAACTCTGCTTCACGCGGCAATAAATTCCTTGCGCACACAAAGGAAAGACAGTAAAGACATAGACAGACGTACCTAATAGTGATGCAATAATACGGATTAAAATATCCGTCGAATCCGAATATTAAAATATCGAGATTAATCCAAATACTTGAAAATTAATACCCAATCGTGTCAATTACCAAGATCAACGTCCGGACAAGTCGAAGCGTTATGCGATTTCTTTAATTTCAATTTTAGTTAATTTAGTTAAGGGATAGAAAAACAGTTTTAAAGTATTTTGGGATGTCTCAAGAAAAATGTTACGAATTACTTGAACTTATTAAACCAAACATTGAAAAAAAGATACAAGGCTTCGTCTAGCAAATCCTACCTAAGAAAGATTAGCAAACTGACTCAGGTTTGTTTTTTGTTTTATTTATAATCAAAAGTAAAAAAATATTTCATATAATTAAACTGGGAATAGTTTGATGCAGGAGGACTGGAGAAACTTTGGATTCTAGTATGTGAGTGTTGCAAATGAACCTTGGATTCTGTTTGATTTTGGTTGTTAGGAGCGGTATGATTAAGAATGACACAAGAACTTAAATATGGTTGTTGGACAAAAAGACGGAACATTTGATATGGAATACGATAAAGGTGGGGGTAGAAAATAGCTGTTAATATTTATAACTTCTAATTCAGCATTATGAACTAGTTGAAATATTTGCGATTTTAATTTAATTTGAATGCGTAGTGGGAGAGTACGAACAGTTTCCTCTATACTTTAAAAGTATTTGGTTAGGTGATTATCATTTGGATTTGTACCTCCTGTCGAAGTAGAGTTCTTCATATTTAGCTATTGCTTTAACATCTCAAAAGCTGATGTAGAAAGAATTGGTTTACTGTTAAGGTTTTTCTTTGCAGCAGCTGAAGATAAAGGTTTATCTCTGCTACTACTTGTAGATTGTATGGATGTGTGTTTTAAATCTGTTCAGGACTTTTATAGGTGCTAGATAAATTATCAGTTTCAGACCGCAGATGCAAAGATTGGAGGGAATCGGAAGAAGGAAAAACATTACTGGTTTGGCAATTACTTTGGGAAAATAAATTCGATTGGATAAACTCTATTTGAGTTGCTAGCCTCCCTGGTTTTGTTTTTTTACAGCTTGGCCGTTTTTTGTTTTGCTGGCATTCAATGCTTTTCGGTAACTTTCTGCTAAGGATATCCATTATAATTTGCACACAGAATCTGAAAATAAATATCAATTAAGTAACCGAACTACTGCCATATATTACATATATATAAATTTTATGCTAATTTAATGTTACGATTTACGTTTTTTTTAATTTGCCAAACATTTTAATTACAGAGGAATGACATTAGGGAGCTCTAATCAAGCAAAGCTGAACTATTTTTTTATTAATCTAATAATAATGTTTTTCTTTACAGGGTGTTTCACGACGAGCTTCGGCGGTTTATATCTGAAAATCACTAAACCATTTAATATTTTTTTTACCGATACTTGGTATACGTATATATATATATATTCGAAAAGCTTCCCTCTACCTATAATATTTTCAAGATGGCGGCACTTCCGGTTGTACCGAAAATTGGCTCAAACTTTCTTATCTTGAATGAAACATCCTGTATATTTTTACATATTCTGATTCTACTAAAAATTCTATGCACAACGTAACTCAACTGTGTTAAAGATATTGACGTTTGAAAGTTTTGCGTAGTTTGTAGGTTTGTAGAATGTAAATGATTTGCACTTCTCTATCTTAGTTTTTCGTACCCTATCGTTTCCTGCATCAGACTGTTGTGATAATTTTGTCCCGAAGATCGTGCAACTTCTTGTAGTTCTATACAAGTAAAACTACGTATTAGTTTTACTTATATAGAACTACTGTGAATTTATCAGTAACAATAAGAAACAACAAAAAACTAAAACAAATATATGTATAATATGAAAAAAAACTTTGTTTTTGGTTTAAAACGTTTAGATTAGATTCCATATTTTAAATTTCACATATCTTTAGAAAAAAGAACTTACCTATTGTGCACCAGACCAAAAAAATATTAAATTCAGAACTAATTCACTGATTAGTAACCGGCGAATAAATCTGAAAACTTCGAATAATCTCGAAATCGAAGAATTCCGACCGCCTTACCGCCCACCAGGTTGGTAAAGCGGAACGGTCAAGCGCGATAACGGCCTCTAGAAGTCTCGCTAAATCTCCAGAACCGTTGCCCACCTCGTTGCTTCGCTTTACGGCTTTAATGGACGGACGTTTATTTATTATTATACGGTTAGTTGTGGGTCGGCTAGCGGCCACGTAGCGCCGCTCTGACTCGCCGAACTAGTAGACCTTCAGCTTCAAGTGATCTTCGAAATACTACTATGAACAGTGGCGTATTAAGCACTTAAGCCACAGGCACACTCTTGGCATAGAGGCCCCTCTTACTAGGGATGATATGTGAAAAAAAAGTCTTCAGCCCGTTTCATTCTGGGGACCCTAAAAACTGTGAGGCGCAGGCAAGCGCCTGTGTGGTGATCCGCCATTGAATATGAACAACAAAGTCTGTTAACTTGCAAACACTTTAGCTTTTTTACGGGACAAGCTTAATATGTCGTAAGGATCGCCAAAATAATTAATTAATTTCCTAACCTTCTATAAAAACTCTCCAACTTAAAGCAATTTGCAACAACTATAAAAGGAAACTTTTTAACTGACAGTTTTCATAGCCCTTACTATTTTGCAGATCGCATGTCTTAAAATGGAAACCTTGCAGAAAAAAAAAATCGTGTCGCGTATCTTCAAAAATAATATGAACTTATTAACGTACTTCAAATTTCAAATCAAATTAAACCGTAATGAATTACAATCATCAACTGCAAACACTCGCCCTTTACTGGGTCATAGTCCACACGTAGCAAACGACTTGATCATGGCTCTCTTTTCTTAGGAGGTTTTTAATTTTAATTATAAGGTGGCTTTGAAACAGGACGATAAAGTTTTAATTAAACCGTTAAGAAGCAAAAATTATGGCGCCAAAAAAATAATCGGGATGTTTTAAGAGCGTAAATGGAAAACAAGTACAGTCAGCTATTTCTTAAAGCATTGCGAGGAAAATTGTTAAAAACACATATATAAGGAGAACTCCGGTCAGACAAAATAATAAAAAATGATCTGCATAGCATATGAAATTATCAGCAAATGTAAAAAATAAAAGATATGAAAGGTGTGAGGAATTATTACGCAGGTTCAGAAGAAGGGTAGATATCGTAGAAATTTGGTTTTCAGACGAAAAATTATTTTCCTTACGGCAACCAAAAAACTCCCAAAAAATAAGGTATTCTTGCCATTAAAGAAATCGCAAATCCCACTGGAACAGCTTTTGGTACCAAGAGATCATTTTTCTCAGTTGGTAATGTTTTCTTTAGTAGTGCCGGTTTCAGGAAAAAACTATTTATTGGCGTTATTGATTCCACTATTTATCAAACGGAGATTTTGGAAGATATGCTTTCTGAAATAGGAAGGGTATATCACAATTATACGGCGCTCCGCCTCATACATCCAACTGTCCTAATTTTATAGACTCAAACCTATGATCGTCTAATAGTACATAATTAAACCCTGTTGATTATAATATTTGGGGCACATTAGAAGCAATGGTCTGTGAGAACAGAACACTTACCACTGTTGAAGATCTGAAGCAAAGAACCTTTTACAGCTGGAACCGAACAATCAGGGTG
This sequence comes from Kuschelorhynchus macadamiae, assembly GCA_030620095.1. Taxonomy (NCBI): domain Eukaryota; kingdom Metazoa; phylum Arthropoda; class Insecta; order Coleoptera; family Curculionidae; genus Kuschelorhynchus; species Kuschelorhynchus macadamiae. Next base: position 1,202,536 of record JAUTXW010005398.1, read on the forward strand.
GACATACACACATTAAGATTTTGAAGAATCATGTTTGTTGTTGTTCAGTTTAGTTTTACGGTTTAGTGTAAAAAAATAACTAATGTTTTTAAAATAATAAAATGAATATTCACTACATGATTACTATTACAATTCTATATTTTTTTCCTGTAAGCTTGAGGTGGTAGCTATTATCGCTCCAAAAATGATTAAAATCGGTTAAACAACGAAAACCGTTACTGCTGACCAAAGTAGGCTCAGTTTGGCTTAAAAACAGAAACATATTTTTATTTTTTTTTATACTTTTAAAACGCTTGTTCACTCGGCAAGCTAATCTGCTAGATAATTCGGATCCGCTGAGTAATCATAACAAAAAATGCAGATAATAGGAGAGATAGTTGTAGGCGCCTTAAAAAATTTAATCAGAATTTAACACTGAACTGACGGTATTCTGCTCTAATATATTACATTTAAATTTACGTCCTTTGTTCTTTATAACTAGTTTTTCGTTAAATAAATGGTTATATGGGTATTTGTGATCAGTATTAAGGTTTATAGACATAGCTTTACAGTTCCGAGTTGGGATAAATACCTGCATTTCGAAGAGATTTTTGGCAAAAAAGTGGTGTTTTAAAAAAAATGGTTTATTTATTTTTTGCGTTAAATAGTTATCGTAATCGGTTCTTGATTTATGTTACTAATAGTTAGAGATTTACAATGGGCAGAGAGAAGAAAAGACGTAATTCAAGTAGATCGTCTACTTCAAGTATTGTAACTAGTTCGTCTAGTGATAGTAATTGTGCTGGGCGTTACAGCAGAAAAAAGCGTAAAGGCAAGCCGGTAAGTACACAAAATAACAAATAAGTCTTTTCGACAAAAGATACATTGTGGCCAGAGGGTTGATGTAAACGTTACACCTTGCCAACGGCAGTAGGAACGTTCTGAAGGCCGAGCCGCAAATGCAACACGTTCATACACGCCTGATAGAAATAGTGATGTATTGATAGGTACTAGTGATCTAAACGTTAGACACTGTGCTGACTGCTGACAAGTAATCATTTATCGAAACTGTGGGGTCTGCTGATGCAAGCGTTGCATAAAGCAGTACTTCATCTGCACTGATGACTGAGAATCAATTACAAAAACGCATAGCCCAATTGGAGGAGTTAGTCGTTACACTTATTACAAAAAAATGAGGAACGTAACGTAATGGTATCCATTAGACCAGATTGCATTCCAGAATTTGATCCAAATGACAGGAATAACAATTGCTCTCGATGGATAGATAAAATTGATCAATTGTCAAGTATAAATAAGTGGAACGAAAAGACCATCACATATAACATACAATAGCTTGAATAGTCACAAGTATTTTTAGATTAATAGGAAGCGCATGCTTATCATAGCTTTCCCAAATCACCAAGATTTTCATACTGCCCCTAGGAAAATGATTACTAGGATCAAAATGGTAACATGGACAGAATACTATTTTTCCAAAGTACAAGTGTTACGACAGTGCAATATAGGTACTTTATACTTTAAATATTTGTCCAGTTTAACCACTATAAGAGAAACTAGACAATATCGTAACAGGACGATGTTTAGGCGCCAATTTCCAGACGGCAACAAAAATGATGATGCTTAACAAAAACGAAGAACACCAAAACCTGCCAAATGCTTCAACTGTCATAAACTGGGTCACATACAAAGAGAATGTCCTAAATCACGAGTGGAGTGTACCATATGCAAGAGATTGGGACATGTGGCAAACAACTGTCGAAATAATAAGCGTTCAACATCACGAAATGCAAGTATTCAACTCCACACAAAAATCAGCCGATGTCATATGTCGCATAAATGGTAAAGAGCTGCATGGATTTGTAGTTTCTGGCTGCGAAGTGGTCATTATTCGCCAAAGCAATACACAAAAAGTTGTGCTAACATGAAATGAGAGCGATATATGTCTTAATGAGTATGAGGGTAGTGTAGTATCACAAAAGTCTTAGGAGTATATCATTCTGATCTAGAGGTAGATCTTTTTGAGACTGGTGTAAACATCTTTGTTGTTCCAGACCATATACAAAATACGCCTGGAAAATCTTTACTGCCATCACAGTTGTACAAAAAGGCAACATACGATTTGTTAGCACTGAAACAGCTAAATTACTGCAAATTGAGCACCCTCAAGCAAAGAAGATTACATTGGAGGCTAAATCAAGTACAGAAATCCCTCCAAATCATGTAGGTATTGTCTACTGTATGTCCAACGAGGATGATAATGGCGATATTTTCGTCGACCTCAGAAGATCTTTGAAGCCAAACGCTGAATACGTGATACCAAGATGTGTGGTGTAAACAAATAGAACTTGTACTTCTGTGTTAAACACATCCATGCATCGCATACGTTTTGATGCCAATAAAGTGGTTGCACGAGGTAAAAGATGTGTATCTAAGTAACTGGGGTTATTGTTTACAAAATTAATAAATCCAATTTACCAAAGTTCATGCTTGCTAATTTAAAAGGTCATGTAAATGGTAACGTATCAGATACTGATCTTAATAATTATCTTATTACTTTTGAGTAAAGATCGCAATTGCTTTGTATAAACGTTTAAGTTAAGAACAATAAAGAATCACGAAATGTCAATAGAATTGACAGCTCATAAGATAGTAACGTACAGGCCTTATCGACTGTCTATTAGTGAACAAGACAACATAAGAAAAAATATAAATGAATTGTTAGCTGCTGATATCATACAAAAATCAAATTCTCTATATTCCGACCGAATTGTGCTTGTTAAAAAGAAAAATGGAGAGACTCGTATGTTTGTGAATTATAGGGCATTGAATGCTAAAACTGCCAATATTGCTATCCTTTGCCACGGGTAGGCAATCATCTGGAAGTTTTGAAAGGTTGTAAGTTCTTAATTACTCTTGAAATGGCAAGTCGTTATCACCAAATTAAAATAGCGAAGGCTTCCGGAAGATTGACATCTTTTGTATTCCCAGATGGTAATACGAATATAAAAGGTTGCCGTTTGGTCTTGTAAAGTAACACTTTTATGAATTGGAGACTCCTTGCTGTTGTAAATTCTTTACAAAGATTTGAAGTTTATTTACTTGGGTTGAAATTTAAAATCGTAACGGACTACAATCCTTTGAGAACAGCAATTGCCAAGAGAGACCTAATTCCACGAACAGGAAGATGGTAGTTAATAACTCAAGAGTTGAAGTTTGGAGTTGAATATAGACCTGGACCAAAGATAGCTCACGTTAATGCATTAAGCTAAAATACTACATAAAAGCCTAATGAAACTAATCAGGCCAAACTTATTGATATCCTTCAAGAGGAAATTTCAACTGATGATTGGATTTTAGCTACCTGCTAAAAGACAAACAGTGCAAGAATTCTACTTGATATTCTCTCAAAGAAACCAAATGATAACGACGGAAAACCAATACATAAGGATTACGCTATTAAAGATAATATATTGTACAGAAAAACCAGCATTGGTCCCAAATGGTATGTTCTAAAGTTTGCCAGGCGAGTAGTGACAATGCATCATCATGACAACAAAGGGCATTTTGTAGCTGAAATGACAATTATTAGTTTCCTCGTATGAGAAATCTGTATTGCTTGCCTGTGCTTATAACAAAAGTGCCGCAGGCAAAAAGGGAGGATTCTTAAACCCTATTGATAAAGTTTCATCACCTATGGATACTATGCATATTGACCACCTAGGACCGTTTGTTAAGTAAAGGAAATACACATTTGGTAGTAGCTATAGACGCTTTTGCGAAATTTCTATCAGTTAAAGCATTAAAAAACACTCAAGCAGGGCCTGTGATTGGTTTCCTAAAAAGGATATTTCAAACGTTTGAAGTTCACAGGCGAATTATTTCTGATCGAGGTACATGTTTTACCAGTGATGCATTTAAGAAATTTACTAAAAACCTAGGCATAATAGTAATTCTAAATGTAACTGCAACTCCACGGGCCAACGGACAAATGGAGCATTATAATAGAAAATTATTAAATGCCATATCAACATCTTCTGACACTGAGAGAAATGGGATCAAACTATTAGTTTTATCGTATTTGCCATCAACTCCGCAACAGCCTGTAGAAATGAGCTTCTGTTTGGTTTTAGGCCTATAGGTATAGCTGATTCGGTTTTGAGCAACACTGTAGTTGTTACAGATGCTCAAGAGAAGCAAAGAGACGGTATGATGAACGAAAAGCATCATATCAGTATAAGAAGAACAAATGCAGCCAACGAGGGTAGGATCCAAAAGTTGCAGACGTGGTAGACGGTAGTGATATAGATAAAACTAGAAACAAGGCTAGTTTACGTATTACAGATGTTTAAGAGAAGCAGAAGAGACGATATGATGCTAAACGAAAAGCATCATATCAGTATAAAGTGAGAGACCTTGTGGTTCTACGGAGAACAAATTTGGCCAACGAGGGTAGGGCCAAAAGTTGGTATCCAAATATATAGCTCCCTACGAAGTGAAAAAGTATATTGTAGAAGATTTTTCGGGATCATGTCAACCTGGAAAAAAATACAAAGGGGTCAAAACCTCTGACCAAATGCCTTTTACTCCCGCTTTCGAAAATGATAGTATGACAGGTTCTGAGAATGATGTCAACGATGTCATTGAATGTGACCACTGTTGACTTAATCAGTCTATCGTTTTGTTAAATATGTTTTAATTTAGTTTCGTTTTAATTACAATTTCTTCTTTTCTTATCTATACTTAATTAGTATTTATTGTTTCCTTAATAGAGGCAATTAAAGAATGTTGTTGATGCATGCACACATCATCTTTACTTTGTCTTATAATTGAAATGTATGCCCGGGTATATTAGTAACACTTAGTGTGTATTTTAACATGTGACGTTATAGTTGTTTGATTTGTTCTTCTGATTTTAGTTAATGTCGAAGGTCTGATGATGCCTGAAAAGGCGAAACACGTGTAACCACATTATACTCTTTTTGACTGAGACCGAGACTTTGTGTCTTATTTCTAGTTTAGTCATGACAATATTCTGCTCTAATATATTATGTATAAATGTTCGTCCTTTGTTTGGATTATTTGGATCTTCGTTCATTAGATGTTTATACGAGTATCTGGGATTATTATTAACTTTTATAAACATAGTGTTAAACTTTTTTTTCCTGTAATCATTTTAAACCAGCACAATTCTGTTGGTGGTTCTTTATAATGGTTCTTACAGAATACTTTCGTTATATGAACATTCTAATATACCAAGTGTATTATTTTCGCAACGTTTTTAAATGCATCACGTTGGGAAACATTTCGTAAATCCGGCCCTGTGCAATATTTTTATTTTATTATTTTTTCTCTGTCTCTGATTGATTAATATCGTTTAAACAGCAATAAAATATATTAATAGCCAAACTTTGTTACAAATAAATTTGGCCCACTGTGTATACATACAAACACATTATTATTATCGATGAATTCAAACCAATGTTTTAAAAACATCGATGGAATTGTAACGGTAATTTATCACATCGATGTATCAATATATCGGTGTTGTTCAATTATTGTGCATTCTTAGACGTACCTTAACCATAACCAATAGCAATAGCGTACAAGACACAACCAAATCGCCCTGGGCACCCGCACACCAATTTAGAAGCGCACGTATTTCAAATCTGATTTTCCGTTATATGAGGTGTGATTTTACGGTTTTAATAATGGTTTTATCGGCGGACCTGAGCTAACCTAACGCTGCCGAATCAAATTTACCTTACAGTATAGATTTGTATTAACAAATCTTTGTTTTTACATAAACTCGGAATTGTGTTGCCTCTCTACCGTGCGCTTTCTTTGCAACAATCCTAATCAGCCCTAATGCGCATTCTTACTAATTATAATATAAGTTTGGTTAAAAAAAACTAGAAAGTGATTCGCGTGAACAGGGATTCAAACGCATACACGGCGTGTTCAAAGCCGATTTTTTTTTAACGATCTAGAACGCCCATGCTGAACATTTAACAAAACTTGTTTATATTCCGCGGGAATAAACCACGAACTAATAGGAAGCACATGCAGAAATCTGTGTTGTGATTGGCAAGATCCCTGGGTTTTCTCAATAACACTTGCGGTCGCGGGGTTTCAGTTTCAGCTACAGTTGTAAACTACGTGGCGCCGTATCACGCGCTGTCCGTTAAGATACGTCATGCTCAGGAGTATAAACAAATGGCATTAAATTTTCGGTATAAGCTTCGTGGCTCAGTTGAGGATTCCATAATTTTATTGCAGTGGATGTGTGTTCAAATCCCGGTTTAGACGGTGACTTTTTTTAGTTTTTTTTTCTAATAAAACTTATAATTTTGTATGTAGCTATGTTTTAAAAATCAAAAATAGAATTGCGGTTTGACTAACCCTTTTTTTAGGTAATGTGTATCCATTTATAATAAAAACTTTAACAAAACCTTTACTGTTAGGTGTTAGGTGGATCTGTCCCGTTAGGTTAGCCCAAGTTTGTCGGTGAAACCGTCAGGAAAAAGGAACTCCAATTAGTTTAGAAAATATCGGGGTATAAACAAAGGTCATTTAGCTTTTACTGTGAGGTCTGCTAGCCCAGCGGTAGGATTAGACTTTGTCTTTTGGATTGATATAAAATATAGATCTATAATAAAAAATAAAATTATATTTAAGTAATAATTTTACTCATAATCGTGTTTTAAATATCGAACTTCATTTTTTGTTAAGCCTAGTTAGGCTTTTTTTTGGGTCGACGTAAAAAAGTGTATCTATAATGAAACAATCAAAATATATTTGGGCATATTATCGCAAGTGTCGCCATAGTCAGATAATAGTGCTTGAGATTGGTTCCTATAAACTCATCCATTTCCGCTCCACGGTATCGAATTTGATATCAAGAATTTGCCATTCCAAAGCAATGCCGTTTTAACTTGCGGCTGAATAGATATTGGAACCGTAGCAGTCGTAGTACGCATGCTCAGTCGGATTTGTTTTAATTTTTTGAGTTGAATTTATAGATTTTTGGACATTGATTTAAAAAATATTTTTTGCTAAATTTTTAAAAAATTGCCCAAACATAAAATTTCATCTTTACCTGCCCAGAAGGTTGCATAAGAAAAAAACATAAACTTAATTCGGAAAAGCCCTTTTTTTTTTAGAGATCACTTACATAACCCATTTAAGCTTCCCAAAGAACAATTTATTGTGTAAATGAAAAAGGGAAACTGCGAGATATCTTATTAATATACTAAACTCATATTTATCAGATAGCACTTATAATAATTCACTACAGTCTTATATACTAGTTTTGTGCGATGATGCGTCAAGTCTCTGCTTCATGGTTATGGCACCGTGCAGTTTTAGGAGGATATTTTGAACGAAAAGTGTTATCATATGTTTGGAATATTAACGCTTGGCTTACTGAAAATTCTCGGATTACTTTTTATAAAAGCTGCTTTTACGAACTTTCGTTTTCGCCAATCCTTCTTCGCGTGCAAAAAACGAAAACCAAGGCAAATGCTGTGGTCGGAAACTTAAATTTGTTAGTAAAGTCGACTTAAGTATTCGATAGTATATAAAGTGTACAAATTTGTAATATCGGATCTGTGAGATGACTTAAAATTATTGTGGCAACAAAGGCCGTGTGTCTTTACACGAGACTTTAACAAACTACACACTCAACGAAATTACGAAAGGATATTCTTGATTAGCTTGATCTTCTTGCTTTGCAAATCAGATTTTGATATCATATTTTATAATAATAATAATAGAAATAAAACATTTTTATTTGCAACAATAATAAATGTTTGCAAATATCCAAAATTTGATAGCTGAATAAGGCGAAACTTAACTTTAAAGCTACTCTTACGCTTAACTTTTGGCAACTACCCGACTTATCGGAGCTTAATAAATATAGCTAATTATATAAATTAATAAAAATATATTTACCACTCACACGTATGCACACCTACTTACATACATGCATACATATGTACCCTAAGACAATATCAAATTTACACAAGTCAAAATCATTACGTATAAATAAAATTTAGATGGTAAAAAATTACAACTTCTTATACATTGACAGATTTACTAAAGTAAAAGACGACTGATCGAGGACTCATGCACACAATCCCAATCCCAAGCTAACCCCCAAGTACATCAAGACAATAGAAAACAAATCCAGTTGAACTACTGACCGGCAAATAACTGTTGCTTTAAGCGTTTCAGATCGTTAGGGATTTTATTATATATGTTTGTTGCTCGATAACTAAAATATCGACAAAACAAGGCTGTTGAATATAGCAGGATGCTAAAAAAATATCTAAATGGGGTATTTGTATTATGTGTTATGCCCCTAAAAATCATCGTGCTTTTAAGAAAGATAGGGAACCCGTAAGTTCTATTTTGTGAATAAGCAGGGCAGACAGCAGCTCTCGCCTGCTGTCTATGTGGTCGTATTTCCATTACGAACAATGAGCCGGCAGCTTGAATTTTGAACCTTCTATTTTTAAAAATGCCAAGATACGCCCCATATACAACTGGCCAATAATTAAAATGGCTCAATATCAAGATTATAGACTTGTACTGGTTTGCATATAATAATCTAAGTTGGAAAAAGATCTTTTTAGAAGAATATTTACCTGTTCTACTAACTTTAACTTACCATTCAACAGAACGCTCAAGAACTTGACCACGTCTTTCACTTCTGCGGGTAACCCTCCAATCTATAGCGGCCTAACTCTTTAAATATCTAAGATTTTATATTTGCCAAAATAAACGACTACAGAATTAAGCTTTAACTTGTGCCTCGTCGCGTTCTCACTTATTGTATTTAATTCATTATTAATAATGAACCCGCAGACATGATGTTCGTATAGAAAAAAGCTGAAGCCGACTATTGTGTAGTCCGCGTAGGCCTGACAAGAACAATTTATGATATCATTCAAGATCTTCGATGTGTATATAGTATAGACAAATCATCCCAAGATTGAGCCCTGATATATTTGTAATATCTTCTTGTTCTGGTTCGAACTACATGCTTAAGAAAATAATCAGCGTGCACTCCTTACTGTGTAACACTTTATTCTGCTCTTTTCTAAATCTAACTACAATGGTATAAAACTACTTAGACTAACCTAATTAATAAAATAAATAATAATTTGATGATTCTATAAACTATTACTCCATATTTACAACAATCGAAAAGCTGTGTTGGACATTGTTGCAATAAGTTATTGCCTTAATTATAGTTCAATGATATGGCCTACTTTTGCAACTTGGATTCCATCACACCTTCCCCGAAAAGCAAAAAAAAAATATATACATATAGATTTTTTTCTTTGTGGAATTAACTAAAATAATGTTTTATTCTATTTTTATGTATTTCTACATTCTTATTTTTAATTTTTACCACTACATTTGGATCATTATCCTCCAAAACTGGATATGGACCATTAAATAAAGCTTCTAATTTATTATTTCTACCGTTATTTTCTACTAAAACCATATCTCCTACATTATAAGTTTGACTTTTACAATTGTTTTTGTCATACTCAATTTTGCGTTTATTTTTTGATGTCATTAAATTATTTCTCGCGTCATTCCACGCTGTTTGCAACCGAAATTTGAGTTCCTTAGGATAATCATAAAAATTATATACTGGATCGACTTGATTAACGATGTTAGATGGAATATTACTGGATTTTCCAAATACGAGTTCATAAGGTGTGTACTGCGTTGACGTGTGTACACTGTTATTGTATGAAAAACACCAATAAGGAACCCAAGAGCTCCAGTTAATAGTTCCTTTCGACAGTTGCATGCGTAGATATGCACCCAAATGCTTATGGGTATTTTCAAGGGCTCCTAAAGTTTGATGGTGAAATGCTGTAGAATTTAATTGTTTAATTTTAAGCAGCTTACAAGATTCTTTAAATATATTAGATAAAAATTCGGTTCCCTTGTCTGTTACGCAAGAAACAGGAATACCGTAACGCAAAATAAAATTTTCTACAAATGACTTTGCAACAGTCAATGCCTCTTTATTGGGAAGCGGATATGCTTCCACGAATTTTGTTAGCTCACATTGAAGTGTGAGTATATATTGATTATTTTCAATATCAACTGGTAATGGACCGACTAAGTCTAGGTATACTTTTTGAAATGCTGAAGTAGCCGTTGATGATATTGTCATAGGTTGTTTATTTGGTTTTGAATGCTTGTACCTTTGACATTCGTCACACCTTTTGACAAAATCCTCAACGTCATTCTTCATGGTTACCCAAAAGTAATATCTTTTTATATTGTTATACATTCGGTTTATCCCTGAATGTCCTCCCGTTGGTAATGTATGAAAGTCATTAAGAATTAACTGACGTAATTCCTTATTTTCTATCCTTTGTTTATCTTTTATAATACTGAGTTTAAGATTTGTCTTGAAAATTTCGTTTTTACATTTAATCATGCGCATGTCATTTAAAAACTGATTAGACTCATTATTTTTTATAATAATTAATTCCGGAATATCGTGTTTTTTACATAATTTCTCCAGATGCCTCAACGACTCACCTAAGTTCGACGTTGATCGGTATTTCTGGGATATGTACACTATCTTAGAATTGACGTCATACATTAAATTTTCATATTCAGTTTTTAATTTATTATTAAGCTTTATTTTCGTAAATTCATTTTCACGTACCGGCCGTAGTTCTATTATTTGAGTTTTAGGGTATTTTAATATTTCCACTGCAACAGGGTGATCAATCCTGTTTTCCATGGAAGTATTATCACTTGTCATATTGGGTTTTGTTTTGTTATTTTTTGTCTCCGAACGAGTGATTGCGTTTAAACTGGCACTCACTTTATTATTCATTTCTTTTAATTCGTTCGACTCTATACACACACGTGACAAAGCATCCGCTGTAACATTTTCAGCACCTTTCACATAGTGGATTGAAAAATCGTATTCCTCGAGCGTTAGCCTAAATTTTGTGAGCCTACTAGAAGGATTTGTCATGCCAAATAAGTATATTAAGGGACGATGGTCCGATAATATTATAAATTTTTTACCAAATAAATATGGTCTAAAATGTTTACATGACCAAACGATTGCTAATAATTCCTTCTCTATTGTACAATAGTTTATTTCTGCTTTATTTAGAGTTCTAGAAGCGAATGCAATAGGCCTGTCATCTGAGTTCGACAATACAGACCCCAACGCGTACCCACTTGCATCGGTTCTAAGAATAAATTGATTATCTTTTGAAAAATTTGGATACTGTAACAAGGGCGGACTAATAAGAGACTGTTTTAAAGTTTCAAATGAGTTTTGACATTCTTCAGACCATTTAAAAACTATTCCTTTCCTAGCTAGTTTATTTAAAGGGTGAGCAATTTCTGCAAAATTTTTAATAAATTTCCTGTAATAATTTGCAAATGCAACGAAGCGTTTGGCTTCGTCACAATTTTTAGGAACTGGATATTGAGAAATAACCCTTGTTTTTTCAGGATCAGGTGATATACCTTCAGATGAAATTAAATGACCCAAATATAAAATTTCCTTTTTTAAGAACTCACATTTACTAGGATTTAATTTAAGGTTTACTTGTCTAAGGCGTTGTAGAATTTTAGTTAAATTTTGATTATGATTCTGTAAGGAATGTCCAAAAACTATCAAATCGTCTAAATAAACAAAACATGCCTCGTAATTTAAACCCGCCATTGCTACAGTCATCAACCTTGAGAACGCACTAGGACTTATTTTCATACCCATTGGTAATCGTTTCATTTGAAATTGTCCTCTGTCCGTTGTAAAGGCTGTACAGGGCCTACTCTCAGGATCAAGTTCTAATTGGTAATATCCTTGTGCTAAATCAAGGTGCAAAAAATAAATCGCACCAGATAGGGAATCTAGAATTTCCGTAATATTCGATAGCGGAAATACATCATTTTGTAGGCGTTGATTACATAACCTAAAATCTATTATCAATCTGTGACGTTTAACGCCATTTTTGTCCGGTTTTTTGGGAACTAATAAAAGAGGTGAAGACCACTCTGAGTGTGCTTCCTCTATAATACCCTTTTTTAGCATATCGTCCACCTGGTTATTAATTTCCTCTTTTTGAGCATGAGGTTACCTGTAAGGTTTAACGTAAACTGGAGTTGCGTCCTCCTTTAACCTTATTTTTTGCTTATATAAACTAGTAACTGTTAATGAATCATTTTCTAAGTGAAAAACATCCGCATATTTAGCGCATATTTTTTGTATAGAATTTCTCTCTTCTACGTTAAGGGCTTCTGTATTTATAAGATCTAAAATTGTATCAACTCTGTCAACGGAGATTTTATTTTTTGTAAAAGAATAAACATCATATTTTGATAGATATTCAACTTTAGGCTCAAAATTTCGCAATCTTATTTCTCTTTCATTCACATTCAATAGCCTTACAGCCACTTTACCATCTTTCGGTCTTGCAATACTATTTGCGATCAACACTCCCTCACATAATTCATCATTTAAAATGACACATTCATCTGTGAGACTGGTACAGCAATGTGTAATTATTTCACATCGGGGTGGAATAACAGTATATAAATTATTTTTGGACTCCAAAGGTACTGTTATTTGCTTATTTTGATTAAGCCAAAAAGAAAATAAAAACTTTTCATAATCGATAATTGCACCATACTTAAGGAAAAAATCTGAACCTAGAACTCCATGTATACTAGAATCGAAACTTTTAATAATTGTAAAATCATGAGAAATATATTCATTGTTCATAGTGAATAAAATATTTGCAGATCCAGCTGAATATGTTGAGCCTGCAATTCCTTTAATTTTAATTTTATTAGTTGTATTTATAATACTACTATCTTTCAAATAATTCTCAAAAAAACAAGAAATACTTGCACCAGTGTCACATAAAAATATCATTTCTTCCCTTTCATACCCGACACGCACATAATTTAAAGCATTCATATTAAAACTAGCTGTATCTTTATTTTTTAAATTATTAGAAACGAAAAAACTTATTTCCTTGAGATTCCTCGCTGTTTTTATTTATGTTACTACTTTCCACATTATCAACAAAATATACACTATTATTTGAAAACTGCTGACGCCTACCTCCTCGACGAAAATTTGACCTACTAAAGCTGGAACGACCTCGGCCTTGGTACTGCGAATTATTTTGCTGTCTGCTAAAATTGTAATTATTAAAGTTTTGCCTACTCGGGTTACGAGATTGATTATAATTATGAATTTGTCTAAAATTTGTAAAATTACCTCTAGACCGATTTCCTCGATATTGGTGACGCCCACGCATATGAAATAAGTTATTAGAATAAGTTGGGGTTAAATGTAAATTTTCTTCTTTAGCGCCAGTTATCGCGTCCTTTAAATTATTGTAATTTCTAGCTTTTATTATTGTTCTTAAATCTGAATTTTTTAACCCATTCGCGAAAGCATTTATCGCCAATTTTTCATTCACCGGTTGTAAAATTTTTGCCGAATTTTGATCACCGTCCGCTTGCGCTAAGGTTAAATTTAATAAAAGTTGCTCGATAGTTTTCGCATAATCATCTATACTTTTAGTATCTTGTCTAACGTTATGCAACTGATTAGCTAAAGCTGGTGCAGATTGTTTTGTAAGAAGTTGGTTTTTTATATCTGTGACCAAAGCACCAACATTAGTATACGTCGTTTGTAATCTTAATTTCGCGTTTTGTGTTAATTTGGCCTTTAAAACATATTTGATTAGCAATACTTTCCCGTTGTCGTCAAGCAAGTCGTTATATAATTCAATAGCATGAATCAACATTTTCGTAGTTTCTTCGGTACCATCCATAGATGGCAACAAAGAAGCTGCGGTTCGCAAATCAAATTTTTCACTTATTGTTGAACTAGGATGAATGCCCAAAACCAAATCAGTCTCTGCGAGCTGTAATTTTTTTTTATCTTTTATGGCAATTAACCGACCTGATAAAATAGATCTAGCTTTATCTATGTTTTCTCTTATTTCTAATACATATTTTTGAAAATGTTCTAATTTATCGGTGTCATGCACCTGTTTACTATACTGATCTCTAAGCTGAAAAAATTTATTTTCTAATGTTTCTACGTTGCTACTTAATTTATTTACCCTATCCAAAGATTCTCTACGCTCTAATGACTCCTTTTTTATATTTATGATAAATAATGAAATAATGTTATTCAATTTATCCAAATCGCTTAAATCTACTACACTCATTAAATAAAATAATTATCAATAAATTTAAGGCAATAAATAATATCCAATAAAATTGTATAGTGCTAAAACTATGACTTACTAATTATGTTAATACTTAAGTATGTTCATTGTCCATAGTCGCCTAAGATAAGTCCATACTGTCCATATTCACCAATACTAGGGGCTTTATCAATCCCAACGTTGCGCACTAGCGGCCTTTTGCCACACTAGCACGTGCCCTCGTTGCTGACCACCGGATTGGTTCGGCCAGTGTCTTCTTTTTTTCTCGACTTTATAAGTCTTGGCTTCTTCTAATTTCTAGACGTATTTTTCTTTCCAATTCCTTTTTACTGCGACGGCAACACCATAAAACAATTAAGGTAACTGCTATCATTATAGCTACAACTCCGCAAACTTGTCAAAGAGAATAGTTACTGTTGCTACCCTCTGCAGTCGTACCACCACTGTTGCCTGCCTGGGCAATTATAACTTCTTCTTTTGACTGTGTTTTTCCCATGTTTTTCTTTTCTTCTAAAGCACCATAACGATATTTTTGCACTGTTAACTTAAGCACATAGGCTGCAGGATCGCCATGTAATATCTTCTTGTTCTGGTTCGAACTACATGCTTAAGAAAATAATCAGCGTGCACTCCTTACTGTGTAACACTTTATTCTGCTCTTTTCTAAATCTAACTACAATTGTATAAAACTACTTAGACTAACCTAATTAATAAAATAAATAATAATTTGATGATTCTATAAACTATTACTCCATATTTACAACAATCGAAAAGCTGTGTTTGACATTGTTGCAATAAGTTATTGCCTTAATTATAGTTCAATGATATGGCCTACTTTTGCAACTTGGATTCCATCACATATTTGAGACCACTGGTCGTAAAGTTGAAGACTCCTAGCACTACCCTCGGTGTCCTTCCCCTCAAATAAGAAGAGGCAAAATGACCTGAGCTGTTTTGACAGAAATGTATCGGTTTACATATAATAATCTAAGCTAAATAAAAGTATCTTTTTAGTAGAATATTGACCTGTCCTACAAACTTTAACCTACCATCCAACAGAATACTCAAGGGTTTGACCATGTCCTTTACTTTTACCCACCTAATCTGCAGTTGCATAACTCTTGCAATGTCTAATATTTTATGTTTGCCAAAGTAAACGGCTACAGGATTAAGCGTTACCTTGTGTCTCTTCGCGTTCTCAGTTATTTTATTTAATTCATTTTCATAAATGAACTTGGCGACATGATGTTCATATGGAAAAAAAGTTGAAGCCTACTTTTATGTCGTCGACGTAGGCATATAAGCACAATTTATAATATCATTAAAGGTCTCCGATGTATATATAATAAAGAGACGTCGTCTCAAGATTGAGCCCTGGGACACCCGAGACCACTGGTTTTAAAGACTTGTCTCCTAGCACTGCACTCTGTGACCTGCCCCTCAAGTAGAAAGATGCAAAATCAACTGACGATGACTCGAAATCATATTTTAGCTTGGAGCACATCAAGTCATGTCTAATTGTGTCAAATGCTCTATAAAAATCTAGTAGTACCAAAGCCGACATATTTCCGCTGTGCAAGTCCCTCGCGATCGCATCCAAGACGCCTAAAGGAGCAGTAGCAGTACTATGCTAGTGTGTTTTAGGTATATTTTATTTTTTTTTTACGTAAATATTTATTTCAGAATAGACTTTTCTCTCTAGGATTTTGGAAAGGACGGATAGAAGACTAATAGGACGCAAATATCCGTAAGATTCCGGGTTACACATTTTCGCGTTCTCTATAAAGGTACCGCTAAGCGCAAATGTACGTTCCGGTACTTGGAGAAGGTCGACGGAAACTCCGCCTCCCGTAAATACAACTAAAAAAGACAACCACGGCTTAATGCAATGTTACATTATTTTTAGGTCTCAGTCCTTCATAGTATATCCAAACGTAAAAAAAAAGCTCAATAATTGAAATGTTTTGTAGTCCTTTATATTCCTCGCAGACTTCCTTAGACCTTGATGTTTCATACACTACCAAGACGCAATATCTTCTCATCATGACCCTGATATCCTCAGTAAGCCACGGTGCTTTAGGCTTTTTAACTCTGGCTGTTTTAGATCGTAGATCAAATACCTCTTTGATCAG
The DNA here is from genome assembly GCA_030620095.1 of Kuschelorhynchus macadamiae. Lineage (NCBI taxonomy): Eukaryota > Metazoa > Arthropoda > Insecta > Coleoptera > Curculionidae > Kuschelorhynchus > Kuschelorhynchus macadamiae. Next base: position 1,218,920 of record JAUTXW010005398.1, read on the forward strand.
TTCATTAAATAATTTTACTTTACGCTCAATGCAGTTTACATTAAACAGTACAGTAAACTCCTATTAAGGAAACCTTTGAAAACAACTTAAATGTAAATTGTTTCATTGCTAAATATACAAAACCTCATAAAAAAGACCAAAATAAATTTGTTGCTATCGGTTAATCCGTTTATCACTTGAATATATTGGCTAGGAATCCCTTTTTTATAGCGATTTGCGTAAAATGTAAAATCAATAGAACTCACTGTTTGTTGGCGAGGGCGTTGAACTTTTAATTATTGTGGTACCCTTTTATTTGTAAACAAACAGATACACGTGCTCTTCTGTGTCATTGACCTGTATTGTTATTGTTTACTGTTGTTGTTTTGTTGACAACTTTGTGCAGAGCCGTACTATCGCTTTTTTTTGTTCTTGACAAAAATTGTTCATCATACCCGAACTAGAATGTATAAAATGTAAAACATTATGTGTAAATAAAGCCAGACCCAAGGATGAAGAAATATTCGGCAGTACTTGCGATTCTTGTAAACTAGTCTTCTGCAGAAAATGTTCACTTCTCACAACCACTGAGGCACATGCATTTGCTCTAACACAAAGAGCCTTGTTGTTCAATTGTCCTGTTTGTAAAAATAGACTGAAGAAACTTACTGAGTCAATTGAAAAGTATAAAACTGAAATTGAAAATAAAGATCTACATATTGATGTAATTCAGTCACAACACGAGCAGGAATTACATGAACTGCAAGAACAATTAAATAATGCTCTAATAGATAACAGGGCAAAAAGTGATCACATAATCAGACTGAAAAGAAGAACTCAGGACTTTGAAGAATCTGTCTTCTGTGCGGTAAAAGACTTTGTAAACAAGATTGATGAACAGACAAAACAGATTACCAACCTAAATAAGGAAATACTTACTCTAATGGATAGGAATACAAAGTTGAATGAAGAATTTCAGGAATTAAGTATAAATTTTGAAAGTTTAAAAACTGACTTTAATGACCTCAATATGCTTAAGGGTGAGATGATGATAAGCATAGAAGTATTGACTAGCGAAAACTCAGTTTATGCAACTGATCTGAAAAAAGCAAATTGGGATTTATTTGAAATGAGAGAGACGATAAAAAAAAATAACACACGTGCTCTGTACGTGCTGAATCTCCAGTTGCATTAGATGAGGTGTCGATAAACGATTCATTGCTGGACGATTCTCAAAAAGTTGAAGTATGCGAGCCAATCCCCGAGAGGAAAAAGATTCTAATGCTGGGTGATGAAAATATGGGGAATCTACACAGATATGTGATTAAGCACCTACGAGAAAAATTCATAATACAAACTATATTTAAGCCAGGAGGAACGTATGACAATATTCTTAATAATATAGACATTTTGTGCAAGTCATATACATGTGAGGACTATATAGTTGTGATGGCGGGCACTAATGACTTTTTCCTTAACAAATTTCCAAAAATTAGAAACATTTGGAACAAGCTAAAATTATGTACCCACACTAATGTTATATTTGTGTCTACTCCAAATGTTCGGAGTAGGAGAATAAATAGATCCACAAATAAATTTAATTTTGCATTATATAATTTTCTTAATAGAGTAAATAGAGTCTCAAAAGGAACTATTTGTTATTAAAAACATGCCTCTTACATCCCTTATATAAACTTTAAAACCATTGCAAAAAATATAGAGTTAAACATAGAAAGTAACAAAATAAAATTATTGAACAAATCCTTAATATATATTGATACTACAGAAGATTATAATTCTACTTCTATTGCATTCTCTGACAGACAGACGCCTGAACGCGAAAGAATTGTTGGTAACTGTAGTCACTCGCGAAATGACTTAGTAATAATGACAAGGAAATGGGGAACAATGACGAGAGTGATTTTTAAGGGTAAACAAAAACTTTATTTCTTTTGTGCACCTCAACATACAATCATTGCGCAATAAAACAGATGAATTATACCTCTTTCTACAAACTTGTGACTTACCTCACTTTGTTATAATATCAGAGCATTGGCTTAGACAACGTGAGAAGGTTTATTTAGAGGATTATGAGCCTGTATCCGCGTATTATCGAGCGGAGACACAGCATGGGGGTACGATTATATTTGCAAACACAAATCTTACAAAAGGATATACATTTACCCAGTTAGAGAAGTATAACAATTTACTAGTCGAGAAGGAATTTGAATTTGCAATCTGTTTATGTAGCAGTATAAATTTGTGTCTTGTTTGCTTATATCGTCCACCCTATGTAGTGAACGCCTCTTCATAGAGAGGCTGGAACTGTTGTTAAGTCAGTTAAGTTTTATTAGGAGATTTTAATATTAATTGTGGAAATAGAAATTATCAATATACAGTAGAATTGTTAAACATGTTACAATTATTTAATCTTAAAATGCATGTTCAGGATCCTACCAGATTAACTGAGCATTCCACTACTATAATTGATTATGTATGTACGGGGGAGAATGAAGTATCATGTACAGTTCTAAATGCAGGGCTCTCCGATCATAATACAATTCACTTTAGTTTCCTTTGTAAAAAACAGATAAATAAGTGTTCTAGAAAAAGTACAATTTATTCAAGGCATAATTTTGTATTATTTACTCGTAGTTGCAGAAGTCTGGATTGGCACCAACTTCTTACTAGAGCTGATCCCTTACATGAGTTTCAGGTATTGGTTTCTAAAGTTTTCAATAACAAAAATTAGAAAACCGTGGGTGACTAAGGGATTAAGAGTTTCTGGAAAGAACCTTAGATCCCTTCATACCATCCGTAAATTTAATATTACTAATACAATTTTGAATACATATTATAATAAATACCGTAGAATATATAGAATGATTATAAGTATAGCAAAAAAGCAATATTATGTAAATCAAACAAATAATTCAAGTAACAAACAAAAAGAAAGTTGGCGAATTGTCAACCAACTTCAAGGTAAGAGGAGGAGACCGGGACTGGAGACAATATTACAACCGGAGGTATTTAATAAGTATTTCTGTTCCATAGCATCTAAACTTACTTCAACACTTACCCCCGAAACAGATCCTCTCGAATGTCTGAATAATGTACATATTTTAGACTCCTTTTACTTTACTCCTACCAATATATACGAACTTAAGACAGTGTTCAGCGAAATTAGAAATCAAAGGGCTTCTGGTTGGGATGAAATCTCAATCCAAGTTTTTTATCATATGCCAGATTCGGCATTCTTGGCATTATCAGAAGTGATAAACTATTCATTTACCACTGGCCACTTTCCAGAATGTTTAAAATTCTCTGTTGTAATTCCAGTACACAAAAGTGGAGACAGAGCTTCAACCAATAACTTAGACCCATAGCATTTATCCCTACTCTCGCCAAAGTAATCGAAACTTTAATCAAAAAGAGAATAATCCCATATTTAAAAAATAATAATATATTGAATGCAAGTCAATTTGGATTTCAGAAAAACAAAAACACAACTGACGCGGTTTTCGAGTTCCTTTCCAACCTGTATCTGAACTTGACTGAGAATGAATCAGCAGCAGCAGTGTTCTATGATCTTTCTAAGGCGTTTGACTGCGTGGATCACGGAATACTGCTGCGGAAACTCGAGAAATATGGGTCTAGGGGGACCAGTCTTAATCGGTTCACTTCTTATTTGAGAGGTCGTAAGTAGAGGGTGAGAGTGGGAGATAGGGAGTCGAGCGTTGAGGATGTGACCTCGGGAGTGCCCCAGGGCTCAGTCTTGGGTCCCATTCTCTTTCTACTGTATATTAATGATATAGTAAAATCATCACTGAAGACATTGAAATTATCAAAAAGTGGTGTGACTCAAATCTGCTATCCTTCAACGTGTCCAAAACAAACATCCTTCACTTTAATTGTACTTTGGATGACATAAAGCTAAATTTTAATATTATCCCGGCTTGTACCGCAACAAAGTTCTTACGGGTATATACAGATACAAGTTTGTCGTTTAAGGAGCATATATTGCAACTGTCTCAAAAGATTGCTTCGGGCTGCTATGCCCTGAGAATAAAAAAAAAAGAGCTAATTTTGGAAACGAGCGGCTTATTTTGCCCTAGTGGAATCTCAACTGAGGTATGGTATTGCGTTTTGGGGAAATTCTGCACAATACCTAATTAACGCACTGTTTGTGCTTCAAAAGAGAGCTCTGAGGTGTGTGTGTGTGTGTGGTGTGAATGTGAGGGAGTCATGTAAACCTCTATTTCTTAAACACAAAATACTTACATTGCATTCACTATACATATTGGAAGCTGTCTCATTTATAAAAGGTAACACTATTTCTTGGTGAATCAAGTCAACTTTTATAATACCCGACAAGAGGGTACGCTGCCACTGCCATTCCCCCATACATAATTAATCCGGAATTCGGTAATTTACAATGATAAGAAGATTTTTAACCATTTGCCAGGTTGTATACGATCCAATCCATAACTACTCGATATTCGTCTGCGCGCTGTTCATTTCTACAACCTTGTGGTGCTGATATACAGGGCAAGCCCTCCACTTTTGTTAAGCGATTCGTTTGAAATATCTTGCACCTATTTATCCATCCGGAGATAGCCATGTCTCAGAGGCAGTCAGTATGTCCAGACCTCTCTCGGTCAATCAGTTGAATCAAAATATTAAACCCGGTTTAAAGTGATTTTACATTAAGATGATCTTTATTTAAGTTGTTTTTCATAATATAAAAACAAAAAAAAATTATAACAATCAGCACAACTAGAGCAGGTATAAATAGAAAAAATAAATATAAATAATACAGTTTATTACCCTAATAAAACAAATTCAAACAAATAAAATGATACGCTGAAAACAACATTTATTAATTAAAATACACTAAATGGTTCTTCAAAAATAGTTTTAATAACATTGCATTATTTCTTTTGCGAGAGTAGATGAGTTACAAGTCTCCCTTTATTTTTTCGGCCACCCCTACCACTCACACCACCAACACTACCAAATGATCTATTCTTGCTGCAACGCAAAGGTTTGTGTTGTTACAGGTGCGTAATCTTCAGCTTATAAAGTGGCGCAAAATGCTCCAATGAAGGTTCTGTCTAGATCCGTCCTGACTCCTATAGAATTGCGAACTTTTCAGAAGCACTAAATTCGATCACCAATTATTTGTATCCCTTCCTTGTCTTTGCTAATGAATTGCTCATACGTGTAAAACTCTTCGCCACTTCTCATTCTTGGTACGTGGATTTATTTTTTTTGTTTGGCCTGCAGCTGGTTAAATGGAGCTGGAACTGGAAAAGATATTAGCAACCCGGACAAAAATATTACTGTCTGTTCGTACTAGCGTTTTCGGATTAAGTATTTCCTCGGCATGTTAGCATTTAATGGCTGAATCATTCTCACACAGCACCCATGCTTCAGAAGCTACGATGTTTTCTGTTCGAATATATTCGTTAACCAAAATCAGTTCTTCATTTGCAATTCTTACGATGCTAAGTTCAGAATCAAACGGTAAGCTATGTTCTTTAATCAATCCAGTCCCTTCCGAGAATGAACTCATCTTCAATACGAGCCACCAGTGACGGCTCGTACTCTAAAATTTAGGGTCGGCCGAGACTCAAAACCAATCAAAAGCGGTTTTACAGTGAAGGGGTAATAAGGTATTTACCCCCCCCCCCCCCCCCCCAAAGACCTGTCAAACATCATGTGTAATTTACATATTTTTACGTGGAAATTACGATTAAAAACTTGGCTACGAAACACTATAGAACAAGAGCGACCTGTTGAATTTGGTCTCTTGCATATCCATAGATAGAGTATTGATGTAAATATAAACAATGTAATTAATAAATTTACTCCATGCAAAAAATTTGACTTTATTCTATAACTATTTATTAGACGTTTTTTCACTTATGCCACAAGTATGATAAAAAATATAGTTATTTATGCTGTTCTTATACCATTAATAGCAAAATTTATTAAAAAAACTTTTTTTTTAAATTAATCCCCCTCCCCCCAGAAAGGTTCCCTAAAATCGTCCTTGAGGCCAATGTGGTGTTAGTGCCGCGTCCAAATATAGTCAAATACGCGTCTTTTTTTTTTCGTTTATTTCTTCAATGATAATTAGATAGTTATCAACCTATATATAGCAGTTCTAGGCCTAGAGAATAAATTTAATAAACCAGAAAAAAATGTTAGTAAAGCGCTCTAGCCAGTCAATTTAATTTTTTGATATTTTAATGTATCTTGCCTCAAGAGGAAAATAAAATAGATGCCAAAGTGGAATACACAACCAAAAAAGCACATTGTCCAGAAAGAACCCGGATGCGGCTGGCCGATTTCTAAAACAAATTGCAAATGATATTTTAAAATATTCACTTGCACTTATTTCGTCACCACATTTAAACTTGTAACATGAAGTAAAACTTGCTAATATAATATATTAACCATCATTAGTCATGACTAAAGCAAAGAACTAACTAAAATTAATTTTAAAATAAGTAGCCTCATTTTATAATAATTATAATTAATACATGGAAAATCATAATATTCAATAGAGAAAAATTCCGGGGATACGGCCACATCGAGACGGGCCGGTGATAAAAGCTACGACGAACGTTTTAGCCGAGGTAATAGCATGGGATGTAGGCGGACGTACTACGTACCGTGTGAACTAGTAGATGAAGTATTGCATGTAAGATGACCGAATCCGCTGGCCGAGCCACCGTAATAAATATATTAGAATATCTGTCTGTGGACGGTGGCCCGCGGTCCGCGGTTAATGGCGTTATTTCTATGTTTGTAATAGTTTGTATTCTTTGTTTATAATAGGGATACCTACCTATTTGGCTATGTGTCCAGGAAATAATAAACTACATTTTAAAAAGAGAGTTTATGTTTATTTATAGCCAGAGCCAGATTTTTAAAGTAATCTATTTATTAATTCTCCAGATGCTTCTAATAAGCAACTGAATAACCCAGTATATGCAGTGTGAACCTGTCGAATACTCTGCGCTCATCTTGGAGGTAGGATGGCGTGTTTGTTTACTTCTACCTGAATGCAGAGAAACATTTATGGTACGACAGGTGATTCTTGAGAGTCCATCTCCGACACAGTCACAATATTATATTGCATTGCCAGTTACAAGTAGTAGTTTTAAATTAGCTGGAATTTTTATTCATTCAAAATTTAATTAAATATATATATATATATATATATATATATATATATATATATATATATATATATATTTCATACAAGTTACGAGAGACAAAATAGTTATCTTTGGAGAACCGGAGGCACTTACATTCGGCTACTTTATTTCATACGATTATAACTTTCGATCGTCCCCCGTATTTAACAAGTAAAATTTGCTATAGACCCAGATAAACCTACACGTTCATCTGTCAGATGTATCAGATGTCCATACACTTAATTTAACATACCTCGGCTATAGTTCCCCTCCACCACACCGGACTGCATTTTATCGGAGATCATTTTCCTATAATGTTTATGGGATTTATAGATAGCGACCTTGACATGATTTTTATGTATACGACCCCATTTGCGCATGCTCTACCTGATGTGACGGTTTTTATTGCAGGCATGTAGTTTAATATTTCATCTTTTTTTGGGAACTGAACTAGAATTTTTCCAAATTGTTTTCATCTTCATTTTTGTCTTATGTTATTAGAATGTCTATGTTATATTATATATATATATATATATATATATATATATATATATATATTATATATTATATATAATATATATATATATATATATATATATATATATATATATATATATATATATATATATATATATATATATATATATATATATATATATATATATATATATATATATATATATATATATATATATATATATATATATATATATATATATATATATATATATATATATATATATATATATATATATATATATATATATATATATATATATATATATATATATATTGTAGAGGGGGTGGCAAATAAGACACGAGTCCGACTTTTCGTCAAAAAAATTGCTTACATTAAGGTCTTTATAGAAGTTTTAAATTAACTAAAATTTTAACCACTTAATGAATAAATAAAGACAAATCTGCAGTCTTTTTGTAGCTAGGGTGACAAACGGCAGTGGTGGCAGGAAACCGAATTATTGTCGAAAAATTGGTAAATTTGGGTTAACTTTTGTATAGTAGTTTCCAAATCACTGCAATTTTAAAGTTTTAAGGCCGATTTGGGGACTTTACATGATGAAAATGACCCTTTTTGATTTGCCTAACGTGCTGGTCAGCCGACGTCGCGGTCCTTAGAGTCAAATTTTCAATGATAGTTCTTTAGAAATGAATCAAAATATAAAAGATAGTTCAAGTTATAAATCATTTAGTCAACAGTCATTAGTGTCTACTGATTGTAGTATTGAATACAATACCTTTAATCAAAGCACCATTGTTGACATTGGTACCCTAGAGGTACAAGGCAAGCATTAAATTAACACGCAAACAAAAAACCTCTTTGTATTACTATAAACTCTATCATTAAACTGGCGCTTGTACATTTTATTTATACTTGAACCCCTAACTTCATTATTTATTTGTGGTATCGCGACCAAGTTCATTAATTTTAATCTTGTTTTCGTACGCCAAGTATCTAAAACTATGAGTTTGTAAATTCTGGATTGAATTCATATTTATGCCACTAAACAGAACCAATAGAACCAACGATTCAACAGCAGCCGCTAGTCATCCATAAATCACCGTATTACGCCACGTGTGCCGCTCGACCAATCCCACGTGTCATTTTCAAAAATCGTTGGCTATGCACTCACAGTTCCGCGACCGTCGGAAAACTAACCTACACTGGAGATCTTTAGGCCGTGAAACTTCCGGTGTTGTTGCCGTTAGCGAAAAAATCTATAGGGATGTTAGAGAATTACTCTCGGATTTATTTGTTATACAAAAATATTTTAAAAAACTTGTCGAAATTAGGTGTGTTCTGTAGCTCTTATTCACCAACCGCCACTAGGTACAAGATATAATACAATTTAACGAAATTCTATTGAATAAAATTAATAAAAATACGACTACAGGGAAATTAAGTAAACAAACCCAAAACGCCGTTAAAACTGACGTTTCAGATGGGCTTTCTCACCATCATTCAGACATAATTACATGATAACGTACCTATGAGAAACTAACCTAATTAAACTAAATAATTGAACCAAAAATATTAACACTTCTTTCTCTGAGTTCACAGGTGACCCAGAGACCATGGAAGAACCCAATTATAATCCCTATTCGGCTTCTAACGGCTTTGTGCTTAGTACAAATCATATTTTTAACAAACAAACTCTAAATTCGAATCTTCTCAATGAAAAAGGTAAAACTAATCACAACGTTTTGACTTTAAACCATCCACCATCAGAACATGGCATCTCTAATCGAAATAATTCCAATTTAATTTTAAATTTAATTCCTAATTTTCACCGAGTAAGCCATGTACCCATCATAGAGGTGCTGTGTTCCGTGATATTAAAAATTCTCAAAATGATAATTTCCAAAATTTTACTCACCAAACGCGCCAGACAATAGAACACACTTAATGAATACATACAGACAAATATACAGTCTTTTTGTAGTGTTGGTGACAAACAACACCGGTGGTACGAGACCGATTTTTTGTCGAAAAAATCGATAATTTTGAGTTAACTTTCTTATAGTGGTTTCTAAGTGACTGCAATTTTAACCATTAATTGCGCTTAACATTAGACAAATAGATAATATTTCTGCTGCAGAGTTGACAAACGACAGAGATGGCAAAACGTCAAAATTTCTTTTAAAAAAATGCTAAAATTCTGTTAACTTCCATATAGTAGCTGTAAATTAGCCAAAAATTTAACCACTTAACGAATATATATAGACAAATACACAGTTTTTTTGTGGCAAGGTAACAAAAGACAATCACTGCAATTTAGCATTAATTGCTTACAATTAGTCAAACAAATGGTCTTCTTGCAGCGGGGTGATAAACAACGAATGGCGGACGACATCGAATTTTCTTTAAAAAAAATTAAATTAAGTGAACTTCTTTATAGTAGATTTAAGTTAACTGAAATTTTAGCCACTTAATGAATACACAAAGACAAATATACAGTTATTTTTGGCAGTGTCGGCTATTCAGGTGAAGTAGGTGAAGTGCTACTTTACCAGGAAAAATAAACAAGCAAACATCTAACCACATTTATTATATATTTCTTAAAATTTTAGCTTTTACATTCATTTATTCACCTAATTGGCAAAAAATAAACTGTACATCTCGAATATATATTTTACTTGACCATTGGCGGCATGTCTTTTTAAAACCTTCAATTGAACTTTATTATAACAACTATAACAGTGGCGCAAACCGCTTCGACTTTGCTGGAGGTGCTATGTTTAGTTTACGATTTTCCTGCTACGTTGCCATGACAACGCGTACGCGAGCGCATGGAAGAATAATGTTAACCAGCACCATACAACCCTCTGGGTGAATTGCTGAGCCAGTACACTACACCCACGTGTCGTTCAGGTTGGGGTGGTTGTTTACTTTTATTTTCGCGGATTTTGCTGCAATCGGTAAGTTCCTTTGCAGTTTGCTTGACTGTTTTGTGTTATATTTACTTATGGTGTTGTTACAACTTTATTTGGTGTCGGATTTATTAATGTACATTATTAGTTGACTATAATATTTACGCTTTAAAATTAATCCGATCACAGATGTGGTTTGCATTTTGTTGGAAACTCCATTTAATGGATGGAAGGAACAAGATCAGAGGGATGTATTAAATGTAGGGCAGCCAAGGTTTGACTTGACAATTTCCACAGAAAAAAAAAAGTGGCAGAAAATGAATTAGACTTTCGCGGCCTTGATGAGAGCAGCGAATCAATAAACAGGGGGAATTTTAAAGAGCTTTTAGGTTTATTATTATCGAGAAGTTCTCAAGAACTAAAAGATCATCACGAAAACATTAAAAACGTTTTTACTGGTGTCTCGAAAACTATTCAAAACGAAATAATTGAATGCATTTCTGATTATTTAAATGATGAAATAATGAACACACAGTTTTTTTCTGTGCAAGTGGATGACACCACTGATATTACGCAAACCCAGGGGCATGCGGTGAAATTTTAAGAAAGGGAAGCAATTTTTAGAAACTTACCTATTTGTAATGTAATTCGATTCTTCGATCATTTTTTGCAGTGTAAGCATCTTCCAGCTCCTTGTCTTTTAAAAATTGCATTAGTTCCTTAGCGTTATTTTTTGCGTTAATGTTATCAGTTTCGTAAATCACTGTTAGTTCAGATCGCAAAACGAAATAATTGAATGCATTTCTGATTATTTAAATGATCATCTAAAAAATTAAATAATGAACACACAGTTTTTTTCTGTGCAAGTGGATGACACCACTGATATTACGCAAACCCAGGGGCATGCGGTGAAATTTTAAGAAAGGGAAGCAATTTTTGTAATGTAATTCGATTCTTAGATCATTTTTTGCAGTGTAAGCATCTTCCAGCTCCTTGTCTTTTAAAAATTGCATTAACACTCGGTCGAAGAACTGGCCATAATGAAGAAGAAGAGATTTAAACGCATCTTCTGGAAAAGTTTTTCCTTTAAATCCATCAAAATTGCAGAGCTCGAGGAGTTTAAAATCATTTAAACCGTTAAATCTTTAGTTTATTTGTTGCTGAATTTGATCGATTATTTCATAAAAGAGGCGTCTGTATAATGTTTGAACATCTCCCACCGTCGAAGACGCTTGCCGCTAAGCCATCTCTTTTTTGGCTTAACATGAACTTAAAATCATCCACTTTTTTTAGGCAAAAAGCAATATCATTTGTTTTAGTTTGTAATATATTAAAAACTTTGTCCGAGAATGAAAATATTTCTGAAAATATGCTCAACAAATAATTAAAATCAAAATCTCGTTTCAAACAGTCCAAAAACCCCCTAGAACTATTTATTGCTTCTGAGTCCCACGTTTCATTATTTTCTATTATATTCTCAAATAGTTCAATCAGTGATTCACGATTTTCAGATACTGTTAACCCAAGTCTTCCATTATAGTTCCACCAAGTAGGAGCTACTTTGGGCAACCGTTTGTGGACAATGGAGTCCAAAGCTTGTGTACGTTTTGTTGACTTGGAAAAAAAAAGCATCCATGCCACTTAAAGTAACGAAAAATACTTTACACTCTTTAATGTGATTCATGGACTGGGATAAAACGAAATTTAATTTATAAGCAAAACAATGGACAAACACAGCACTTGGGAACGTTTCTCGAATTTTAGCTTGCAGACCCTCTAATTGTTTTGCCATCACTGCAGCTCCATCATAGCTTTGAGCAACTAATTTTTTCTCTCCATTAATTTCTTTAGTAACGTTATAAACTACGGTATACAATGCATCTGCTGTACGATTTCCACATTCTTAAAACCTAAAAATAGCTTTGGTTAAAATTAGTGATATCAGTTGTTTCGTCCAGAACAATAGCAATAAACCGCGCCTCGCCAATCTCCTGCTTAATTTTTTTTAGAATAAGGGTTGCAACAGCGGAAATTAAATCATTCTGGATTCGATTCGACGTTCCCCGAAAAACGCTAGACTGCTCTAAATGAGTTTTTAAGCAATCATCATATGACGGCCTGCAAATGCGCTTTGGACATAATGTGTCTTTTTACAGCTTTTTAAATCGGAAAAACCAATTTTATTCCAGAGACCTTTTTCATTTTTAAAAAGTAAACATGTCCAACAAAATAATTTATTTATATTTTCACATCCTGTAAGCTATTTAAATTGTTCGTATTGTTTTTCCGGATAAAAATGTCTAATACAGTTTTTCATTTTTGTGGTTAAATTTTTCATATGCGATTTTGCCCTTCCTTGGGAAATTATTTGAAGCTTATCAGCGAAGTTTAATGTGGAGAATCTCTTTATTATTAAGACACACACCACACATTCACACACACTCTTCTTACTAAATTCTCCAACATTTTCAACGTTATTACCGACAGCCGAAGTTGACGGTATTTGCATATCCACGTCCGTATTATTGTCTTCCATATCGCACCATGCACGACGCGACGTACGTATCACACAACACACGGATAGCCGTTCAAACAAAGAACTTACTCCGATAGCTTCCGCCCCCACTTAAACCACGCGACTGAACTGCAAAAATTACAATCAGCCGGTGGAAAGTTCAATAACCTCTTGCTCGATTCACAGGAAATCAAGCATACAGGACTTAGCTGCAGAGAAGCTAGCGGCGCGCATAGGTTCTATTCGATTCTATTGCTCGGTCGGAGTCAAGGCCGCATTTATTATGAGCTTGATAATTAAGATAATATGTTACCATTTTTAATATAAACTAAATTAATGGTTTCCTATTTCAAAAATTACATTTAAGAAGATGTTTTGTAATTTTCTTTGGGGAAGCACTGCATTGCTTCCATGGACTGCACGCCCCTGCCGCAAACCTCCCAGTGCTCCATAATTTTAACATACGTTAATTCAGAAGGTTCTGTAGTCGAGAGATTATTAGGATTTTATAATGTCAGCTCCGATAGAACGTCGGAGAATTTATATTCTCTATTGGATCAAATTTTGGACCAATTTGACTATAAACATAAATTAATAGGGCAATGTTACGATAGCGCAAGTGTGATGTCTGGGCATCTAAATGGTCTTCCAAAAAAAAATAAAAGAAAAAGCCCCGCACGCTGTATTTGTCCATTGTCTTGCGCATCGTCTTAACCTTGTGATGCAGCAAAGTCTAAAAAATATTTCTGAATCTCGAATTTTTTTTGCAAGCATCAGTGGTATTCCCCCATTTTTTCATCACTCAGCCAAACGAACGTATGCTGTTACGTCTGTATCGTAATCAAATTCGAAGTTAGTAAATGTGATTGTTCAAGACTGGAATAAATTAAAAGACGTCTTTGAATTTATTACAAACTGTGACAAATCTGATGAAATAACAATCCGGCTTGCGAAAGGATTTTTAGGTGGGATGAACGATTTTGAGTTCACGTTTCTGGCATTAGTGTATAATGACATTTTTCTCAATCACGGACATACTATTTGACGTTCTTCAAAAAAAAATCGCTTGACATTCATTTTTGCATATCCAAAATAAAACGCTGTCGTGAGGCGCTCTGTAAAAAAAGAAATGAACATTTCATTAATATCATGTTTGATAAAGCAAATTCTATTACAGAAATAAATCATTACAAACGTGAGCTTGCTAAGCTTTCACCTGAAGAAATTAGGGCTAAGTATAGAACCCTTTTTTTATCAAATATTGGACCATACTTTAATGGAAAAGACACTAAGATTTCAAGACTGTGAAAAACATACATATTTATGTTTGGCAGATTCTGCTAAATTTTTCGAATACAGTTTAAATTTTCCGACTGGCCCGTTTGAAAATTTGTTACAGTTATATGGGGAAATATTTTCAAAAAGTCAACGACTTAAAAAAGATATTTTTACCGAAGCATATAAACTGTTTTCCCTTATTTTTACAATACCGTCGACAAGTGCTTTAGTAGAAAGAAGTTTTTCTTGCCTCAAACGCGCGTGTAAAAACTTATTTAAGAAATACAATATCTCAAGAAAGACTTACTTCTCTAGGCAATATTTGAATTCAAAAGGAATTTCTGGAGGAGATTAGGTTGCCCCATTGCATCCATTTTATGAGGATGTTATAAATAAATTTGCTGCTATGAAGGATAGAAGAACTGATTTAGGTAAGTCGTAAAAAAATATTCTACCTCCTCCACATATAAAAAACTTCTGAAAAGAATTATTGCGATATTTTCTTGCTTCATTTGCACTTCATTTACTTTTTCACTCGCGAGCCGCCACTGATTTTAGGAGTCGACAGTGGCGCCACTAAACTTAGTTTTCTTCAAAAAAGTTGCTAAAAATGAGTTAACTTTCTTATGTTGCTTTTAAATGACTGCAATTTGGCCAATTATAAAAGGAATAAAAGGGGTTATAGCAGTAAGAACGAAAAATTAAAAAGCAATAATTTAACATTCCTGCAGAAAATAAATCATAAAACTATAAGAAAACCTTGCTTGCTATTATAGAGATAAATTCGTCAATTATTTTTACAATTTCGTCTTTAAGAAAAATGTTAGCCGAATTTGTCAGTCAGTCTCTTTTAGTCTAACTTCAAACTCTAGAAACTTTCCTTCCCAGACACAACTGAGACTGGCATTATCAAAAGAAGTCTCCTATATTAGTGATTATTAGTTTATACTATAGTATTATTATATATTGTATGAGTTTTATTAATTTAAAAAAATATAATATATATAAAACAATGGAAGTTCGGAACTAAATATGTCCGTTAAGTGAGCACCTTGATGCAAGCTACAAGTAGCTTGCAAGAGAAAATTACAGTTGACCAATCAATTAATTTGATGGCATACTTTATAAATCATATACGAGAAAATGGTTTTTAAAATAGAATCAAATATAATACAATATTTATAGGGTTTCTTACAAGAAGGATGTCAACAACTGTGGCGGGACGAGGTCTAATTTCGTTTAAAAAATATTAAAATGTAATTAACTTTCTTATAGTAGCTTTAAATTAGCTATAAATTTAATAAGCTACTTAATGATATAAAGACAAATATAAAGTCTTTTTGTAGAGGAGTTGACAAACGACAGCGGCGACATCGAATTTTCTTAAAGAATATGTTGAAATTTAATTAAATTCATTATGGCAGGTTTAGATTAGCAGAAGTTTTAACCATTTATTGAATATATAATGACAAATATACTGTTTTTATAGCAAAAGTGACAACGACAGCGGCGGCCGAAACTGAATTTTCGTCAAAAAATTTGCTAACATTTTTTTGACTTAGTAGTAGCTTCTAAATTATTGCAATTTTGACCAATTATTGCTTAATATTAGACAACTAGATAGTTTTTTTGCAGCAGGGATGACAAACTATAGTCCAAGTTCAAAATGTCTTGCTAAAATTGACTTAACTTCCTTATAGTAGCTTTTTTTTATCTAACCACTTAATGAATACATAGACAAGTATACACTATTTTTGTAGTTGTAGACACGAGGCCGAATTTTTGTCAAAAGATGGTTTAAAGTAAGATAATCCTCATAGTAGCTGTAATATAAGGAAGTTAACTCAATTTTAGCATTTTTTAAAGTAAATTTTGGTCTTATGCCACCGCTGTCGTTTGTCACCCCTGATGCAAAAAAACCATCCACTCGTCTAATCGGAACCAAAATATGATCAGTGATTTAGAAACTGCTATATGAAAGTTAACTCAAATTTACCTATTTTTTCGCCGAAAATTCGGCCTCGTGCCGCCGCTCTTTGTCACGCCCCCTAAATACTGTACATTTGTCTTTATATATTCATTAAGTAGTTAAAAGTTCAGTCAATTTAAAATGTTCTTTAAGGATAGTGTCAATTTTAGCATTTTTTTAAAGTAAATTTTGGCTATGTGCCGCCTCTGTCGTTTGTTTCCCATGTGATTTAGAAAATACTATATGAAAGTTAACTCAAATTAACCGATTTTTTGACAAGAATTCGTTCTCGTGCTGTCGCTGTAGTTTGTCACCCCAATTACAAAAAATATTATCTTTGTATTTTCATTATATGGCTAAATTTTCAGCTAATTTAAAAACACTTTAAGAAAATAAACTTTTTTTTACTTTTTTTTTAAAGAAAACTCGGTGTCGTGCCTCCGTTGTCGTTTGTCACACTGTCTGCAAAAATAGCATCTATTTTTGTCTAATTGTAAGCAATAATTTGTCAGAATTGTAGTCATCTAGAAACTACTATAAGAAAATTAACTCAAGTTTATTTACTTTTTCGTCGAAAATTCGGCCTCGTGCCGCCGCTCTCGTTTGTCACCCACGGTACAAAAATCGTGTGCATTTGTCTTTATATTATGTCTTATATTCATTAAGCAGTTATCATTTAAGCTAATTTAAAGGTACTATAAGGAAGTTAACTGAATTTTAGCATTTTTTAAAAGTAACTTTAAGTCTTGTGTGGCCGATGTCGTTTTTCATCCCTGCTGGAGCAACACCATCTATTTGTCTAAGTCTAACCAAAAATTGGTTAAAATTGCAGTGATTTGGAAACTACTAAAATAAAGTTAACACAAATTTAGCGATTTTATTCGGCGTCTTGCCGCCGCTGTCGTTTGTTCCCCCGCTACAAACATACTGTATATTTGTCTTTATATATTCATTAAGTAGTTAAAAATTCAGCTAATTTAAAGCTGCTATAAGAAATCTAACTTAACATTTTTTAAAAGAAATTAAGGCTTTGGTGCCTCCGCTGTCGTTCGCCACCAAAAAACTTTGTAGTTGTGTAATATTAAGTAATTGGTCAAAATTGTACTCATTTAGAAGCTACTATAATTAAGAAAGTTAACTCGGTTTTAGCGAAAATTCAGTTTCGTTCCGTGACTGTCGTTTGACACCTTTGCTACAAAAAAACTGTATATTAGTCTTTATATCTTCTAAGTGGTTAAAATTGCAGCTAATTTACAACTTCTGTAAGGAAGTTAACTTAATTTTAACTTTTTTTATAAACAAAGTATGACCTCGGGCCACCACTGTCATTTGTCGCCCCTGCTGCAAAAGATAAGTCTATTTGTTTAAATGTAAGCAATAATTGGTCAAAATTGCAGTCTAGAAACTACTATAAGAAAGTTAACTCAAATTTACCTAGGTCTGGTGAAATGTTACCAATTCTGGTGATTTTATAGAAAACCTGGTGATTAGTGAAAACTGAAAAACCCAAAAATGTAGGCTTTAATTCATTGCATGTTATATTTAATTTATTCCTTTAACGTTCCACTTACTGCTAGCATTGGCTCTTTGGCCGTTGTGTTTCCAAATATGGGCTGATATTAATGTATTAGATAGGGAATTTAGATTATCAAAGTTACAATGTTCATGATACATTTGACATGTCTCTAGGAATGAGGGAATTTCGGAGACAAGTCTGTTGTCAAAAAGAAACGATGAACATCTAGTTTTTCCAGAATTATTATAAATTTAGTTGAATTTAATTAATTATAATAATAAATTAAAAGTTAATTTTATTTATTATTAACTTTCCCACATAGGTGTTCATGTGTAGAAATGGTTTTCAGCACTATAAATTTAAATAAAATCAAATTGCGTAATTCATTGTGGAAACAACCATGCTGCCTGGTATATTTACATAGCAAGGCGGTTAATATCCACGTATTTTAATTGTTAAATTTTTTGATTTTCTTGTAACTAATCTCCTTATTAGGTAAATATACCAACGATATTTATAATAGTTAAAAATGTCTTTTTTTTACTAACAGTGTTGTTTTGTGCCATTTTGTAATAAAAAATATATCCGTTAACAAGATTTGTGGTTATTTTTTTAATTATTCATTTCTTAACTACATGAGTCTGTCTTCCGGTTCGTCTCGTCCAGAGCAGACCTCTATGTTATTAACATAAGTGGTTCCACGTGTTCGGTTTTGCTGCTTTATTTCGGGAGGAAGTGGGAGACTCGACCGCTCAGAGTGGAAACTTAACGACCCCGCTAGAAAGGGAGCAGACGCTGTGAACGTGTAAGGCCTAGTTGTTCCTGCATTCTATCCCGTTCGTCTGCCGCAGTTCTACATAGAATATTAGCGCAAAGGCCGCTATGTGGCGGGAGTGGGAGGGGTAAGGGGATAGCTTGAAAGAAAAGGTCATCTCGTGAGCCCAGTAGTACTCTCAAGGGGCATCTAGTGGAAGCCAAAATGCATTTCAAAAATTAAAAATTTATTTGATTCGGGGTGTTTCGGGAGCTCAGAGCTCGCCATCTGGACATCCTACCGATAACGTCTCCAAACTGGAATAAGGTGCAAGGTCGACTTCGAGGGTCGCCGATTTAACGACTCTGAGCCCCGGACGGAGAGCAGTCTGGCGAATTGCCTTGAAGCAGAGCCATAAAACAAACGAACAACAACATCTACATGAGTCTACATCCCTCCCCCACCATTACTATATCTGGTGATTTTTTTAGAAATCTCACAACAAGCCTGAGGATTTATATTTTTTCAGCCTGGCAACACTGGTAGCCAGCAACAAGGAGCTTACTCAGCAATGCCAGACGTACCATAATTATGCAATTGGACCATAATTTTTACTTTAATTCATTAACAGTCAGTGAACGTAACATAATAAATAATTGTTCCATAATTTCGTCCGATTTAATATTTTGCTTAAAAACTATTTAGACATTTTAAAACACGCAAACTTTAAAACACCGTATAGTTTACACTAAAAATATGTTAAATATTTTACAGTTTGCGGAAATGTTAAAACGAATCTGATCATGCCGGCCCTGCAGCGTTGCCCAATTGATTATTTTTTACTACAGTTGTATATTTTTTTAAGTTTTCAAATACATCGTTATAACATAAATTCGAATTAGAGTTTTACTTCGTTCGAAACGTTTTAAGTGAAATTTTTTTTATATATATTTTTATTAAAGTATATTATATTATAATTTATATTATTTCTCAGAAAATCAATTTTATAGACATGAACTATGGTTTGACTTGTTAGATTTAGATTTTTAATATTATTTATAATGCTTTTTATTAACTATCATCCTATCATGAATTTCAATATACACATCGCACTAAAAAAGTAGAGATTTAAATCTATTATCTAATCCACACAACATAAATATAAGTTTTAAAGGACTGGTGTAATATGATGCTTTTACGATTATTTGCGAAGTCAACAAGCCAACCAACCCCAAATTAAATTTTTACACGAGATTCTGGCTATACAGAAATTCATATTTCATGACAATCAGCATTCAACAAGCTAATGACTTACCGACCCATCCACCCTATCATCGCGTTCTTCTTATCAATCAGATCGGTTCGAAAAGCGCGCTATATCGGTCGTCGGCTCCGCGGTTCAATTTCCGACCCGAGACCTACAAACGATGATGATGCATTAACTGAACCGAAGAACTGACTGAACCATAGACAAACACAAATGAACGCTTTACTTTGCTTTGTCTCTATTTCAAAGATCCCTGATCCGGTTCGCAATATTTTCAAGACCCGATTCCCGTGGATCAAATCCGGATCAGTCGTGAACGACACATCTGTAGTGACAGAGGTAAAGAGGTTTCTTTAGGTCTTGGATGGATGAAGAAGTGTTGGGATTGCTATTTCAATTGTATTGAATCTATTGCAATTCCACCTTGCCTATTAGCCTATTACAACATTGGAGAAAAACGTAATAATCTATTACATTTTACTTTTAATAAAATTCCTAAATTTTATTGCAGGCTAATTGATACAAATAATTGTAACGGAATATACGTCATATAGTTTTCTTTCCTACTTCAACTAGCTTTCCCATGACTGTTGTCGTTTAGCGGTTGTAGATGGCTCTTCGTTACTTGGTTAGAGATTTTTTTTAATTACCTTGATCAGTGTGAGTTAAATAAAATTTCAATTTCAACCTGCTATTAACTTCCAAATCAGATATATCTTAGCGCAAAGTATGAATATTAATGTTAAAACAAATAGTTTCAGAGGCGGATGTTTATAAGTTTAAGGTGTTTTACATATCTACGCCGAATTTTGCAAGGAAATTAAAAGGAAGTTTAAATTTGATGACCAGTTTTAAATTTTGCTAAAAATTATATCCTAAAGTCATAACAGCATCTCCAGATTCCATTGCACCAAAGTATTTTAAATTTAAATCTTTATTTCCAAGTATATACATACAGAGCAGTGGCGGCTCGTAGTCAACTTTTAAGGGGGGTCAATACATATAAACCACAAACAGTCGTATTCACTAAAGAAGTTTAAATTTTAAACCCTAGGTCTAAGTCTTAAATCCCCTTAAATCGTATTCCCCTACTACAATACACACTTAAACTAGATATGGACGGTCCGGGTCCGGTGATGGTTTCGGTCCATTCGGATCCAGTCCGCTCGTGGACCCGTTCCAATGGATTCGTTCACGGGTCCATTTAGTTCCGATGTCTACGTTGCGTGTGTTGAATTGGTCGCTGACTTGTTGACTGTTTCATATCTTATATTAATTGTTGGATAGGAATTATAGGCCTAGCAAAATGTAATTAATGCGAACAAACTTCGGTAATAGAAGATGATTGATTATAAGAAGTACAAATTAAAATATTTAAGGTTTAAATATAAATGTATTTTTCGGGTATTATGTATTTACTATGCCTATTTGGAAAGTGGCAGAATTTGTGTAATGTAAGTAATATATATATATATATATATATATATATATATATATATATATATATATATATATATATATATATATATATATATATATATATATACGGTCATAACTGTGATTGTTGATATAAATCTGTCTACATATCTGCTAGGTGGTAAACCCTAAAACTACAGGTAAAAGAATATATTCTTTTAACCTTTTAGAGGGGTTTAAGAAAAGTTTTAATTCACTGTTCACCTTAGTATAAATTTATCAAGTTATAATTTAGCAAAAAACACAATTCAAATTGGTCGTTTATTTCTCTTAAAGCACGCCGGACCATCACTATTATTTACAAGTATTTAGGTAGAATATTGGACTTGAAAATTAAAATAGAAATCAAAAGTAGAAATAATTTGTCAGGAAGAACGGCTTTGTGTTCTCAACTCAGGCTATCTAGGTGAGAACCAAAAACAAAACCGAAACTTTAGACCATTAGACCACTATTACTACTAATTAAAAATGTAAAAACAGATATATAGGTTACTCTATAAATTTAAATAGAAATTACAATTTTGAACATCCGGCCATGAATTTTCCCGCTTTAAAGGTGGAATGTTTGGAGATAACTTTTCAAATAAGATATTTTTTTTGACTAGAATCTCCTCTTCTTCACTTGAAAAATTTGCTATGCATTTTCGCCCGCTATACCTATGTCATTTTCCCAAAGGCAGATACATAATCAATATTAATCAAGTCGGCTATGGATAGTGTTTTGTTCATGGAGAGGTCTAAATATGGGTTTAAATTTAAATCTGTTGGACTAACTTTAGAACTTGTATTAACTGTTTAGTGAATACGGTCTAAATCTTAAACCTGGTAGGGGTTTAAGGAAGGTTTAAATATGGACACAGTTCAAGGAAAGAAACAGTTCTCTCACTCCTTTGTTGTGCTCCCAAAAGCCGGTTTTTTTGCCGGGTCGTAAATCACAGTGAACACCTGCAGCTAACAGCTAGATACGAGGTATATGAGGCTGCGCGTTATTTTATCGCAATGAATACATCTACGGGGAACGATCAATAACTAACTGTATTAGTTACTTTAGGTGGTCATATTAATATTCAGAGTAGTAGATGTTCAACTTAATAAAAGGTCAACTTATGGACTAAATTTGACAGGTATTAAAAACAAATGTAAAATAAAAATGTCTTAATTTTAAATTATTTTAATTTCAAAAATTAAAAAAAAATATATGAAGGAAACCTTTTCTTGTGCTGGATATCCAATCTTAAATCTTATAAATAAATGTTTAAGAGAAGCAGAAATACCAGAAGATCTGAAATGTTGCTATATAACACCTGTGCCAAAAATAAAAAAAATCTAAAAAATATACAGAAATGAGACCAATTAATGTATTATGGGATATTGAAAAATTACTTGAAGACATTGTTTACAACCAAATTTTAGATCACATAGAAGAAAACAAAATTTTAGTACCTTTTTAATCTGGATTTCGGCGCAGACACTCTACTCAAGTTGCCCTTCAGTATGAAGATGTAACTAGATGAGAAACATGGCAAATAAAGAAATTATAATAGCGGTATTTTTAGATTTTAAAAGAGCATTTATAACATTAGATAGGAATAGACTATTAGACAAATTATATAAATATGGGATAAGGGGCAATGTTCTTAAATGGTTCAAAAATTATTTAAAGACCAGGACACAAATAACAAAATTTTCTAATGTATTTTTAAATAAACAGATTAATAATGTAGATGTACCACAAGGAAGCAAACTAGGTCCTTTATTATTTATTTTATATATCAATGATTTACCGGGTGTTTTAACAAACTGTAAAATACAAATGTTTGCAGATGACACATTAATTTACATTAAAGATAAGGACATTACATTAGCAAGTAATAAGATAAATCGAGAGTTAAAATTAGTCCTTAACTGGATAAATATAAATAAGTTAAAATTGAACGTAGAAAAAAAATGTATGACAATTAACGCGACAGCCAAACTAACATATTTATTGATGTTAAGAATTTGGATATTGTTGATTCCTTTAAATATTTGGGTATTATTTTAGGTTCAAAGTTAAAATTTAATGATTTTTTTGAAAAAACTATGTCTAAAATAGCGTGTAAAATTAAAGATCTAAAAAGAATAAGCGATCATTTATCACCACTTGCTAAAAAAACAATTTATAATACAATCATATTACCACATTTCTTGTATTGTCCAACAATTGTATATATGGCAAACGAAGATTTTTTCAAAAACTTCAAGTTTTACAAAACAAGGGAATGAGAGTAATTTTAAATAAAGACAGATATACGAAAATTAGTGATATATTACGTATTTTAAAATAGCTAAATGTTAAAAATTTGATATTTTTTTATATTTGTGTATTCATTTATAAAATTGAAAATAGTTTACTTCCAAATCATTTAAAGGAATTTATAAATCAAAATTTAGAGTTTCATCAATATAATACAAAGCAAAAAGACCATTTTCATTTAATTCTACCCTCCAACAATTTGGTATATAAATCGATATTTTATAAAGAATTAAAAGAATTTAACAATTTAAGAAAAGAAATAAAAAATGACCCATCACTTATAAATTCAAAAAGTCCTTAAAAAAATACTGTCAAAAACACTACAAGAGCCATTGATCCAATGCAAGGGTTTTAACGCTAACGCAAATAAAACCAAACCACAAAACTGTTAAGCATTTATATTAAATAAGTTTTATATGAAAGCCCTATTGTTGTCATTAAATCCCTTTATTAAACAGTTTGCTCCTAACAGCTATCTTAAAACATTTTGGTTTTCAATATTAACATTAAATAATCATAAGTGCCTTAAAATAAAAATTAAAATATTTTATAAAGCTTTCTTAAAACTTTTTTGTGTGAATAAATACTAATTGATGCAGGACAGTAAGGAAACCTATTACAATTCCATAGTACAAAAACGGATTTTCGTGAAAATAAGTGGTGAAGTACGATAAATGGCTACTTAAAATATCAGAAGCAAGGTAACCATCTTTAAATAAGGAATAGACAATTTACAACCCCACACAAGTCACTGTCCCAAAAATGTAGCAAATCGTTTTTTATTTTTGAAATAAACTACCCCTAATTTTAGCGATAGGTAAATAAACAAGAAAATATTGATATTTAAAAGAACTCAAATTGAAAACAATTGGTTCATGCTAGGCTAGGCAGGAGTCATTTATAGTTTTGAAGGCTAAATGTAAATGTTTGGAGCAAAAATAGTAGTGGTATATTATTAACATACAAAACTTGAGAAAAATCGTTATAGTCGTTTTTGAGAAAATCTATTTTTCGTATTTTTATTCAAGTAAACTACCCTATTTTATTATTAAATTTTAGGGGTAGGTAAAAACCAAAAAAAAACGTATTTACAAAAAAAACTTATTACAAAATTTTAAGGAAGTCGGTTTATTGATTTTAGCGTTGTGTTTTTTAGCGCTGTGTTTTTTAGAGACACCGAGAAAAGCAAATTTTCAACTTCAGTCAAGAACCTTATTTTTGATTAAAGTCGATCCTGGTGAATTTTTGTTAAATCTTCAAATAAAACTTACGTCTGGAAAAATTGTCTAAAAAAGAACCTAATTTGTGGTGTTATACTAACCTTCCTTTGTACTATTACCTATCTCTTCAAATTTGGTACGTCTTGTATAATTATTAAATTTTGATGGAATGTGACTGGACCCAGGTCCTGATGAAATTGTTAAAATTATTGGCTTATCACAAGATAAAATCGATGTCGTGGAAAGGAATGTAGAACAATGTATGTAATTATATTGAATATCTGCTTCAATTAATTTAAAGTTAAATATTTTTATTCAGTTGCGAAAAAGCCAAAAAAGATTTTTGTTTGTCAAAAGAACATTTATTCAACATAGGAATGAAAGATGACCCGCTATGTGATTGTGGACAAGTAGAGAACTTAAGCCACATTTTTTTTGAGTGTCCTATAATAACATTTCAGGTGTAAATATATATAAAGAAATAAGGAAATGATTCCACATTTCCTTATTTCTTCATATATAT
Organism: Kuschelorhynchus macadamiae; assembly: GCA_030620095.1. Classification (NCBI taxonomy): domain Eukaryota; kingdom Metazoa; phylum Arthropoda; class Insecta; order Coleoptera; family Curculionidae; genus Kuschelorhynchus; species Kuschelorhynchus macadamiae. The sequence continues at coordinate 1,244,308 of JAUTXW010005398.1, forward strand.
TTACACCTGAAATGTTATTATAGGACACTCAAAAAAAATGTGGCTTAAGTTCTCTACTTGTCCACAATCACATAGCGGGTCATCTTTCATTCCTATGTTGAATAAATGTTCTTTTGACAAACAAAAATACTCCTCTTAATATCCAGACGGTTCTAACTAATATTAAAATCAATATAATGAAAATAATTATAAAATTCATAAACTTTAACAAAATTAAAATTTAAATGTTAAAATATCCTCCTTTTATACCCAATCTCATTCCAACCGAGGCAACATTACTTGTGCTCAATGCTCTCCCGTTGCCCGGGAGCGAGAAGAGTTTATAAATAGTTTGTTGTAGTGTTTAAATACTAATGTCCTTTACAGCATAGGTTTTAAGGAAGATGGAATAAAAGTAAAAGTAGTTCATTAATCTATTTTAGAAACTAACGGCCTTCGGAGAGCTATGTGCTCATCGGTCTGAGACCGTACCATTTTAGGCTGGAGAATGGCGCTGGAAGCAAAAAACTGGCAGCCGACTCCATTTTGAAAAGAAAGAAAGAAAGAAAGATCTTGAGAGACCGGGTGAATCCCGGTGACGTAATTTTGTGACAAATGAAATGAAAAAAATGTGAAATCTATGACAATCTATTACAATTGCGCACCAAATTTTAGTACAATCTGGTTCTACTAAAATCCTAACCCTGTGAAGAAACGAGGACACCCACTTTATTGTCTTTTGGAAAACAATGAATTTCTACAGACGCTACAGTTGAATTCTCGTTCGTAAGGTCTAGTTAATAGTTGAGACACACACATATTCGTCCAAGCATGATCTAGGCTAAATAGCGGAATTTACCTTAAAATGTAATCGATTTAAACTTGATAACTTGAACTTAAAAAGTACTAAAAAAAACAGATAATCGCAATCGATACACAATGCAAAATGTTCAGCATACCAGACATTGCGTGATGACGTAGTTGAGATGACCAATGCATGGTAAATGGAACTAAGGGAAATAAGTAGTTTGTAATCGTTGTGCCACCAAATCTTGTTTATATTCCCCCGAAATAAACCTATATATTAGAAAAGACAACACCGATATGTGGCAGGATTGGCAGGGTGTTTAAATGGATTCAAGGTCTTGTGCGTGTTCAGTATAGCGGTGCTCGGTGGTATAGAGGCTAGAGAGCCCGTGTACTATTTCTATTTTACTGCCGCGTATATGCGGTTGCCTAAAAACGTAACATTAATCCACCGTTTATTGACCGAATATAAACGGAGTTCAACATATATTTGTAATGAGGTTTATTATGTCCGTTTCAGAGTGCCCAATTAGGATTGTAAGGATGCTGCGTTCAAATCCTAGCTCAAACGATGATTTTTTTTAAGTTTTCTTTTTAACAAACTTATAATTTTGGATGTACTTGTGTTTTAAAAATTGGATTGGGTTCTGGTAGCTCTGGTTAACTCTTATTATTTTTCGTTTGACGTAAAAAGTGAATTTATATGAAAAAAATTGGACCACATTTAAAACAAGTTATGAAATTACCTATTATTTAGCCTCTCGTTTAATTATCTGCGCAAGAAGGAGTAAAAAGGAAAAGTTCACGGGCTCATTCTTACTATTCCTAGATTTTTGCTTATGCTCAATGCCGGATTAGCATTGCAAAGGTCCTGTGTTCCAATCTCAAGAATCGTAAACCACACAGGATAGTTACTTCTCGCAAACGTAACGTTCGTCATTTTCCCGCCCACCAGAAAGGTGGGTACGTGACGTACCTCGGCTCTCTCAGTCTAAAGATTTTAATATTAGTTACATTGCTCTATAATAGAAATTCACCTTTTAAGCACTGTCTTTTCAAAAAATTTTTAGTTTTTACAAATGGTAATGTCACACAAGTTTGAAAAAGTGTTGTCCTTGTGTAGTGAAAGAATTAAAACTTCTTTTATAACTGATATATTTACTTTGGCAGAAGTCTACATAGCAAAAAACAATAGTTACAAAAATCCCTTGCCAGGTGTAACTATTCATAGGTTTCCAATCAATTATTATGAATAAACAGTGGGTACACCGGTGCAGTAGACAAATGTTAGCTATAGATATACTAAGATACTATATTATTATTTTTTTTATTAATTTTTCAGGCAAACTGTGTTTCCTTTTAAGATAGAGCAAGTAGTTTTAATTTTAATTTTTGCTCTGGATTGTTGCTTTTTAGTATTAATATAAATCTCAGCTTTGTTAATTAATCTAAGTTATTTATACTTAGGTATCAGAAGCCTCTATAGTTATTATGTTTTTTGTTTCCTTTTCCGTTTTCGTTGTAAAAGTGGTTATATTTACATATTTTTGTAACCTCTAGAACACATTTTTTTTATTTTGAAACAAAATATTTGACAATAATAACAATTATTAAAAAATCATAATACCATGTTTTTTACTTTCCTATTTGAGAATAACTTTACCTATCTGCTTTTTAAATTACTACATTTAGATACCTAAATTAGGAAAAGTGCTTATTTCTATTTAACGATTTGGGGCATCCTGTCATAAAAAAACATAATATAACAAAATTTCAGAAATTAAGAAGGCACTTGTAATAGTATATTTTTGTCTTGACATAATGTTTAAATTATTTTACAGTAACTTATTTTTATGTCCAAATATAGATTTGTAAAACATTGTGATGAGCGATTGACCATTGAATATTGACTAAAATTCATATGGTAATATTGCTCTATTAGTTTAATATAACATTTGTTAAAATTCGCGCTAAACTAACGGAAACGTTAGGGCTAAACTAACGGAAACAAATCATTCGCGCCAAACTAACGGAAACAAATTGCCGATGTAACTATCATTGTGTGTGGTTTATGATTCTTGTTTCAATTGCGGTTCGGGGATATACGTTTTTCATTAGTTTTTTTTTAACAAAACTTGTAGTTGTGTTTTAAAAATCGTATATTTTTTATTCTTTTAACGAAATCTGTAGTTGTGTATGAAGTTAAGTTTTAAAAATCGCACTGTGTTTTGGTTACCCCTGGTTAGGCTTTTTTTAAAACTATAATTTGTATGTAATCGTAGACTGCGTTTTTGGTTATGATTTACTTTTTGGGTTGATGCAAAAAAGTGTTTTTATATTAAAATAATAAAAAATATATATTAAAATTATAATTATTCTCTCTGCTATTTTGATTCTTAAATAGCGCGTGCTCTTTATTCGCACTGACCACTGTCATTTCATTGGTGCTTTTTATGTAACAGTACAGGAATTAGCTGTGTGTATGTTTATTCTTGAGTTGAGATGTGTGGTTTGTCCATTAGTCGACTCTAGTGCAGTGTTGCGATTGGAATTTCAATTGTACTGAATCTATTACAATTCCTTGCTTATTACCCTATTACAACATCTGAGAAAACCTTATATTACATTTTGTTAAATGTGTTAAAAGTTTTGCAAACAACTTTACTCAATAAAAATGTACAGTAGTTTACTGCGGCGAATTGACACAAATAATTGTAATGGAGTATACGTCATATAGTTTTCTTTCCAACTTCAACTAGCTTTCCGATTACTGTTGTCCTTTAGCGATTGTAGATGGCTCTTCTTGGTTAGAGTTAAGATAAAAAAAAATAATTACCTTGATCAGTGTGAGTTTAATAAAATTTTAATTTCAACCTGCTATTATTAACTTCCAAATGAGATATATCTTGGCGCAAAGTATGAATATTAATGTTGAAACAAATAGTTTCAGAGGCGGAAGTTTATAAGTTTAAGGTAGGTATGCTGTTTAAATATCTATGTCAAATTTTGCAGGGAAATTAAATGGACGTTTAAATTTGATGACCCAGTTTTAAATTTTGCAAAAAATTATATCCTAAAGTGATAACAGCAACTCCAGACTCCATTGCACCAACGTATTTTAAATTTCAATCTTTATTTCCAAGTATGGACATAGAAAAATTAAGAAGCGAATGAAGAAGTATTGCTACATATGATTTTCAAAAAATATATACAGATAAACAAACGAATAGATGAATTTTGGGCTATAATATTTTCTATTAAAGATTCAATAGAAAATTTTATGTTTCCTTATTGAACTTGCTTCATACAGGTAGTTTTTTCTTTTCCACATTTTCCTGGAGCGGCAAAAGTTTTTTTTTTCAAATTTAAATTTGATAAAAACAAAACACAGAAGCAGACTTCAAATAAACACATGTGAAGCGCTTGTTCATACCAAGGCATTAATATCAAATTCATGTTACAACTTTGAACCTTGTCAAGCAGAATTGAATATTAATAGGAATTTACAAGATGAGTAGAAAATAGAGGATTTAACTTTTCATAAATATAGTTTTTTTTTTATTTATTACCATTACTTGAACTATAAAATTCATAATCCACGGAGTAGATTATTACATAACTTATATAGCCGTTAAGAAAAAAATATTATTGTTCTATTATTCAATACTTGTGTCTAAAAAAAATCCTATAAGGATTTAGGGTTTTAATATATTTTTTAAATCCATTTTTTGGTTTATTATCACTGTACATGATAAATACTAGAAAATATTATCGTTTTATTTTTCAATAGTTGTGGATTAAATATTAAAAGAAATAACTTATACATATGTAGACAAATACACACAGAAAATTAACAGTTTGTCCTTGACGTCATTCCACGTCGGGCAAAATTTCAACGATAAAAATTACGTCACATGGTGAATCCGTCAATGTCATAAATCTATGACAATTTACTACAATTGCTCACCAACTTTTAGTACAATCTGGTACTACTCCAACCCTGCTCGACTGTGATGTTACTGATTCTACTTCATACTTCATCTTCATTTCATAGTACAACATCTGTCGAGATTGAGGGAAGAGATCCAAAATTTTTTTCGGGTTTTACAAGTTACAATAGCACAGCCTTGTTAACGATATTAGAGTAAAGTGTATTTCTTTAGAACATTCAATCGATTTACTAGGAGAAATGGCCAGTTTTTCGCTTTTAGATGAATTTTGCGGATCTGAATTTTGGGTAAGTTTGTTTATATTTTATTTTTCAAGTCCAACTCTAAAATAATCCTATATATTAACATTGCTTACTAGTAATTTGGTAGTATTAAATCAAAAGGATCTATTTAATTTTCGAATTTCAGAATTCATCTTTAACTTGGGAGACAGACGATCCAGACTTTACCAAATGCTTTGAAAAAACAGTGCTTGTTTGGATCCCTTGTCTTTTCCTATGGATGTTTGCAGGACTAGAAGTTTACTATATATCCAGTAGCAAAAAGAAAGACATTCCTTGGAATTGGCTTAATATTTTGAAACTTTCAGTGACCGCTGCCTTATGTTTATTAATGATAAGTGATTTTGTTATTTGTTTGACTAGAAGTTTTACAAACTCTTATAACACTGTGCCAAGTGTGGACATTTATACACCTTTGTTTAAATTAACATCATTTGTAAGTACAACTTTTTGTATTATATGGTATACACCCTTATACCTGTGATTCTCAGTTACTAATTTCTTGAGAATTTTTAATCCGATTGGAGGATGGAGATTTTTGGTCACAATATGCATATTTTATTTGTTACCAACCTATATACGAAATTTTCTAGCTTTGTATTAGATTTGGGAATTTTTCTTTTTGAGTATTTTAGGACCAGAGGACTAATTTTTTTTGGAGTTAAGTACCTAGGTATTTTCTGATAAATCATAATATTGCACAATATAGATGCAACACGTCACAAATATAATTTACAACTCGGTCACTCTTCATATATATATATATATATATATATATATATATATATATATATATATATATATATATATATATATATATATATATATATATATATATATATATATATATATATATATATATATATATATATATATATATATATATATATATATATATATATATATATATGTATATATATATATATATATATATATATATATATATATATATATATATATATATATATATATATATATATATATATATATATATATATATATATATATATATATATATATGTATATATATATATATATATATATATATATATATATATATATATATATATATATATATATATATATATATATATATATATATATATATATATATATATATATATATATATATATATATATATATATATATATATATATATATATATATATATATATATATATATATATATATATATATATATATATATATATATATATATATATATATATAATTATATATATATATATATATATACGTATATATATATATAAATATCAAGTACTTTCTTGGGATTAGGTTCGTGGATTGAACAAAGAAACTTTAATTGACGTTTCGCCTGTCCATTTCAGGCTTTTTCAAAATATTTAATTCTGCACATCTAAAAATTAAATACAAAAAGTGTATATATGTAAGTTAATAAATAAAAACAGGTATAACGGCACGCACTAAAATTATTAAAACATTTATTTAAAATGGTACAGTACATACCTTGAGAAAGATGTTCTTTTACCTTGCTTGCTTGGCGGTGTGGAGGTAAGTGATACACTGGTTAAAAATTTTATTGTTTTTTTTTATATATATCTTTTAGTTTTTTTGATTATATTTACAATGTAGAACTATTTGTGGATACGGGTTGTTTTAAAAGTATTTGTGTGAGTGTGACAGTATACAGTATGTATTTATGATTGATGGAAAATAGTTTTTAACAATTGAATTAAATTAGAGTGTGATATATTTGACTGAGATTGTCAATGTCTTTCCGATCGTTTACTGTATTTTTTTCTTTTTTTATCTCGACCATTTCTTTGAATGTCAGTTTATGGTAATGTTGTTCTTTTGATAAGACCGTTGTACCCGAAAAAGCAAATTCATATATATATATATATATATATATATATATATATATATATATATATATATATATATATATATATATATATATATATATATATATATATATATATATATATATATATATATATATATATATATATATATATATATATATATATATATAATGTGAGTGACTGAGAGTAAATAACACCACGGTGGCAATGAGCTCTTTGTTTTATAAGGGACTCAATGAATTCAATCAATTGCCAGTAGATGTTAAACGGGCTGACACAGTAAACAGTTTTAAACATCGCTTAAAGCAATATATTTTGTAAGTTTTATGTCCGAATATTTTATATTATGACTTGTGTTTTTATAACATTTTTATATTTTGTATTAGTAGGTATTCTATCCTATTTAATAAACTCATTTCATTTCATAAAATCTATTTGTATCTAAAGGTATATAGTAGTACTTACTTTAAACCTAATACACATTAAAAAAGATATCAACTAATGTGTTTACATAGTCAAAGCAACTAGGTATTTAAGTCAAGTATTTTAAAAATAGAGTTGGCAGTCATGTTAAAATGTTGAAGAACAAAAATAAACAAGGAAAAAATGGAAGCACAATACGTTGCTTAATGTTAGCGACCAGATCTAAGGACATTTAGTGTTTCTTTAACATACATTTGAGAGAGTCTATTGACAGATTAAACAAGTCAATGTTGAATGAATTTGAATTTCTCATAATCCTTGAGCGAGGTGTGTTTTGTCCATAGAAGGTTCTATGATATTTAATTTCAAATGTTTTTACATCTCTGAGATTTCTAGAAGGAACATAAAATTGGATTTCGGAATGCAATTGCGGACAGTCAATATGTTTATTTATAATTTTGTAGTATAATAGTATTAATTATTGTTTTTAGACGTTCAGTAATATTTTGTAAGAATAGTTCTTTTTCTAGAGTGCAATAATTAATATTTAAGGGCATGTGCTTCTTAAAAGCAATATATCTTAAAAATTTGTTTTGAACTTGGTTTAATTTGTTGATATAAGTCTTAAAAATAAAGATTCCATATGACAGAAGAGTTTTCCAGATGGGGTCTTACTAGCGAGGTATAAAGCAGTTTTATAGTGTTGATGCTTTTAAAATCTTTAGTTTCTTTTGACAAAACCCAAAACTCACAGTGATTCTACATTATAAAAGCATGCATTCACAATTAAATCATTGAGTATGTGTGATATATGTTATAAAATTTTAATGTAACCTTTTTTTACAAAAAAATTGACATTTGAGGAGTTCTTGACAGATTTGGTATATATTTCTGCAAGGGAATTTGATATCAGAATTCCTAGAAATGGAAGAATGAACCGTAGATTGCAACAGTTAACCAACTCAACAATTCAGGCCGTATTTTGTTTTCAACAGGTTAACTGCTCCAATTGACAGAACTTTGGCCTCGGTATCTGAAAAACCCTTTAAAAATAGAACACCTGTCAAATAATTGACAGTTAAGATGTTGGTTATCGGACAACCAACCAACATTTTTCGGTCGTTTTGGTGACACTGGTAACAGTTCTTTTCAGGAACTGTGTTCTGTAAATAAACGGTTTTTTTAGATAACTGGTAAATACAGAACACACACAGTGAGCACCACTGCAGTAGTAGATATAAAGATTTTGGGTCCCTGTGGAATTCTCAAATAAGCCTCTTTTTTTATATTATTTTATAGTTTTAGTTTACTTGGGTTTTTACATCATCACTCGCATCTTAACTTTAAAACGTTCAAACACAATTATTAGAACTTTTATTATATCACAGTATACTAATATACTACAATAATTAATTTATGCTTTATAAATATTTTTCAAGAAATATTTCATCAAAATATTATTTTTCTATTTATGACCATTTTCTTTTCATATTTAAACAGAATAAATTAGTAATAATTCAGAAAGTGAAGAGTTTTTATGTAACATAGGAAATATATATTTTTAAAATCGAATAGAATAAGTAGAATATATAACACAATATTAATATTACAATGGACTTTGGTTCCATTGGTATCTTAAGCAGTGTACTCATTGACGAACTGCAAATGTTGCTGTATCGAGATCGTTGTGAGTGAATACACGTTCTTGCTTCTTGCGAACCTGTCAATCCACAGTGTTTGCAGAGAGCTCGCATCGCAATGTCGATACCAAAAGAAATGATGACCAGTGCTGCATTTATTTTAATAGAAGTAGTGCTTGAAGATAAATGTCCTTGATGATGGTGGCGCCATGCAATTTATAAAGAGAGAAGCGGATCTTCATTATATGCACCTTTGAAGTTTTAACATATTAGTGTCTATTACAAAAAAATTTTATGTGCGTCCAACAGATTTTGAATATTGCATTAATTTTATTGGTCTTATGCTTCAAAAAATATCCATTTGTTGTAATAGTCTTTATTTTTTTGATCCCATATTACAGGCATGTTTTTGTAATTTTCAATTAATGTTAAAACGTTTTCTTCATCCCAGGTGCTCATATTTTTTGAAACCTAAATTTTTTGAAACTTAAATTTTTTGAAACCTAAATTTTTTGTAACCTCCCAAATGGATGTCTACAAACCAACTGAAAATGTTTCTTTGTTCGTCCTGAAAACCAACGACTGGCAGTTCACTGCAAGAGGGTCGAAGTGGGCTCGAGAACAATGCTTCTACACTAAACTCAAACTCAAAATACTTTATTATCGTGGAAATGTGATTTCCTTTGACAAAGCATACTACAAAATAATATAAAGTCTAATAGTATACAAAAAAATCTTAACATTAAACAAGCTAAACAATATAAAATACAAACATAGTAAATACAAGTATGTGCAAAACAGTGCAGCTGAAAAAATAATATAAGTTAGATAACATATACAAACAGATTAGGCAATAGGGTCAGCATAAAATTCGGCAAGGTTATAGTAGGCTTTGCCTAACAATACTTTTTTAAGACTTCTTTTAAATTGTTTTAATGACCCAATTCTAAGGCTACTTGGCAAGTGGTTAAAAAGCTTTCTGCCCTCATAAATCAAAGAATTCTTAGTCAAAGCAGTAGTAGGCACTGGCAAAGGCAAATCCAAAGCTTGTCTGGTGTTTCGTTGACCTGCAGGACGCTGTATATTTTCTCAGTATTTAAAGAGTAGACATGCTGTTTTGACGATAAATAAAGAGCTAAGCGTTAAGATTTTTTGTGACAGAAAATGAGGTCTGTAGGATTCTGTTAGACCCATACCAGCAATAAAGCGAACAGCTTTCTTCTGCAGATAGATAGATATTTATTCGCAATAATACACAAAGTGCTTTTACACTAGGGAATTTGGTTGCTATAACTGTTGGTGTTACAGTTGTAGTTTGTCAAGTAGTACCCTAGTTTAAGTATATGATATAGGTATAAAATTGTAAAAACATTAAACCTTAAAAGATATTAATAATAATAATAATAATAACTGATACTAAAGCTACTAACAAAGAAACATTTATACAACAATTACACATAGACAATTAAATATCAATAAGACTAAGGCAATGATTTTAACAACAAAGTATAAATATTCAACTATAAACAATGTGAATATTGAAATATATGGATCTCAGCTAGAGTTGGTGAGAGAAGTTAAATATTTGAGTTTTTTTATAGACAATTTTTTATCATTTAATCATTATCATACAATACATTCATAAAAAAATTTCAAAGAAATTATTCTTTTTTTCAAAGGTAGCAAAACATTGGAGCATAAATTCCAAGATTATGGTATATAATACTATAATACAGCCGCATTTTAACTATTGTCCCAGTTTGCTTTTTCTTTTTGATAATAATAGTGGGGCATCACTGCAAAAATTACAAAACAGGGGTATGCATATTGTACTGACGTGCAATCGATATACACCTATCAGACTTATGTTCTGTACATGACTACCCATCCTGGAATAGAAATGATTTACACATTAAAAAACTAACACTGGTAGAGCCATGAATTCTTTATTCTTTAAAGGTCTAAACCAATATAATGAGTTACCGGTAGAGGTAAAGGATTGTAGATCACTTAATGTTTTTAAAAGACAACTGAGTATTTTACTTAGATCATAACATTATTCTCCCCTATTGCAGTGAGGCCTTTCTTGATCCTTGAGCTGTGTGCATTTCTCTTAAAACATATAATGTAAATGTTAGTAATATATCGGTTAGTATTAGTATAAGTGTATACATACTATAAGTAAGATTCATTACATTAGTATTTGTTTAAGTTGAACTTATATAACAGTCATGATTTGTAATTTTTTTTTCATTGTATTAGGTTTGGCCTAGCTTGCAAATAAATAAAATAAATAAATAAAGGAATACAATAATTAAAGTTTAAAATTAAAATATTACAGCATATTAAAATTATTACAACATATTAAAATTGAAGGACAGGTACTCATTAAAACTATAAAAACAGTTTTGGATTAATATTTGCTGTATAGTTCTTTTAAAACTCAAAAGTGGTAGAATATTAATATCTATGGGGAGAATATTAAAAAATTTTATTGCCCAGTAGTTCGGACCTCCCTGACATCTCCTTAATCTGCAGTAGATAGGTACAACATCACCCCAATGCCTTGTCTCATACTGGTGTAGTTCTTGGTGAGTCACAAACAGATCTGTGTCTTTCTTAACATACAGTAGATTCTCTAGTATGTACAAGGAAGGAACAGTGAGCACCTCGCAAGTCTGAAAAGCCTCCCTGCAGTCCTCTCTAAAGTCCAAACCATTCAGCACCCTAATTGCCTTTCGCTGCAAACCCAAAAGTCGATAAGCATTAGCGGCATGCCCCCAGGCAAGTATTGTATATGAAAGGTGAGAGTGGAAGGTTGAATAATAAGCTGTTCTTAGTACATTACGAGAGACATTATGACTTTTTAATGACTATACTATTTTATATTGACCGTGTATTGGTTTTTCTAAAAGAATCTAATAAAGAATTAAGTAAGTAAGTAAGTGAGTCAAATTTCGAAGTAAATATAGGCTTTTAGATCAACCTGGACCCCAAGAAATCTTGTGTCTGAATTACTGAAGTTCACCCGCCCTAGATCTCTCATGGAAAACACCATTCTCAATGTCTTTTCCTTGTCCAACATTAGCCTGTTGCTATTGAACCAACTTTCAGCCTTCTCTTGGGCCACCATGGAATCTGCCAGTGAAGCCTCAACACTATGAGCACATACAGCGACAGTCGTGTCATCAGCAAAAAAAAGTGATTTTTGACTTCTGATCCATAAGTGGAAATATAAATCAGGAATAATATTAGGCCCAAAACGGAGCCTTGTGGTACCCCTATAGTTAATTCAAGACTTGCTGATGATATCCGTGAATGTCGCACAGCCTGACACCTTCTCTCCAAATATGACTCGATAAGTCTAAGGCTATTAGGGCAAAAGCCATATGCCTTCAACTTCTGCAGGAAGATTCCATGGGCCACACAGTCAAAGGCCTTACTCAGGTCACAAAATAATACTGTGCTATATTGCATGTTGTGAAATGCATTGGTGATTTCTGAAATTAAATTAAGAATACCCAGGACAGTGCTTTTGCCCTTCCTAAAACCAAATTGACTTCTGCTAAACAAATCATTATTTTCAAAAAAAAATTTAATTTGCTTTGACATGCATTTTTCAAAGATCTTCGAGATAATATTAAGCAGAGATATTGGTCGGTAATTTACTGGCAAGTCAGGATCACCCTTTTTGAATAGTGGAATCACTACAGCATTCTTTAGAATATCTGGAAATGTGCTTTCATTAAGGCATTGGTCAATTAATTTAGTAAGTGGTATCAGGATACAATTACTAATAGTTTTAATAAGCTTTACATTCAAACCAAACATGTCACGGCTATTCTTATTTTTAATACTATCTATAATTTCTCGAACATCAATAAAACTGACCTCATGAAAGAAAAAGATACTTGGAAGTATATTGCTTTTTAAATTATCCAATGGATTACTTACAAGTTCATGAGCTATGCTTAAAAAGTAGTTATTAAAATCATCAGAACTAAGATTATTTGGCTCAAGACAATATAAAAATTTAAAAAAATAGTGATTTTTTAATTAAAAATCGTTTGATTGCAGTCGTGATTGTAATCAGATGATTTAAATTGTCTCAACCCTGTAGTTTTTTAATAGCCTCTTTTTCATTTTATTGCATGTTTTGATATAAGTTATTATTGCTTGTGTTATCCATAGCTTTATGTTTTTATAATTTAATTTATGTTTCTCCTTAGAATGATCTATAATGTTGGCAAGTATAAAACAAAATTTTTTGCTGTCGATGATTGTTTAACGAGCTAATTAGGTTTTTAAAAGTTGCTTCATTGATTTTTTTCAAAAGCTCTTCTTAATAATTTTACTACTGACTTTTTCATTATGTTCACTATAGAAATTAATCATAACAGGAAAGTGATCTTAGTCTGAATTTATTATGAATGTGGAATATTTTGGTCTAGACAAGAGCAGTACTTGGAATAACTCAAGTAGGTCTATTAACTGTAGGTTCAAATCCATAAGAGTTAAGTGTAGATAAATATAAATTTGTAATGTAATCAAATTTTTTGAGTGTATTTATGTAATCAAGTTTTTTGATTGTATTCAATATCATCTGTGAATAGTTCTGTTTGTTCATGTGTATTATTTGATAGAAACTGATAGATATCATCAATAAAGTATTTAATATTAGTTAGCCAGTGACCTGTCTAGAAATGTAACTCTATAGCTTATGTGTTATTTATATCAAAAAAATTTTACTAAGAATTGTACTTGCTTTTCCAGGTTTCGTATTTGTGACTACATCATTAATTTTTATTATATTGAAAGTCCAGATTCTATTATTTCTGTGTACTTCTATAGTCTTATGTATATTTATTAAGAAATATATACTGTTTTATTTAAATAAATTGTGAATATGCTTAAATCAAATTCATTCAAAATCAATTCAACAGTTGTCCATGGACAATAGTTAAAAACGTAATTTTTGCTGTTTTTGTACACAAGATCCTACTTAATACGCCTGTATATCTCCGAGAAAAACTCATTCATGGATCTTCTATAATTGACAGGGACATTTGCTGGAGGAATCTACTGACCAAATTATGATACAGCCCTATTTCAATTAACAAATTTACAATTTTTAATTACAAGCAAGGGCTCTCCAGTCAAAATCCCCGATTGGGTCAAGTGACGTATTGGCAAATCCTAATGTATTCTGTACAGTTCTCCTCTACCCATTAATCAGTCTGGTCTAATGTATAGGTTTATTTTTCCTGAGTCTAAATAAATTTTAGTTGTGAAGACTGCTAGCACAGTACTACAGGGGTGCCCGAATAGCATTGCAAAGGCACACAATCCCTGCTCGGGCGATACTTTTTATTTAGTTTTTTTTTAACAAAACTTATTGTATGTAGTTGTATTTTAAAAATCAAATTGCATTTTGGTTAGCCATTTTTAAAAGTGTATCTAAGTATATTAAAACAAGCAGCCAGACTTTATTTTTTTTTACAAATCCTTTTATATTCAATATTTGATACTGTTCAGTGGTTCTGTCCTGGGTTAGCACCAGCTTTGTCAATAAAGTCATTATAGTGTATACAAATGAATAATAGTAAATAAAAAGTTAGAAAAACGCTTATTAACGGGTAGACCAAGAACTGAATGGCTCGCAGAATAAATTCTTTTTTTGATTTAATCCTTTAGATTTCGTTATAAAATAAATTGCTTTACCTGCAATGTTCTTTTTTTTTCTTTTAGGTCGTCTTTATACAATTTACTTAGTATATATTTTACTAAGATTAAATTTAATTTAGTTTTAAGGTGGTTATCTATTTGTTGCTGATCACTTAGAATATGCTTTAGTTATTAGGTACATTTTGAGGTTAAATCTAAAAGTAGCCTTGAAGCTGAACGTCAAGGCCCATTAACTGTATAGGTTGCCTCGAGTGATCTTGACCTATCCCAACTCGGTGTGAGCGATCTACGTCACTCGGCGCCTGGCTTGCTTTAGCAGTCCATATCTCGTTTATGTGCTTTTAATTACATATATTAATCTATTTTTGTTCAAAATTGAAACTTTTTTGTTACAGTAAAATGCAGCCTTAAAGATATAAGTTATTATAATTTTAAACTTGTGTTTAGGGATGTTGCTTCAAATTTTAACGAAGTTTTTTTTGCTGAGTGCATCTCAAAAAGTTCAGATCGTATTTGAAAAAATATGATCTATTTTTAAAGTCTCAAAAAATTATTCTTGTAAAAAGTTTTAGCTTGACAAATAGTTGTATAACTCTAGAAAATGTACATTTTTTTTATACACGGTCTTATTTCCAAGTAGTGGGTTCTCAGTTTTGGTGATAATTGTTAGAGATAGAGAAAAAGTTTAAATATAAATATTAGTATATATGATGACTTATATACCTACTTTAATAGTTTTCATATATGAAACACCCTATATTTCATTACATTTTTGAATTTTAACTAATATTCTGTGTCTACTTCATATATTGTCCTAAGTTTAATTGTTTTCAAGATATTTGCATTTAAAAACGGGGATTTTCAATTTTGAACAGCTGTAGAGTTTAAACAGATCAAATTAAAATAAAACGGTTTGCACTTTCCTGATGTAGTTTTTAATCGTTTACTATAAATTATTTCACTATTTCTAACCGGTACCAAGATATCAACTGAGAACAACTATGGGGACACGTTATGTATATTATAAGTATTTTTCATATTAACTATAGGTATACTATTTGCGGTAACCACAATTATTTAACTGTTCAAACATCCTTTTTAATAATAGGAAATAAATCAGCACACAATTTATGCTTAAACGGTAACAAATTAAAAATTCAGTTAATAATTTTTTTCATTTTTTTATACAGCTTTTCGTGGGGTCCACTTCAGAATGGTTTCTTTCTTACCTCTTTTTCCTTCGCCAGTTCATTTAAATATTTCATTCTTTTAAATAACCTTTGTCTTAAGAACACTAATATGTCTAAAAACTTTGACTTGAGGAAGTAAAAAATACTCTGAAAAACAACTGACAATTATCGCAACGAAAACGTGAAGCTGAATAAGACATAAACTGGCCACCTTGTCAGATCGGGTCGTCAGTCAACGTGACTACTTCCGCCTCACTAATGAACTTTGTGTTTATACAGTAATATATTCTATTCTATTCTATTCTCACCCACGCATCCCCCTCGCCCGATCGGTGCTCATCGAGGTAACCTAATAGAGTTAATGGGTCTTGGCTAAACGTCGCCTTAGGTAAGGTGCTTTGTGTTTATTTTTATCAGAATTTGTATCTATTTAAATTGTTTTATGATTTTACCAATTAAGAGACATTTTGTTATTATTATTTTGTCTTCTACAAAAACAGTGTCATCTACAATTTGTATGATTGTACCAGGATGCTCCAGGGCAAGTAATTTATTACTTCATTTGTTTGTATAGGTGTGCCCTGGGGTACTCCATAAACAACCTCTCTCCGCAATCTATTCCTTTTGTTGAAGATAGTTTTTTAGCAGTGAGTATGTAGGCCCACGAATACTCATATGATGCTACTTAAACAAAATTCTCTAATGATTTATAGTATTGAAAGACTTTGCTATATCAACAAGTGCTGCAGCACCCAATTTTCGATCATCCAGATTTTTCTTATTTATTTTTTATAGAAATAGAATTTATACAATACATCAGTTTATGACAAGAAATAGTACAATCTCAATTTTTTAGTTGGTCTGCTTAGTGGATTATTTAAAGCCAATGTTAATCTAACATTGGGCAGTTAGCTTGTGTAGGATATTATCATCATGAATTTCGCTAGTATGCGGGTTTCTACAGTTTGAAATTAATTTATCATCAATTATAAATCAATTGGCATCGCTCTAAACACAAAATGTGATAAATCTGAGTACTATTCATTTCCTCATATAGAAGTCCTATAGGTTACAAGTAATCTTTGTTAATTAGAATTTTTCTGAATCTTTTGCAAAAATGCTCACCTTGTTAGAATTTGTAGCACCGCAGGAGCTTCAAACTGGAATCATATAACACAAAATAGATAAAAAGTAAGTGTGACATATAAGTTGCTGGTTTTCTATAGATTTAGAAAAGAATATAGAAATTTACTACAGACATGCAGACATAAAAGGTATTATACAGTATTTTTGGATTCCTAAAATGACTCTAGTTTTTTTTTATGAAGCTTAATGTTTTGTAAATTATTATTTCTATTTGAGATTTAAAATGCATATTGGAGTCTAATATCTCTCTAAGATCCTTTATATAGAACAATTAAAAATCGATAAAGTTGCCTCTCTCTATCCACAACTTCCATGGTACAAAATACCACTACCTACAGATAACACAATTTATATATATATATTTCAAAACCGATTAGTTAAAAAAAACGGTAAATACAGGGCAAATGTATTTTTTTCTTTTGCATATAAAAGAATTTATTCCTTTATATAGAGTTACTTTAAGGGGGTAAATAGTTCTAAAGTTTCGAAGCAGCCAAGACGCCTGAAAACAAAAAAAAAACAAATTTCACACACACACAAAAACACGTCAAATGTATTTTATTTTATATATAAAAACATTTCTTTTAACTGTTCAGGGTAGCCCTAGGAGGATAAAACAGCCCTCTGAAATCGAGAAAAAAAGTGTTTCAAAAGCATATAGCATATAAAAGTAATTGTTTCCTTTATATAGGGTTGCGAATAGCCCAAAAGGGAGGGGTCAGCCCTCTTAAAATGAAAAAAAAAATTTTAATTTTTTCAAAAAATGGTAAAACAGGGCAAAATGATTTTCTTCTTTTATATATAAAAGCAATGTTTTAGTTTACATAGGGTTGGTCGAGGGGTTGGTCTAAGAGGGCGAAAAAGCTTCCTAAAACAAATTTAAAATTTATATATTGAAAGTAAAGCAGATTTTTAAAAGTGAAATATTTTTTTATTTCAGAAACTATTATCTTTTTAAGTAAACGGCAAAACACGTAAAATTTATTATATATTTTTGCATACAAACCTCAACTATCAAACTGCTGCCTCTAATGCAATTTAAATTTAAAATCAAAGGTTTCCTTGCAAAGAAGGGTTACTATTCTGTTAATAAATTTTTGGAGTGTGACGGTTTTAATTTTACTTAAATGTATATATATATGGAAACCGTTGGATAGGCAGAGCAGGTCACATTGCCTGGCCTCCACTGTCTCCCGACCTAACGCCAATGGATTTCTACCTGTGGGGTCATCTCAAAACCTTGGTGTATTTTTAACACCCGGTATGATAAGGAGTTAAAAAAAAATAAATTTGGATCACCTTTCATTGCGATATGATAAGGAAGTGCCCGCGAGTTCACAAAAATCACGGAGCACATAAAAGTGAACCCACTTATGAAGTTTTTAATTGTTTTTTTCTATTTAGCTAGGGAGGATCAAAACATATTTAATACTCCCAAAACTTTTTTAACGGTTCATTTTATCGACAACCTACTTCGATATTCTTTAGCTTAATGTTCAAGGTATATATATATATATATATATATATATATATATGTATTTAAAAAAATTTAAAAAAATATATAATTTTTGTTTGAATAAGTAATTTTACATATATATTTTTTTGATATTGTGACGTCACTCTCTATTGCATAAATGAAAATCTTTATGTGTTTTGTTTAAGGCATATTCTATTCTATTCTAACTTGAGAAACCCATTGATGTACTTAATAATATATACATATAAGGCGGAGAAACACATGTTTGCCAAAACAGATTTTTTTATAGCAATTTGTTTTAGATAGCTTGTCAATTTATATAATTTTTTAGATCAGGAGTTTCTCAAATTTTTTTCTCACGTACCACTTGTGTATCATGGATCATTCGCGTACCTCCAAATATAACATTATTTGGAGATGAATGAAAATAAAACGCATATCTTGCGTACCACTGTGGAAGCGTCTGCGTACTACCAGTGTTACGCATACCACAGTTTGAGAACCCCTTGGGAACAGCACTTAGCATATTCTAAGGCGGAGAAACACATGTTTGCCAAAACAGATTTTTTTATAGCAATTTGTTTTAGATAGCTTGTCAATTTATATAAATTTTTTAGTGTTTCTCAAATTTTTTTCTCACGTACCACTCTGGTATCATGGATCTAGACTATTACCTTACTGTCTACTGCTAAGAAAAATTGTAATAATATTGCTTAAGAGAAGTTGTCATAAGCTGATGATGGTAGGCCAGCATTCTCCAAAAAGGATACTGGGATTGATGAAATTGTGAGAAAGTTTGTGTGAAACTGTCTTACCTACTAATAGGAAAATCACTTAGCCTCACATTGTAAATATGAAAGATGAAGAATTACTTAGATCTGATGTTAGCAGTAGCACCAAGCGTTTAATGATGCAGATTGTTGCGATGAGGTTCGTCGCTTCGCTGTTGATACACGGCATAGCAGGTCTGCCTCTGAAAAGGTGGCATTGTTGCATACATCTCTTAGAGACAGAAGAATAATTGAGAAGGTAGGATGTTCTTAAAAGCTATGTCCGGTTGGCCGATCAACATTCCACATAAAGTACTAGTTTCAATGTACTTGTTCTGTATATGTTTATAAAAACGCTTCGTGGAGGAAGGTATTTTAATGGACAAGTGAGTTAAAACTTTTTGTGAAAACCATTGTTTATACAGTTTTTATCTGGTTGGTCGTTTTGTTTTAATAAAGCAATAAAGTAAGTTTATTTTCTAAAAAATTATATGAAAAAAGTTTGCCATATTTAATTTACAATTTGTTCATTTTTTTAAAACTTAAAAGCTGTACTTCAACCCTATATATAGTTAAAGAAAACATATGTTCCCTAATAGCATGAACTCTGTTTAATCTTATAATGGCATCATTATGAGTTCCAAATAGATAAGTATGTTTTAGGAGTACAAATAGGGTATAGTAATAATTGTATTTTTCTTTGCATTTATTGATAACGGAGATGGAATGTTACACTGGACATGTCAGATAGGGAGAAAAATTGGGCCTCCTTGATTTCAGACCTCCTCAACAAGAAACATATAATTTGCAAACAAAAATAAGTGTGTGTGTATTTTTTCCAAAAGGTGTATTATCGTTTTCGTTTTTAAGTAAAGCAATTTCACCCTCATTCACTAAAGAGGTTTAAATTTAGACCAGGTCTAACTTGACAGTTAGAGGTTTACGGTGATATTTATTACAACTTAACAAATAGTTTTTCTTAATGTCCCAATTACAAAATGACAGTGACATAAGCGAAACATAACTGGCGAACTAAGAGTTTTAAGTACCATGGCTACTAGACCTGGTCTAACTCTTTTTAGTGAATACGGGGGTTTATGTCTATGTCAAAAACAGTTACTTACACAATACATAAAAATAATTTAAAAAATAATAGTTGTTATATAAAAGCCTGCTCAAAATGCATTAACCTTCATGGGTGATTTGGCTTCAGCATCCACGATGATGTCACATTTATAGTAACAGTGGACTGAAAAGACATAAAATCGGACACAATAGGCTGGTGAAATCGTTCACATTAACATTTTACTTATCACCTACTCATATGTATAACACAAAAATCAACCATTATAAATTAATGGGAGTGAGGGTCCAGCAAATAGCTGAATACTCTCTTTTCTCGCTGAAAGAAAGGAAGTATCCCAAGTAAACGCTTTCTCTTCAGACAGCTGTAGAACACTGTGGACATGAAAGTCTTTATGCTTATGCACAATGGCTTGTTCTTCTTAGTCATGGGTTATGATCTCATGCATTGGGGAGGGGGTAAGGAGGCACTCAAAGTATTTGCGATGTAGAAAAAGGTCATCAGAATCATAGCAAAATTAAAACCCTTGGAAATATTAATGTTTTCATGTATTTAGATATTCAGATTATTGTGCGAAAGCATGAGGTGCACCCCTACCCAACATGAACCAGCAGCCTTTTGGACTAGCCATATAATCTGTTTGTGATGGGCCATAATGGCTGGGAATACCAGGGCAGTAAGTGTCTTAATCTTTTTGCCCACTCAATAAAGGGAATAAAATCATAGTTTTCTGCTAGAGCAAAACGGTTGCTGTCTGGAAGGGCATATTACTGTGTCTATGAATATCTCTATACCTAATTGGTTCCTGTATAAGGACTCCTGTTTGTTTCTGTCTGTTTGCTCATTATTCTTAGCTGTAGAATTATTTTGTTAGTTTATTAAAGAGTCCACCACTAGTTGGGCTTTAAATTTTCTGTTTTAAACGTGCGAAATGTTATTTTGAGATGAATTCATGTAGCGTACGTTAAATTAATTTTTAATTAAGTTTTATCTGACGTGTTTGACAAGTTATTGTTAAGACTAACTTTAATATATATTTCATTTCATTTCATTTCAAAAGGGGGATATTATAAGTAAAAAGCTATTTAAAAAGATCAGACGCTGATGGTAAGCAATTTCGGAGTCTGATCTAATGAGTCCATGCTGAAAGTGCAGACTATGCACAACTAAGCTATTTTATAACTATAGAAATTATTCTAAAGTTATCAGAATGGCGCTTACCCTCTTAACAAGGTTACAGCGGTGTCGGAAATCATAGTCCGGACTTCCCACCTCCCAACAAAGGAGGGAAACCCAGGTATGCAGTTAATCTCCGATTTTCACAAGTTTTCAGTGCTTTTTTTTTAAATATTGGGCCGACAGAATTTCCATAGTTTCGTAACAATAGTGTCGGTAATTTGACAAGAATACATTGTTGTCAGTTCACAGCGCCACAAATCGCACGACGGAAATATTTTGCATGGATTTTAGATAAGGCCCCCCAGTAAGCATCGTTGATTGCTTCAGGCTGAAAACTCTTTGCCAGGCTTTTGTACTCATAAAAGAATATCACGTAATGCATGAATTCAGGAGCTTTCTTACTGTTCACGTCCAATATGTCTACACAATTGCTGCTTCATTCTTATAAAAAAAGGCTATTGGCTACTTGAGGTATTGGACCATATTATGACTTTAGAATGTACAAATTCTAAAGCAATTCACCTAATATCAAATTCATAATTTTATATAGCACCAAAAAATCAAATAGTAGTTTGACGCCCTCGTCAATAATTTAAATTTTTAAGATCCTTTCAAATATTATCTTTTACTTTTCGGTGCTATCTCATTAATCTTTAATTTTCATAAATACTAGTGTTTGTTTGTTGTGTACTATTTTTTAACTATTCAAAGGTATTTAAAAACGTTCTAATTTTAAATGGATGTTTTATATTTTAATTTTAAAGGGTGCAGTGCGAAGGTCTTCTACTATAGTATCATATTTATTGCATTTTATTATATTATAAATTCATCAACACAATTTCATTATTATTGTTTTCATGAAAATAATTTGAAAACGTTTACAGAATTTCTCGTTTTTCCCCTCATTTAATTACTGAACATATGCCTTATATCCTTGTTTGGTATTTTTTTTATATAAATACTACCTTAGAGTATTCTACAACAATGGAGAAAACCTCGTTCAGAATGTTTTTAACGTTGAGAACTGTTAAAGTAACGACGTTTTGCTTTTTATTTGCAAATAAAGTAAGCAAGAAAAAGGTCTGGCGTGAGGTGACGCGTTCGTTGGTTCGATTTCGGACGATAATTAAGGTTAGGGATCGCCGTGTGCGGCTAGTAATTGGTTAGGTAACCAACCGGGGAAGACCGTGCTCCATCGCGAGACTGATAGCTAACAATAGGTAGTAGTTGTAGCGGTATAATAACGACTGTGGTAATACCACTGCGTTTTCTGTAAAGGTACCTTGAAAGGCGAACTTATGTTTCGATATTTGGAGAACGTCGAAGGCACACTCGAGCTCAGTAATACAGGCCGTGGAGTTACTAAGGCACTTCAGGTCTCCATAGTCTGTCCAAACATAAAAAACTGGTGGTAGATGGGATTTATAGCAATAGCCCGGGAGGTAGCGACATTTTTTAGTGTCTTATTTTACCAAACCCGATTTTTATATTATTGATAATACTCGTGTGCTGATAAGTAAAATGACCCTCAGCTACTCAGGGGTAGCATTGGGAAAGGTGGTGGCGGCTGTTCCCATTATGCAAAAAAAAAAATGGAAAATGCTGCTTTCACAAAGCTGAAATTTTGGTGGGTAGTTATTGTATTACATTGGCGCCGTTTTTCCATATTTTTTTTAATGGAAAAAGGGGTCAATATCTCGTTAAAATATTATATATTATAAGAATATAAGAATTTTCCCTGCTCAATTAATGTCTAAGGTTGCAAAAAATTGCAATACTCCATTTTCAAAAAGCGCTCGATCAAATGAGTTTTAGTTTCACGTAAAATGGAATTATGGTGGCAACAGGTACCCTGGGGGGTTGTTTTCCTTGAAGTTGAAAGAATATTTTTATCGGTGAAATATTTAATTTTTTTTGTCGTCAAATTTTTTTTTCGGTAAGTAAATTTATACAGGATTTTTTTTAACCATTCTGAACCCTCCATGCCAATTTCATGCTACACCGCTGCGTGCTACCTCTTTTCCAACTAGATTGACAACTATTTTTATTAAATACTTTTTAAAACATGAAATAAAGAGCAATAAATATCAATAATTCAGAGCAGTAAGAAGTAATAAACGAAAGTTGACAAAAACACTAGTTTAAAACATTCCGAAAATTGTTAGGTTCGTGACCAAACTCTAACATGAAAATAAAATACTGTCTTTCGGCTGACTGGATTTAAAATATTTATTAGGTACTTTCCTGAAAATTAAAATGTAGGTACAATGACAATCTTGTCGCTTCAAAATACAAAAGTGTTCTCTGTTAAAAACTAAAACTTGACTTAATTTTACCTCGTTCTAACCATTGCTGGGAGTGGTGCTATCCGATAAGGGTGTTTATGACCAAAGATGAATAATAATATTATATTGCTTAATGGGTTTCGGTAAGGTCTAAGTTCTTGGGGATTCTCCTGTAATTTGGAAGTTTGTTTATTAGATTTTAATTATTTTATGAGGTTTTACAAATAAAGCTTTAGAAAAATATCTGTCTACAGTCTAGACCTATTTACAATAAGGAAAAATATTAATGGTTTGCTAATAATAGCATAAAAATAATTTAATAGAGATGAGTAATAATTTTGGGATTACAACAAAATATCTGGCGCTATGGAAAATTTTAGTTGGAAAGTAATTTCCATTTAGAATTCATGTGGATTGTCGGCAACCACTGCAGTAATAAGCGGATTATTTGTGTGTAGCGTGTCCAGGTAAATAGGACTATTTAAAGATATTTCCAAAAATAAGGACTCTCTATACTATGGTCATGTCAGGCCAATTTTTTGGGGAGACCGTGTTTGACTATCGCGGAGTACGTGGTGGAGATTTGTAATAATTTTTATATAATTAGATAATTTCATTTACATTTAAGAAAAACGTAAGCACCTTTGATGTTAATACATGAATGCATGAAGCGAAAATTTTGACGGTTCTATGGTATGTCACAGCAAAAATTAAAATATAGAATTTTAATATTATATCTGCATTTCTTTGCAGTGGCTATTACGACTAATGCTTAATATTTCACGTGAGATTCACAATTTCTTTCGGCTAAATCTGTTCTAAAAATCAACATATAATTTGATGGGCTCTTCACTAGAACCGGCTCTTATTAAAATTAAAGTTTATTTACCAGTTTCTTTGCTAGTTTATTTTTAAATAAATGTATCCTTGACTGTCGATAGAGACTTAAATAATTAAACCTTAAGGATCGATATTTGTCTCTCCTTCTCTCTTTATTGAGATAGAATAATTGATTAATTTGCGGTTGGGCAATGACAACATCGAAGAATACTACTTACGTTTTAGAATCCGGAAAAATATAAGTTTCTATAGAAATTCCAGCTACGTTGATGTTTTTTTTTTACTTTAAGCACATCTAAATCTTATTTTAATAATACGGGAGACGTGTAATAAAACAGTTAATTAATACCCTGTATAACAGCCAATATATTGTATTAGTAAAACACTACTACCGGATGGTTCTTAAATGTGGCCCACCTCTGTAAAATCGAAACTCGGGATTATTAAATAATAGACAAAAATGAGTTTTTTTAAAGCATATGTAAAATTTTGTCATTTCTGATTTAGCCGGAAATGTCCAAGAATTTTGAATATTACATGGAACAATCTCACTTGTCATTTTTTAAGATGTCGTCACAGGGAAAAGGTAATTTGATTTTTAAATCAAGAGTGCCATAAATATTTTAATTGTTATGAGGGCTTCAATATAAAGAATCGATTTTGTTTAAATAAATCAGTTTTTTTAAAATGACGAAACACGTAAATGTATTTTAATTTTTTGCATAGAATATGATTGTTTCCAGTATACGGGGTATATCCAAAAAGGATGAGGCAGTCCCCTGAAAGCGAAAAAAAAAATTAAAAATGGTAAAACAAGTCAAACTTCTTTTTTTTTTGTGTATAAAACATCTTTTTAACTATACAAGGTAGGCATAGGAAGATGAAAAAGTCCACACCTAGAAATGAAAAAAATGAAAAAACAAATGTATTTCAGAAGTATTTTGCTTACTTAGCAAATAGCGAAACACTTAAAATGTCTTTTATTTTTCTGTATATAAAAAAAATATTTTTTCAACTATACAGGGCAGCCCTAGGCTGATGAAAAAGTTCTCTTAAAATTAAAATAATATACTTCAGAAGGATTTAGCTTACTTTTTTTCATTATACATTATACAGTGTAGCCCTAGAAAAATGAAGCAGATCCTAAAAGACGAAAATAGTTAAAAACAATGAACGGTGAAATGCTTTAAATTTCTTTTGTCTCTTCGTACTTGTATATAAAACTGTTTTTCCACGGGATAGTCCTAGGGAATACTAAAGCCCCTTAAAAATATATCTTTATTTCCATAACGTTTAGATTTTTTAAAAAAACGTTAAAACGGAAAATGTATTTGTAAGTAAAGAAGTTTTTTAGCCATGCCGCGAACTGATAGCCAGATAGAAAGACCGAGGCAATTGAGAAAATACGTTTTTCAGCATCGAGGAACCCTGAAACGTGAATATCTGAAAAAATCTCGTAGGGTGATTTTTTCACGAGGGAAGTAGAAGGAGTAACTTTCAATTGTTAATTTACAATTTTTTAGTTGCCAACTCTAAAATTAGGCCTTTCTTGAATTAATATATGTTACAACTCGCTGTCTCGTTAATCTTCATGCGACATCCTAGTGTAACTTCCTCCATATCATAAACGATTCCTGCGATACGGCCACACTATTAAATAAATATGGTCTATTAAAAACCCAAAACATTTCTTAAACTCAGGCCGGACAATGTTCATTATTTTTACTTTCCATATAATATAACGGCTAATATATTGTATTTTTAATGCTATATAGGGGAAGTATTGGAATCGCAACAATTTTCGAAAGATATAAGTTGGGTTTAAACGACGTTTTAAAGCTCCTAGTATACGAAAAACATATTTAAAAAAATATGATGTCCATACGGATGTTTTGTGTTTTTAATGGAGGATATTTATTTAATTAATTGTTTGGTCGTATCGCAGGAATCCTTTACTAGTAGGAGGTCTGTATGTAAACAAAACTTCGTCGAAAGAGAAACTTGAGAGAGGCCAAACCGATTCTTTCAAATTTGCACCAAAAATAGTCCAGGAGGGCAGTGTTTCACGGGGATTAGATTTCGGTTGTCATGGGCGTAGATCTTCGATATTTTTTAGGGGTATGAAAAAACATCATATTTTGTTAAATGTTTCGACATTGAAAGTTGTGAATGTCATTGGCGTATATACTTTTTTTTTCGATTTTATAATGTATATAAAAAAACGTACTATTTCGAAAAATGACGAAAAACGTAATATTTTTTTGTATACAAAATAATTATTGTCCAGTATACAGGGTAGCCCAAAAAGTATGAAGCTGCCCCCTGAAACAAAAAAAAAAGATTTAAAAGCGGTAAAAAAATGATGAAACAGTTTTCATCACTTCTATGTAAAATATGGCTGCATTTTAAGCAATAAAATTGTTTTAAAATGTAATTTGGTGTTCGCCAGCATTTGTTTTGTCTTTGTTACATGTAAAAACTTTTTTTAAGTGCATTGATTTTAAAACCATGTATCTTTCTGCCTGTCCACTGACGAGTAGCATTCATGATGACTAGTTAGTCGAAAGCGCTCTGCTATAATTTTGGATTTGGATAATATTCACGTTATACAGATAGACGTTTTTGTTTCATTACTTTCACACGTGTACAGAGCCCTTTAAGTTGTCAAGTACTATTTTTGCCAACACACTTTTTTTATAATATAGCAAGCAAATACTTTGCGACTTTTAGTACTAGCAAACGGTTTTGCTTTCATACTTTGAGTAAGTGCTTTAATTCTATCTCTACCATTTTAGTTCTGCTTTAAATATTGAATAATTTTGATTTTTGTTTTATTGGCTCATCTTCAACTTTTTTATTATCAAATATTGTAATCGTGCAAAAATTATCCTCCTGCGTTTAGTTCTGGCTGTAGCTTAAAAACTACTTATACGATTTACTTCAAATTTTGGTCAAAAATCAAACGTCATAAGGATGACATTTTGGTAAATATTCAATTTAGTTGAACAAAGTCCTCACGAAATGTAAAAAAAATCATTTTGAAGAAACTACTTATCGAATGGACTTTAAGTTTTGCGCAAAAATCGAGTTTGATGTAGAGATAAACAGGTAAAATTTAAGTGTAAATCCTATACAACAAAACAAATTTCCTAGAATATTTTTTTTATCGCTGTGTTTTTTAATTTGGGGTAGGGATCCAAAAAGAAAAGTCAAATATTCAAAGAAGTCTACGTTTCGCAATTTATTATTGTATCTTCAGGACACTAAAAGACATAGATAAAACGATATAGCTCTACAAGACATCAACTTAATAAATAGTAATGTAGAAAAAATGCTATACTGACTATGAAAAATACTATACTGACTGTGAAAATTTGACATAAAATAGTCAAATTTTTTTTTGGAAATTATTACATACAAACACATAAATTATGATAAATACGTACTAAATATTTTGATCTTTTTTAAACTGAAAAACAATGCACAATAAAATTAAAAACTATGTACTTACATTTTAAGGATTTGACTTTTATAGTCATATAACAAAATACACGAACAACACAGGTAAACAAAGTGAAAATCACATACATGGGTTACGACAATAAAATGAAACACCACAACTAATTAAAACAATTCAACGTAGCTCAATCAACAGTGGTTTGAGAATAGCAATATACCAAATAATCTTTCGTGTTATTGGAAAAAAAATAGTAATACGGTTTTTTACTTTTTTATGTATTGTAAATAGCCTGCAAATAATTTTAGCATACGGATATAGTTATTTGATTTTATCAATTATATTGAAATATGCAGTACTGAGATTCTCTAAATCGGTTTTTTTATTAACTGAATTTTTATTCTATTGTATATGTATCATTTCTGAGATTAATCTCTTTTTATAGTTAGTTTGGGTATCCAGTACAGATGTATTGTCAAAATCGAAACTATGTCTTGTATCTCTTTTATGTTTCACTAAAGCTGTTGGATTAGTTTTTAAAAGAAAATTCTTTTGGTCATTTTTATGTTCTCTAATCCTGCCCTTGAGGTACCTACCCGTTTGTCCAATATAATATTTCTGACATTGTAAACAAGGAATGTGATACACATTAGATTTTGGTTCCTTTTTTGTTTTTGTTTTAAGTTTGGAATAAAAGTTGGTTTTGAGTGTATTGTCACCTTTTAGTGCTATCTTAATGTTCTCATTATCTCTGGTAGTATGGTTCGAAACAACATTTCTTATTTTTTCTGATAACCTGTTGATATACGGAAGTTTACAATAAATGTCGGTGGTGTTATTATTTGTTATTGTTTTCACCTTTGCGATATTTTTACCCCAAAGAATCTTTTTGATTATTGAAAGGGGATAATTATTTTTAAGCAGCATACCGTTGATATATTGTAAGTTTTTAGAGTGGGATATTTCCGAGGATAATGTTAGTGCTCGGTGTTTAAGATCCTTAATGATATCAATTTTCTGCCTAAAAGGATGCTCAGATGAATAATTTAGAAAACGTTCTGAAAATGTCGGTTTGTGATACCAGTCTGTTTCTACACACCCTCTCTCATTTTTAGTTACCAGGACGTCAAGAAATGCTATACTATTATTTTCTTCCGTTTCAATAGTGAATTGCAGTTTGTTATGATAAGCATTAAAAGTATTTAGCAGTGTGTCATACTCATTTTTAGGGATAGAAGTTATAATATCGTCAACGTACTGAAAAGGATCTTTTTCTTTTACCTTTCTTTTCACTTTGTTTACCTATGTGTTGTTCGTGTATTTTTTTATATGACTATAAAAGTCAAATCCTTAAAATGTAAGTACATAGTTTTTAAATTTTATTGTGCATTGTTTTTCAGTTTAAAAAAGATCAAAATATTTAGTTATATATTTATCGTAATTTATGTGTTTTTGTATGTAATAATTTCCAAAAAAAAAATTCACTATTTTATGTAAAATTTTCACAGTCAGTATAGTATTTTTCATAGTCAGTATAGCATTTTTTCTACATTACTATTTATTAAGTTGATGTCTTGTAGAGCTATATCGTTTTATGTATGTCTTTTAGTGTCCTGAAGATGCAATAATAAATTGCGAAACGTAGACCTTTTTGAATATTTGACTTTTCTTTTTGGATCCTTACCCCAAGTCAAAAAACACAGGGAATAATTATCATATTGGATCGTTAAAACAAGACATAAAAGAATAAATTTTTTTTAGGGAGGAAAATAATATATAACATGATATTTATAGACTATGTAATGAAGTTATAACAAACAAATAAATAAATAAAAATAAAAAGAAAAATATAAAAACAAATTTAATTAATTGCTAAATTTGCCTTCCCCACAACTTTCCTCGTAGAATTCTTTCTACTACACTCAGATCACATTTTACGAATCGATTAGTTGTGTGGTAACAACTTAAAAACAAATTTGAAGGAAATTACAGTTTCTAGGATTTGTATAAAGAAATAATTTTATCTATATATAAACTGTTATATGTACGTAGTGGAATTCTGTACCAGGGAAGTTGTGTGTAAAGGCGAATTTACCTATCGTTTCATATTTGCAACACCTTGCATTAATTCGTCGCTAGAGTAACTCGGAAATTTTGACCACTGATTTCATGTCACTTTTTATTATTTATTATGGCTTTAATGACGGTTTGATTGATAAACTTGATGCTAACCTAACTGGATCCACACAACAGTATAGGTTTTTGTCAAAAAAAGTTTGGCTTCATGTTTTTGTATAGACACACTTTTTTACATTTCCTCAAAAAAGAAAGGCCTAACTAGGACTAACCAAAATGCAATCCGATTTTTAAAACATAGCTATATACAAAATTACAAGTTTCATTTAAAAAAGAACTAAAAAAAGACATCCGAACCGGGACTAGAATACACACCCTTTGCAATGAAACTAGAACATCGTACCACTGAGCCACCAGGCTTCATACCGAAAATTTAACGAACCTTGTTTATACTCCGCCGAAATAAACGACTGGAGCTATACCCTGGACTTCCGCTCGGTTCGTCAAGTTAAACACACGTGCCAGGCTCCCTGACGATGACGGAGGGTAAGAAGTGTACTTTTTTGCAGTATTTCGAGGGGCATTCCACCGACCATTGGGGAAACGTATTACATAACGATCCATTCGCTTTGAGACGGAGATTCCTAGGGGACGTGGGATTATCATTCCTCTGGACAGGTTTATTTAAGAAATCAAAAAATCGTGCGGTGACCAGAAATTTCCACGGGAGTGCGCCAGTCCGGCGCTGCTTTGAAAGAAGGGTTTATACGTCGATAACAATGGAAGTACCAGAAGTTAATCGTGTGATAGGGGAATGGATGTGCTTAAGCAAGATATATAAATGGATTGAATATTTAATTGAGAAAACCAGGAGCGACCGGGAGCGTCTAGTTCGTCATGCGGATATCCCACCGATAACGTCTCCAAACTGGAATATGGTTTAAATCATCTGAGAGGGTCGCCCCAGCTCAGACGTTGAGCAATGTTGGTAAAAGCACATTAGTTTGCGAGCTCACAACCTAAGTAGCAGCAGAAGCAGCAGCTAACTAATATCCTTATTTCGTATGAGATGTGATTATGAACTTTTCACAGATTTGACTCTTTATAGCCTTTTTTTGGCTCTATTTGATATTTGATGTATCAATTTTTTTTACGAAAACCCTTCTTAACCGTCTAATCTAAATCTTACTAAAAACTATTCAAGATCTACTACTAGTCAAGAAAGTTATTTATCAATTACTTAGATTAAAAGTGGTATATTAAAACAAGTTATACCTGAATATTTTTTATATTCTATAGTCTATTTATAATGTTTTTTGCAATGCTGCAAAACTGAAGGCCCCTGGGTTGTTTTCTATATTCGACTGGATCGATTTAATCAATATGTGTTGATTCGATTTTTTTTACAGGTACTATCTGGAATACTTCTCTACTATAACAAGAAATATGGCATCCGAACGTCTGGTCTACTTTTCATCTTCTGGTTCCTTCTCTCAGTTTTCGGCGCGGCGCAGTTTCGAACAGAAATCAGGACAGCTCAAAGTTCAAGTATTGCCGAGACGTTTTACGAGTTCGTCAGTTATCTAATATATTACCCTCTTATTTTACTAATGTTTTTATTGAACTGCTTCGCCGATCAACCACCTCGGATATCAAAGTACCCAAAAAGTCAGGTGAGTTTTAGCATATAGCATTTTATTAAACCAATAATATTTTATATAATCACTGCCTGGTTCATAGGGGTTGCGCTGCGTTGCGGCAAAAGATCATTAGACAAACACTGATAAACACATCAACGTCTCCATTATTATTATTATAGTATACGCCGTATTAGGGATGGGCGATAATACATTTTACCTATCAATATGCAAAAACTACTCAACTATCGATACTTTTTAGATATCGATAGTTACTGCTGCCTATAGACAATTTGTACCTACGTATATTTATCTATCGATAGTTACGTCAAAGGTGGTTTTAGTAAAGTCCTTGCAAATAAATCAGCCATAACTATCGATGTTTATCGGTACCTATCGGTATTATTGGATGCCTATCGGTAGTTATCGGATTCCTATCGATACATGTTTTAAATACTAACAAACTTGAAACTTTATGTGTTCGAGGTTTTGGTAAACAATAACAATATGCATTTACAACGAAATATGAATGAGACAGATTTTGCTACATATGTGGCTCACACGGCCCCTTGTAAAATGGGTCAGGTCTTTTATAGGTTATTAAGAGGAACGTTACTTGTGTCTTACTTGAAGAGTCTGTAAAAAAAGTTTTATTGCTAGGTTGTTAAGAATCTTATTTTTTTCTAGAGGAGAGGAGATTACTTTTTCTGACTTTTTTAAAATTATTTTTAAGCATAAGGAAATTAGGAAGTAGGCCTTTTTTATATTGTAGCTCTTTAAGAGCTCTTTTCAGGTAGTAGTTGTTGTAGCCACACAAAAACGACCATGGCAGTGCTACCGTTTTCTATAAAGGTACTGTGAAGTGCAGATGCACTTCGCGGTACTTGGTATTTAGAGAACGTCGACGGAAACTCTGACTCCGCGGCCTTTATAATAAAGGACGTGGGTCACAAAAGCCAACCACGGCTTAATGTAACGGTGTATTACTCTTTGACTTTAGGCCTTTGTTAGCAAGTTTTACTAAATATGATTTTTTTCTGAGATAAATCGATCGGAAACTATGATTGATGTTGCTACCATTGACATCTCTAAAGAGAAAAAGCTGAAAATTGTGAATGCATCGGAGGTCTAATTTTTCAATAACTCCAACAAAAATTATTATTTTTTTATATTTAATAATTGAATTTGAAAGGGGAAATCCGTGTCAACAATATTTGACAACTAGTTTTTAACTGCATGCTGTTGTTTTTTTTTGCTTAATATTTTTACGGTTTTACTGATGTATTCGACCTTATATAAATACATAATTGTTTATTTTCTTTGTCCGTAGGTTCTATTTTTCTTAGACGACCTGGAACGATACTATTGCTTAACAACCTCTCGTTGTTTTTGAGGTCAATAATCAGTACCTTCATCACTTTTGTTAGCACTTTCCTTAATTTTTCGAAAATTTGATGACATGATGGCATCGCTTCGCATTTAGTATCGTTGTAGAGTTTGAAGTGATTACTTTTTAATGATGTTTTTTGTTTTTTTCTTAGAATGGTTCCAGTTTTTCAGATTTTTAAATACCCCTCACGACTGTCAAAATCGGACTTTTTTTACATAACTTTTTTCTTTTTCTGGTGTTTTATATGAAATCGAAAAGGAATTAAGGATTTTTGTTTTCTTGAAAATGGATCACGCGGAGAATTCTTCAGCTGTGGCGCGGTGCTAAATATAATAATAATTGTACAAATTATTTGGATTAGGTGTGGCTCTGGTGCAGTTTGGCATGAATTGCTATTCTTACATTCAAGAGAAAGCACCGCATTTAACCTAATAGGTATATAGAAGAGTATACAATAAATAAATAAGTAACGATTACAATAATACAACCTAATACAAAAAAGTCAATAAAAACAAAGCGAAAGACAAAATAGTGATTAAAATAACATTATTTAAAACTTTTTAAAATTGTCTCTAACTTGCCATAAAACATTATACCTATATAAGACCTTGACGTGTGTTAAAATCATAATATTAAAATAATGATAAATATTTACATTTTCAAAACTACTGAGAAACAAGAAATAATTTTTTTTGTATTCTTTTTAATTAACTCTTAAATAGAGACTTGAGATTTTCAGGAATACTATTATATAAAGATAACTTGATAAGAGAAACAACTTTGAAATAAAGCTGTTTTATGTTTAAGAATTGACAGCAGGTTTGAAAATCTTGAGACAAGCTTATGGGTTTCATTCCTAAATTTCTTCTTAAGTCTTAGATATATGGGAGGTCTTGTTGACATGGTGTATAAAGCTGCCACAGTGGAGTCGTCTTCTTCGATTTGATACGTTAAGCAACTAAAGTTCGGCTATTCTTGTAGATACGTGGTCGAACCTGCAAAGACCAAAAACAAAACGGCAGCAGGAGTTCTATACTTTTTCGATACGTGAAATATTCTTAAGGTCCAAAAAGGGCTCATGAACAAAACTAGAGTAATAAAAAATGACAACGCAAAGGCATATAACAGTAAAATTCGAAGCTTTCTCGAAAGCAACTCACGATTACTATATAACAATTTTAGGTTTGTAAAGGATTTACGGATAAGACCAGTAATGTCAGTATCAAAACTCAACTTCGAATCTAGATATAATCCCAAGGATTTTACACATTCTTTTACAGGTCAGTTTCCGTTTTTTATTTTGAGTCTCACCAAGGTGTCAACATTGCATGCTCTCCTGCTCTTAAAATAAATTAATTAAAATAAGTTATGCTTTTCTGATATATCTGACAAAGCAGCTAGGTCCTCGTTAACTCTATATTGAGCCAGGAGATGTTAATAGGGAAGAAAATTAAACATTTATTGGGTATCGTGGGCATACATTTGACTAGAGCAATTCTTGCTGCTGCTCAAAAGTTTAGCTGTGTCTATCATGAAGTATCATGAAGCCCAAGTATGAACCCTTGTGGTACCACCGACGTGATTGGACTCCCCTGAGAGGTCCTGCCACTCTTCTTCTTGTAGTGCCTATCCGTTTCGGATGTTGGCGCTCAATAAGGCTATTCTAACTTTGTCTACCGCTATTCCTGCCATTAAGCACTACAAACAATATTTTAACTTGAAACAAAGTTTTGCAAGTTTAAAATAACATATTGTAGCCACGGATTTTCTTTTTGAAATGTATTTTTAAACATATTTCAGATTTTTAACTTGACAGACGTCAGTGAAAGTAAATAAATTACTACAGATTCCCATCGATTTATCTCGTAAAACTATAATATTTAGGAAAAAAGTCATTTCATTCATTTTTGTGCAGTGTATCTTGACCCTCGTTTTTTGTATGTATGTAATTGCTCTATTTACGATAGTTTGGTAGATAATGGCAAAAAATTAACTTTTGCATTTTTTTTTCCGGTGTAAACTGTGGCTAGGACAAAAGAATTCTCGAAAATCTACGATTAAAAAAATAGCCTGTTTTATATTTTTTTTGGGGTTCAGCCTAAACTGAGGTCTAAACAATGGTTCTGCAGCTTGGCATATTTGTTATACTCATTATAGAACACCAAAATAAATAGTATTGAATTTCACATACTTTTAAATCACTTTCCGAATTGTTCAACAAAGTATTAGACAATAAGTGCACACATTCGGTCATATTGTAAAAATAATAGCAATTTATTGGCCATACCCGAACCAACAATTCTTGTTAATAAGAATCCTTTGGCGTTGGGAAAAATAAGATACTTAAGTTTCAATGTATATTTGAGGTGGGTGTATCTTTCTTTTTCTTTCACCTTAATTTGTGAATTGCAAAATCGACAAACGAAGCAAATATACTTGTTTACAATACTTTTATTTACTCGGATAATGTGATCACTTATTAACAAGTCATAATCTTACTCAAATAATATGCAAGTCACTGTTTTATCGTTGGTGGAGAATGACCTACATTCACCATCTATAATTTTTGACTATTCATAATAATTATGTGTTTTTTTTTGGTAGCATACGCGAGTTCTGATTAAAAATGTATACATACATCTTTTTGCTCTTTATTGTGCCTAATAATTTGGCCAGTATTTCCAAAATGTTGAATTACAATTTAACAATATACTTCAATCTACTGTTGTACATCAATAAAGGCTAGCTTTTAGGGGAACTCATATGAAGTGTAATTTTTAATTATTTATTACCTAAAATTCAAAAACTAGAAGGAAAATACCATTAAAACATCATTAATCTTTTTTTGAATAGAACAATTTTTTTGACGTTTCGCCAAAATAACATTTGGTATTTTTAAATGTTTCTGTTCCGCGTTCAAATGGAGACAGTCATTCGGATGGATATATACACAAAAAAACATTAAAAACAGACGTACGTAATAAAAAAATTCTAAAATCTATAAATTAATTTACGCAACGTTCTTAAAAAGATGTTTTCTTAAAACTCAAAATTACAAACCTAATGGAGGTAGAACATTATACGCAATCACTCAGTACCCCCTTCATTTCAGACGATGGTTACGTACAAATAAAAACTGTAAAAATATATTATATAAAAATCCTTAGTGTCGAGTTGGTAGGAGTGGCTTGTCAATCCTGCCCTCCACCAATAATTTAGGTGAGTTGGTTTGTTTGGATTTTTTTGTTGTCCCCTTAGTCATAGTTTTTTCTCATCAGCTCTGTTAATTATTATTTATAAGTTTAACCTCCCCTATAGTTATCAGTTTAGGTTCTAATTCATACAACACAATTATCCCTAGGATGACCTGAGATGTAGAGAAAGGTTTTTTGGTTGTCTTGGTCGCTAAGCCACATTTTCACACCTGTTCCGTGGTCATCAGTTTATCACTCACACTCTTCTTAATATAGAGTGTGTTTGTTTTTTTTTTAATAATTGCCCTCAGTAAAATTTAAGTTTGCGGCAATTTTGTGCTTGAAAAGTAATACAAATTGACAATAAAAAAGATGCCACGTGATTTAATTTATCTGCCAAATTTAACATTTTTGTCAGAAAAACTGATTTTTAAAATTTAAAAAAATGATAAAAGAAAATGCTGTTTCTTTTTTCGTTTAACTTCAAATTTTTCTATTTTTTTTTAAGTTATGTTTTTTCACCTAGACAATTTTATTAATAGAATGAGGAATTTATTAAATTGTTTACATTGGATACTTTATAATTTGGATTTTATTTCGTTATTTCAAAAATATTCTTAGCGTTATAGGAACAAAAATTCAGGTTTACACTGCTTAACAACTGAAGTGGATGTTGCAAAAATGTTAAAGTTTAATGCGTAAATATTTGAAAATAAATAAAACCAGCTATAATAAATAAATATTTACTCATTTATGTTATGACACAGCCAAAAAAACCAAAACAAACAAATCCATGAAAATATTAACAAGCACAAGAAACCCGATTAATGAAAGGAAAGTTACAACACAAAAAGTGTCTTTATTGTGGAATTCACAACATCCGTATAAAAAAATATTTTGTTGGTCCTCCCCTCTCGTCTTAAGGCTGCTATTCTATTTGGAAAAATTATCAAATCATCTCCATATTTACTGATTTGTTGAGACATAGCTTCCCAAATTGTCTCTAACTGATTACCCAACTGCTCTTAAATTTGGGGAGGCTATTCGAGCCGATTGAACTATCTAGACAATACAGCGCAATCTTGTTCAATACAATTCATGTACGGTGAAAGCAGTCATTGTCTCATTGATTAAGACTACTAAGTCAGTGCGGCCATTATAACATAATATGCCTCCCCAGACACAAACTGATGCGCTACGGTTGGAGACATTAAATGTTCGTTATATCTTTGCCCTCTTTCTCTCCATACTAATGTTCGACCATTACACGTGTAAAAACGAAATCTAGACTCGTCGGTGACGTGACAGTTCCTTCAATTTTGAAAATTCGAATGGCTATGTTGTATTTTTGCTTTCAAGTTACATGTATGCAATCTTCTTCGGAGAGTTTGACTAGAAATCACTCTTTCAGTAGCTTACACGAAGAAGCTTTAAGCCGTGAATGTTCGGTTTCTTCTTGTCGCCAAGACATAAAACGGTCTCTGGCATGACTCGTGGCTCTCGTCATCTCCCATGAGTGCTGCAGACCCAGTTACTGTATACCACTGATATTTACTGTTCATATCAGTGCTGTATACCGATTCTACGCTCTACTTACTATACTTTGCGACACTTTCACTTTTTTTAACCTTGACGTATCCAGCGTCAATTGCTCTAGTTTCACTGCTTCTAATCGTCTTGGACGCATCATGTAAATACATTGATTTGTTGCTGACAGTAACCGAAATAGAAATCATGCAAGCACTTCTGTATGACCAAAACGTTATCATGTTGGAACCACATTTCTTCATCTTCTCGCCAAAGAGATAATAGCACAGAGAAAAAAAACATATGCAAAAATTCGCTGTAGGCAATGTTCATTGACAGAACACAACTCGATCATGTTGAAAATAGTTTTTACTACAAATTTCAGAACATAAATATATCTATTTCAATTGTTGAGCAGTGTATTTTGATTAAATAATGAATAAATTTGTATTATGTGAATAATCAGCCCAATTTAAAAATATTTTATATTAAATGTGGAAACTGAAGAAAATTTGCATTATATATACTGCAATGGTTCGAAAAACATTCTAGTGTTATAGTGTCTGTTAAGGAACTAGGTACTCAGAATTGTATTAAATAATTACGATCAACAACGGTAGTCTAGTATTAAAAATAATTTGTTTATAAATAATCACGAATACCGAAGGTAAATGTTTAGAAACATCTTTAACCTTGGAGAAAACCAAGATTATTGTTTTTTTCAATGAAGAATTACCTGCTCTAGCTGTTCAGTTGATAAAGGTTTACGAATTTACGACTACTAATTTTATGCGAACGAATGCTAACAAAGTTCGACGAGTTACCATTAATAACTTAGGGGAAATAATTTGAGAAACAATTTATGTAATTCGGTTTTTAATTTAATTGCATAAATGCCGTTAAACAATTAGAATGAATTATAAATTTGCCCAATTTAAAAAATGAGGGTATGTTCTAAACAAAAATGGAATTCATGATTTTTTTCCTAAACCTGTAAACTTTCCAAAATATGTTATCCCTTTATTTAATACTTTTACGGTTTTACAGATTTAATCGCCCTTTTATAATATACTTTCCAGGAAATTAAAATATCGCTTCCCATTTAGTATCATAGGAAAGCTTGAAAAGTCTATCGTGTAATGAGTTTTCCTTTTTGTTTTCTGTGGAAGGATTTCAGTTTTTGAAAATTTAAAGTATCCCCACGACTGTCAAAATCCGATCAAATGCCTTATTTCCTTTTGTGTTTTTTTTTGGGGTGTTTTATATATGAAATGAAAGGAATCCACCATCTATCCAGTCATTACAGAGAACATCGTCTTTTATATTCGCGAGGAGAAAAATCAACTTCTAAAATGAGTAAAAATTGATCACGCGAAGAACGATTTAGTGGCAGCCACATTGTGTGCGCAGGCTGCTGTATATCCCCAATATGCAGTAGAATTATTATAAATTTAGTTCCTGGGCGCGGTGAGAATTTTCAGATTTTTAACTTAACACATGTTCTTCGATTTATATTAGAAGTTTAAAAAAATTATAAGAGCTTTATTTGTACAGGATATCCAGAGTTTCATATTTTACATTTACATAATCGGTATACCTGTAAGATTTAGCCAAAAATTTTTTTTTTAACTTGTTGAGGATCTAACAATGTAAACTTTGATTAACTCAAAAGAGCTCCCGAAGAGCTACAATTTAAAAAATGGCCTATTTTCTAATTCTCCTGAGTCTGTCCTAAAATATGGCTGTCCTATCTTAGGTTTAAATGCTGGTAATTTCAATTTTATTCTATAGCTAATATCTCTAGTTCTTGAAAGTTAATATTGCAGTTTATCAAATTAACGAAGATGATAAATGAGATTTAAGATCTAACATCTGATAAAGCCCCACTATTGGCGAAACAATTGTCAGGTCTTTTAATTTTTGTAAAATAAATTAAGTGGAAATTTTAAACAATTGTTTTTGTTTACTTGGTTAATATGGTTCTCCATTAAGTAACGGTTAGTGCCGTTCAATAGATCAGTCTTCTTTTATACAACCCCAAAGAAAGAAATGAAGAGGAGCAAGGCCTGGAGAATATGCTGGCTATTTAACATCTCCTCCACGTCTAGTCCAGAGTCCAGAAAAAAACTGACGGGTAATAAAACTGGGTCAAACTCAGTATCGCGGTTTTCAGTAGTAACTACAATTATTGCAGTTACCAGTTACCTTATATGTTATAATTCCAGCCCATAGGTTACGTTTTGAGTGTGTGTGAGAACTGCTTAAAAACAGTGAAGATTCTTATGACTACAATAACGGCAGTTATGTAGTTATTCAATTGAGTTACCGATACTACATATCCATTACACGTGAAATAAAAGTATATAGTTCTTATGTCCACTATATTACATCAAACTATGCCAATTCTTTATAAACAATGTGTCTTTTTCGGGTCGGCAGCTATATCTCGAAGTAATTGCTTTGGATCTTAAGCTTGATTTTTTTTAACAGAAGACGACGAGATTGCAAAGTATCTGCTAAAATTGTTCCGGATTTGTAAACAACACTTGTTCCATAACTGGAGAAACTGTTATATATTTATAAACTTATCTCTATAAAGTAACAGTCGGTGCTCTAGGACCTTGGTAGCTTTAGCTAAGGGCGTCACGAAGGGGAGCAGTTGGCTAAATTGTGGTTACGTTGGGAAACTACGAGAAACATTTACCTATCCAATAAGCAGAACCGGCATCTATACCCAAAATTACTGTAATACAAAATATTTTTTTTTGTCGTTGGTGATACTTGGTTATTGTTACCAATACAAAAGCGCGGATCTTTTTTTTTTTGTCAGTTGGATTTTCCTTTTGTGCCCCCTTCTCCCTCCAACAATAAGGATCTAGGGACGCCCCTCGATTTAGCTCTCTTTGACTTTGAAATAAATAAATCCGACACTGGTGTTTGTCTCCATTGAGATTAAATTGTGTTCATGACACAATATTACGCGAGTATAATGCAATATGTGCTGGTATCAGAGAATCCGTTTTCAAGGCAATTATTACATATTTAAAAGCTAAAATTGCTTTAATTGTTTAAGAAATGAATGCTTACGCCGACAAAACTTTACTTTCTTGCTTCCACTTCCACCAGGATAGTAGTTATTTGTTTTTTTAAATTCGCTTTTAAGATTATTTGAGGGATTATATTGCCAGTTTTAATGTGTCCGCGAATTTATTCATATAAAAAAAAGTATTATATTTTTTAAATCTTATCTATCTTCTATCATATCAGTAAAGATAAAAAAAATCGGCACAACTCAATCCCAATCTAAAATGTTGCAATTCTATTTACATTTAGTGGTTTCAAAATTAAAGATGTAATCGGTACACAATTTAAAAAAAAATCATGGAAACGGAGATCTTGGTACCTACGTTATTTGAAACGTCTTATCGCTTAGTATAGTGTTGAAAGATTACCAGAACATTAAAAATATTCTCATCACGTTATTCTTGAACACGTTATTTTGCTCTTTGAGTGTAGGCTAAGAACATATAGGACATATTTTTTTGTAAAGTTTTAACTCAGTTATAAAACTTGATAGGACCTTTCAAAGATAAATTATACAACCCACTATGCATTTTTTTCTTTAGTTTCAGTGTCCCTTAAAAGTAGGGTACTTTTCTACTTTAGGTTTAGTCTATAAAAAGCTGTTAAAATAGTTAAATATTTACCAAGAATAATTATTACGAATTGTTTCACGATTGGAGTGAATGGAAAAATCATGGTTTTTGTATTTAGCCCGTGTCAACTTAATATTATTTTGCGATGATTCGCTCATCGATTGGGCGAGGCATTTTCAATGATTTTCACTACACGAGATCAGAATTTTCGGTTCATTTTTCCACAATAGGTAAATCGTAAACGGTTCAAGGCAATGGAAACACGTATTCTAAAAAAAAAATCTGATTAACTAATTTTGACCTGTTTTATTTAACACAACTTTTCCATCCTTTGCCAAAAAAATTAATTTTTGTATCTTTTGCATTTTTTTTAACTTGTTGAGGATCTAGCAATGTAAACTTTGATTAACTCAAAAGAGCTCCCGAAGAGCTACAATTTAAAAAATGGCCTATTTCCTAATTCTCCTGAGTCTGTCCTAAAATATGGCTGTCCTATCTTAGGTTTAAATGCTGGTAATTTCAATTTTATTCTATAGCTAATATCTCTAGTTCTTGAAAGTTAATATTGCAGTTTATCAAATTAACGAAGATGATAAATGAGATTTAAGATCTAACATCTGATAAAGCCCCATTATTGGCGAAACAATTGACAGGTCTTTTAATTTT
The DNA here is from genome assembly GCA_030620095.1 of Kuschelorhynchus macadamiae. Taxonomy (NCBI): domain Eukaryota; kingdom Metazoa; phylum Arthropoda; class Insecta; order Coleoptera; family Curculionidae; genus Kuschelorhynchus; species Kuschelorhynchus macadamiae. Next base: position 1,286,495 of record JAUTXW010005398.1, read on the forward strand.
TGTAAAATAAATTAAGTGGAAATTTTAAACAATTGTTTTTTTTTACTTGCTTAATATGGTTCTCCATTAAGTAACGGCTAGTTCCGTTCAATAGAGCAGTCTTCTTTTATTCAACCCCAAAGAAAGAAATGAAGAGGAGCAAGGCCTGGAGAATATGCTGGCTATTTAACATCTCCTCCACGTCTAGTTCAGAGTCCAGAAAAAAACTGACGGGTAATAAAACTGGGTCATACTCAGTATCGCGGTTTTCAGTAGTAACTACAATTATTGCAGTTACCAGTTACCTTATATGTTATAATTCCAGCCCATAGGTTACGTTTTGAGTGTGTGTGAGAACTGCTTAAAAACAGTGAAGATTCTTATGACTACAATAACGGCAGTTATGTAGTTATTCAATTGAGTTACCGATACTACATATCCATTACACGTGAAATAAAAGTATATAGTTCTTATGTCCACTATATTACATCAAACTATGCCAATTCTTTATAAACAATGTGTCTTTTTCGGGTCGCCGAGGCAGTTTTTATCAGAAAAATATAAATGCCCCATTGTAATAGAATGTCAAACTGTAAAGTTAATCTGAAGAAGACAATGTGTGTCGAATCATAATTGCCATGGATCAGTATATTATCTATTTACCAGAATATAATGCCATCTGGATCATCTTTTGTAAGTTTTTGAATAAGGCTAATTCTGTAGGGGAGAAATTTATATTTTTATATATTTCGGGAATAGCTCTTCTATTCCAAACCCAATCGGCAGCTATAGCTCGAAGTAATTGCTTTGGATCTTAAGCTTGATTTTTTTTAACAGAAGACGACGAGATTACAAAGTATCTGCTAAAATTGTTTTGAATTTGTAAACAACACTTGTTCCATAACTGGAGAAACTGTTATATATTTATAAACTTATCTCTATAAAGTAACAGTCGGTGCTCTAGGACCTTGGTAGATTTAGCTAAGGGCGTCACGAAGGGGAGCAGTTGACTAAATTGTGGTTACGTTGGGAAACTACGAGAAACATTTACCGATCCAATAAGCAGAACCGGCATCTATACCCAAAATTACTGTAATGCAAAATATTTTTTTTGTCGTTGGTGATACTTGGTTATTGTTACCAATACAAAAGCACGGATCTTTTTTTTTGTCAGTTGGATTTTCCTTTTGTGCCCCCTTCTCCCTCCAACAATAAGGATCTAGGGACGCCCCTCGATTTAGCTCTCTTTGATTTTGAAATAAATAAATCCGACACTGGCGTTTGTCTCTATTGAGATTAAATTGTGTACATGACATAATATTACGCGAGTATAATGCAATATGTGCTGGTATCAGAGAATCCGTTTTCAAGGCAATTATTACATTTTTAAAAGCTAAAATTGCTTTAATTGTTTAAGAAATGAATGCTTACGCCGACAAAACTTTACTTTCTTGCTTCCACTTCCACCAGGATAGTAGTTATTTGTTTTTTTAAATTCGCTTTTAGGATTATTTGAGGGATTATTGATCCTTTGATATTTAAATGGATGTATATTGCCAGTTTTAATGTGTCCGCGAATTTATTCATATAAAAAAAAGTATTATATTTTTTAAAATCTTATCTATCTTCTATCATATCAGTAAAGATAAAAAAAATCGGCACAACTCAATCCCAATCTAAAATGTTGCAATTCTATTTACATTTAGTGGTTTCATAATTAAAGATGTAATCGGAACACAATTTAAAAAAAAATCATGGAAACCGAGATTTTGGTTCCTACGTTATTTGAAACGTCTTATCGCTTAGTATAGTGTTGAAAAATTACCAGAACATTAAAAATATTCTCATCACGTTATTCTTGAATACGTTATTTTGCTCTTTGAGTGTAGGCTAAGAACACATAGGACATATTTTTTTGTAAAGTTTTAACTCAGTTGTAAAACTCGATAGGACCTTTCAAAGATAAATTATTCAACCCACTATGCATTTTTTTCTTTAGTTTCAGTGTCCCTTAAGAGTAGGGTACTTTTCTACTTACTACTTTACTAGGTTTAGTCTATAAAAGGCTGTTAAAATAGTTAAATATTTACCAAGAATAATTATTACGAATTGTTTCACGATTGGAGTGAATGGAAAAATCATGGTTTTTGTATTTAGCCCATGTCAACTTAATATTATTTTGCGATGATTCGCTCATCGATTGGGCGAGACATTTTCAGTGATTTTCACTACACGAGATCAGAATTTTCGGTTCATTTTTCCACAATAGGTAAATGGTAAACGGTTCAAGGCAATGGAAACACATATCCTAAAAAAAAATCTGATTAACTAATTTTGACTTGTTTTATTTAACACAAGTTTTCCATCCTTTGATAATATATAAAATAATATAATTAAATTGACCAAATCCAGTGTCATTGTGGTGATACCTCTACAGAGATGTGATAAGTACCCAGCAAAAGTACTTAAAGTGACAGATATTTAAGTACTTGATTTTAAAAATTTACTCGCAGTATTAAATATCAGTATTTTGTGAAAGTACTTCAGTACTTAACTTAAGAATGAACAACCGCAACAGAAAATATCAATAATCTAGAGAATTTCATTTAGTTTTGTATTACGTCAGATTACGTCTGCAACGATTTACTACTGTGATCTCCTATTCCCTATTCACGTCAGTAAACTACGGCTGTCCTTGTCTGGCTAAAAGCACCGAATGACCCAGACATACGGCTGCTGCTAAACGGCTAAACGCAACGTAATTTCTTTTATTTCGAAGCAGCTAGGCAGGACCGTCATTGTTGAGTACAAATCTTCTATTATGACAATTTTTTTGTTTTTTATATTTGAATTGTCAAAACTCAGATTTTAAGTGGACCATGCAAATTTTTAATCAAAATCCAAAATTAAATATTTTCAAAATAAATTAGATTAGGTATTTAATGGCCAATTTTGAAATATGTTTGCCACACATGTATTATATTACCTGGTAAACAGGGCTACAAAGTTTTATAATAATTACATTCTACAGGGTGCCCAGTTTTCGTTGTCGTTGTTAGCAAATATACGGGGTTGGGGTTAAGGATATTTTTATAGAATTCATTAATATAGTTACTTTTTTACTTCCCTTGTAAAAGGGAAGTATTGTCATCGTGAAAAAATCACTCATGGGCCCTAGATGACGAAAAACACGTTTTCTCAATTCCGTCTGTCTGTTCGACACGCAGCTAAAAAACTACGTACCCGATTGAGTTTAAATTCTAGTCAACAATTAAGGGTCATATGGGGATGACCTGGTAACATTTTGGTAAAAGTCCAATATGGCGAAACAAAATGGCGGCCTAATAAAATGTTAAAATATTTGTTATTAAAAAACTACTCATCCAATTTATCTCAAATTTTGCAAAAACATCTAGTAGTATGTTGGAATCAACTGGTAACATTTTGGTACGAATCCAAGGTGGCGGAATAAAACGGCGGCTTAATAAATTATTTAAAAATTCAGCCTGGAAAACTGCTTAATGGTTTGATTTTAAATTGTGTGCCATAAGTAACTATGGTAAAGGGATCAACTAATAAAATAGTGGTACAAATTCAAGATGGCCGAACAAAATGGTTCATAAATGTTTAGATTTTAGTGTGGCTACATGCAAAAAAACATGTTTTATCAATCCCGCAGATCCTTCTGTCAGTCTGTCTATCTGTTTGGCTATCTAACATTTCGCGGAATAGCATAAAGACTATTTACCCAATTGACTTCAAATTTTGGTCAAAAATTAAGGATGACCAGGTAACATTTTGGTAAAATCCAATATGGCGAAACAAAATGGCGGCCTAGTGAAATATTAAAAAACCACTCATCCAATTTATCTCAAATTTTGCAAAAAACATCAAGTATTATGTTGGAATCAACTGGTAACATTTTGGTATGAATCCAGGAAAAACTGCTTAATGGTTCGATTTCAAATTGTGTGTCATAACTAATTGTGGTATAGGGATCAACTAGTAAAATTGTGGTTCTAATTCTAGATGGCTGAACTAAATGGCGGCCAAATAAAATGTTTGTAATCAAGAAAAAATCACGCTCTCAGGTTTTACATATCTTTACGTTTTAGCGTCCCTAGATGCCAAAAAATATGTTTTATCAATTCCGTCGGTCCGTCTGTCGGTCTGTCTGTCTGTCTGACAATTGGCGGCATAGACCACTTACCCGATTGTTTTGAATTTTTGACCAAAAATTAAGAGTCACATAGGGATGATCCAGTAATATTTTGGTAAAAATCCAACGAGGTAAAACAAAATGGCGGCCTAGTGAAATGTGAAAAAAATGTTTATGAAAAAACTTTATTTAATAGACTTTTGTCTTTTTACTGGATCCTAACCCCAAATAATACACCACTCTAACAAAATAACAAAAGGATTATTAACGAAAATCATATATAACCATTAATATCTGGGAAATATATGAAGACCAACGGAGTAAAGACTGATAATATGGGTTTCATGCAGGACATAGGATATATATGTGTCCTGAGGATGCAACAATTAAGTTGCAAAACGTCGACAATTTGAAAAAAGACACTCTAGCAAAAGTTTTTAATCATTGGTCGGCCATATTGGATTTTACCAAAAGATTACCAGGTCATCCCAATATGACCCTTAATTTTTGGTCAAAATTTGAAGTCCATCGGGTAAGTAGTGTTTAAGCTATTTCGCGAACTGACAGACGGACCGACGGAATTGAAAAAACATGTTTTTTGGCACCTAGGGACGTTAAAATGTGAAGATATGTAAAACCAGAGAGGGTGATTTTTCACGATTACAAAAATTTTATTTGGCCGAAATTTTGTTCCGCCATCTTGAATTAGTAACATAGTTTTACTAGTTGAGCACTATACCAAAATTAGTTATGGCACACATTTGAAATCAATGCATTAAGTAGTTTTTTCAGGCTGAATTTTAAAATATTTTATTATACCGCCATTTTGTTCCGCCGTCTTAGATTCGTACCAAAACTTTACCAGTTAATTCCAACATAATATTTGATGTTTACGCAAAATTTGAGGTAAATTGAATAAACAATTTTTATCATAATAATTTAACATTTCATTAGGCCGCCATTTTGTTCTGCCATCTTGGATTTTTACCAAAATATTACCTGGTCATCTCGATATGACCGTTAATTTTTGATAAAAATCGGGTAAGTAGTCTTTAAGCTATACCTTGAGCTGACAGACAGACAGACGGACCGACGGAATTGATGAAACATATTTTTTGGCATCTAGAAACGCTAAAACGTAAATATGTGTAAAACCTGAGAGGGTGATTTTCTCACGATTACAAACATTTTATTTGGCCGCCATCTTGAATTAGTACGAGGCATGTTTTTTAAGTAAGTACCGTTTTGCGATTCCGCCGCCGCAGCGCTACGGTCGGCGTTCCGCGCATGCGCGCTGGTTACCTACCTCTCTTGTCTACGCACAGACGCCATTACAGTCTGATTCTTCATTGTATACGTTGTTTATTGAGTGTTTAAGATGCCTCCGACAATCGTGAGTCCCGCCGATTGTGAAGTACGTGCTGTTATACGATTTCTTAGTGCTAAAGGCGTAAAACCGATCGATATTCATCGTGAGATCTGTGAAGTTTACGGGCAAAACATTATGAGTGATGGAATGGTAAGGAAATGGGTGAGAGCATTTAAAGATGGCCGCACAAATGTGCATGATGAAGAACGGAGTGGGCGTCCTTCGATCGTTAATGAAGATTTGGTGCAGAAAGTGGACGAAAAGGTGAAAGAGAACAGACGCTTTACAATTTCATTATTGTGCGACTACTTTCCTCAATGTTCTCGTAGTGTTTTGTATCGCATTGTGACCGAGAACTTGAATTACCGGAAATTGTGTTCACGTTGGGTTCCGAAAATGTTGACGGATTTGCACAAAACCCAACGTTTAGGCAGTGCATTGACTTTCCTTGAGCGGTACCACAATGAAGGTGAAGTTCTTGCACTTGAAGAAACACCTGGGCGGTAAGCGTCTTCAAGACGATAACGAAGTCAAAACAGTTGTGACACAGTGGTTAACCAGTCAGGCAGCAGAATTTTATGAGGAGGGTATTCAAAAACTGGTGCCACGTTATGACAAGTGCCTCAATATTCACGGAAATTATGTAGAAAAGTAGATTAAGGTACAGGCTTTCATGTAAAAATAAAATTATTGCGATATCTTTCCACGTTTTTTTTAAATTCCAAAACGGTACTTACTTAAAAAACATGCCTCGTACCATAATTTTACTAGTTGATCCCTATACAAAACCCTTAAACAGTTTTTCAGGCTGAATTTTTAAATATTTTATTAAACCGCCATTTTGTTCCGCCATCTTGGATTCGTACCGAAGTATTACCAGTTGATTCCTAGATAAAATTTGAGATAAATTGGATGAGTAGTTTTTTAATAATTTTTTAACAATTCACTAGGCCGCCATTTTGTTTCGCAATATCGGATTTTTACCAAAATGTTTCTAGGTCATTCCCATATGACCCTTAATTTTTGACCAAGGTTTGAAGTCAATCGGGTAAGTAGTCTTTAAGCTATGCCACGAAGTGACAGACAGACAGACAGACCGACAGACGGACCGACGGAATTGATAAAACATTATTTATCGCATCTAGGGAAGGTAAAATGTAAATATGTGTCAAACCTGAGAGGGTGATTTTTTTACATTTACAAACATTTTATTTGGCCGCCATTTTGTTAGGCCATCTTGAATAAGTACCACTATTTTACTAGTTGTTCCCTATACGACAATTAGTTATGGCACGCAATTTGAAGTTAAACCATTGAGCAGTTTATTCAGACTGAATTATTAAATATTTTGTTAGGCCGCCATTTTGTTTCGCCATCTTGGATTCGTACCAAAATGTTACTTGTTGATTCCAACAGTTTGCCAAATTTGAGATAAACTAAGTGAGAAGTTTTTTAATAATAATTTTTTTAACATATCACAAGGCCGCCGGCGCCGTTTTGTTTTCCCATATCGGATTTTTACCAAAATATTACCAGGTCATCCCCACGGACCGACGGAATTGATAAAACATATTTTTTAGCATCTAGGGACGCTAAAACGTAAAGATGTGTAAAACCTAAGAGGATGATTTTGACCAAAATTTGAAGTCATTCGGGTAAGTAGAGTTTAAGCTATGCCGCGAAATGGCAGACAGACAGCCAGACAGACACACGGAACGATGGAGTTGATAAAACATATTTTTTTGGCGTCTAGAGACTCTAAAACATAAGGATGTGTAAAACTTGAGAGGGTTATTTTTTTTACGATTACAAACATTTTATTTGGCCCCTATTTTGATCGGCCATCTTGAATTAGTACCACTATTTTACTATTTGATCCCTATACCATATTAGTTATGGAACATCCTTTGAACTCGAACGATTAAAAAGTTTGTTCAGGCTGAATTTTTAAATATTTTACTAAGCCGCCATTTTGTTCCGCCATCTTGGATTCGTAGTAAATTGTTACCAGTTGCGTCCAACATAATACTTGATGATTTTGCAAAATTTGAGATACATTGGATTAATAGTTCTCTAATAATATTTTTTTTAACATGTGACTAAGCCGCCATTTTGTTTCGCTATATTGGATTTTTACTAAAATGTTACCAGGTCATCCCCATATGACCCTTAATTTTTTACCGAAATTTAAAGTAAATGGGGTAAGTAGTTTTTTAGCTACGCCGCGAACAGACACACAGACAGACCGAGGGAATTGAGAAAACATGTTTTTCGTCATCTAGGGACCCTGAAACGTGAAGACCTGAAAGAATCTCGGAGAGTGATTTTTTCACGATTACAATACTTCCCATTTACGAGGGAAGTAAAAAATGCTATATTTTCCTATATTTAAAATATTAATTAATTTTTCAAACCAAATACTGTAACTATATAACCTCTAAAAGTTGAAAAGAAAAGAACTACTATTTGACTTGCAAAACGTCACCAAATCTTTGAATCCACCCCTGCTCGCAAATGTTTTAACACAAATTCTGTGTACTCCCAATGCCGATATAAAATATACGGATTTCAAGAAACAAAGATAGCAGTACCAAAAGACTGAGATGCGTTATTGGCTGTTCAGAAAATAAGATGGCATTATTTCACTTATAGGATCATTTTGTAGAAGAAATCCTGAATTTATTTTTAAACCAATTAGGAAATGGTTTTGGAAATCACCTAGAAAAATGTTGATTATTGACGTGTGATATATTTATAATTAAGTACTAGTCATCTAGGTATTAAAAAAAAGTGGATTAAAACTTCACATTTTTATGAAATGTTGACGTTCCTTTATTATTTCTAAATACGTTTTGTATGTTTTTTAAAAAGAAAAAAATATAATAATTGACTAGTTTAGGAACAAGACTATAGACTGGTTTGGGATTTTCTTCTAAATTCCTTAATTTCTTGTATGTATTCAGTATTTATTAAATACTTAAAGTAGATCTACAATACATAAGTACTGCAATAATAATAAAGTTTTTTTATATTTTATAAATATTATGTTAGACTTTTTTTTCTAAACACCTTCTGACTGCTCATTGACCATCACTGTAATGTTTTAGTTTAAAAAAAGGCAGTTTAAAAGAAAATTTTGTAAAAAATTGCATTGCATATGAAGAAAAATATACCCAATATAGCTGCTAGACAAAATTGATAAAGCATTGTATTTAATTTTAAACGTCGAGATTTTTCTATTAAAAAACGTGCAGTGTTTTCGCATGTCGAACAACTAACCTATCTTCGTTATATTTAAACAACTTTGCTATAATTTCTATATGGCCTTCATCTAGATTCATTTTTTTTGTGCAATGCTGCCCGATTTGATTACTTAATTATACAGATTTATGACAGTGATCTTTATATACCTTCCAGATACGCCTTGCTCTATAAACAGTAAATAATAAATATATTTATATTTTAATATTTATTTAAAATATTCTCATTTCGAATAGACACAATATTAATAAAAACGTGCATTTTAATTCGTTGTGTAGAGTGTTTCTGTATATGTTGAGGCACCACTAAAACTGTTATTTTAAAAACTAGAGAAAGGACGGATAATTAAAAAAAATATATATACTGGGTGTTTCATTTAAAAAATACGACTTCGTATTCTTTGGAAGCTCATCAGTAAGGTATACCTGGTGCAATTTACATTAGAAATTACTTTTTTTTTAGTTGTCAGTATAATTCTGTCCCCTCGGAATTTCATTTGTGATAAATTGAATAATTAATATTTTTGATAATAATTTTTTTAACATTCCACTAGGCCGCCATGTTATTGCGCCATATTGGATGTTTACCAAAATGTTACCATGTCACCCTATATGACAGTGGCGTGTAGAGACTTTTGAAACAGGATAGGCCATAATAAATGACTGTGATGTTCTTAAAATTATTTACCCCTTAAAAGTGCTTCTATCTTGCATCAGCATGTCCATAAACAGTTTAAACTTAATTTATAGTGACTTAAAATCACTCACATTCTTTAAACATGTATTTCGTAAAGAAGTATGACTTATTTTTAAACAAGAAAACGATCGTCCCGCAGAGTCACTACTGATTGTAATTTTATTGTTATTCGATTTGTTAACTTTAATAATTAAGGAAATACACGAAACATTTTCTTATCTTCACAAAATTTAAGCATTTCATTTCATTCAGTTCATATGGACTAGTTTAGAATATTAGGACGAAAAATATAAACAATTAAATTAATGTTTCAGTTCTGTCAACTAAGAATTTTTCAGGACATTTTTATAATCTATTTAAATACATAATACAATTATTGCTATAATAGCCCATGTTGTAACTTAGCAGCATGCCGATTATAATCAATGTAACGACATATTTTCGCTCGTGCGTTTCTTTCTTTTCGTGCAAAAGCACTGCTTTTCGTTTCCGTAAGGTTTTTAATGGTGATCGGCTTTTGCTTGCCCATTGGATCTTTTGTGACGGAATAATTTTAGGTTGTTCGACACTTTTTTTTTTTAATTTTCGATAATTGTAGGTGGATTTTATATTAAATTTATGGAAAAAAGGCTATAATAATTTTAAATAACTACGAGAATTCCGTCAAAAGAAACACCCGTTTTCATAGGGTAGGCCAGGGGTGCTCAAACTTGAACTGCTGGCGATCTACCTCAATATTTTTAAACTACTTACGATCGACTCTGAGAGGTTGAAAGTATGTGTGATGCAGGGTTGTCGTACATACACGATACATACACCCTACCTACCTACCTAGGTAGGGTGTACCGTAGCATATATAGATATTAGCTTTCCGCACAATATACATTATTTTAGTCAAGGTTTGGGTTAGGTTTAGTTAGGTTCTTCTCTACAATATCAATGAAGCGTGGCACTTTTCATAAGATGGTACGTAACCACTGAGTGCTAATCGCAAGCATGATGACATATGATCGTCAGTTTGTCGATTGCGATATTTTGACTTAATTATCTTCATTTCAGAAAATGCAGACTCGCACAAGTAAGTTGACCCAAACATTGCTGTCAGTTGAAGGGCGATTTGCCTCAGATTCGATTATTTATCTTCAGATATAAAATACCAGAAATTTGTATCATGTACAATTTGTATACATTTTTTTCTTATTTTCAGAAGTACTATACGTTAAACTAATTTGATATAATTTTGTTTTTCCCATATATTTTATAAGGGATTTGGGTAAAGTTTAACGCCTTGTTTCTCTGAAACTGGCCAGAAGATTGAGTTATACTCATGAAGACTGACTTTCAACCACAAGGTCGACGCCTATCACATAATAAAATTTCATGAGGCTTGACGGTTCTCCAAAAACTCATAAGATGTGTCCGTGGTCCTTTAAAGATTTTTCACATAATTTACCTTCTCTGTCGTATACCCTAAATGCATCTTTTAGTTCCCTTAAAATTGATTCAACATCTTCTTCTTCCTCAACCAGAAATCTAGCGGCTAGGTGTGCAAATTCTTCAAAACTCATCACTCCGTTGCCATCTTCATCAATTTCTTTGATAATTTTTTATGAAATTAATAAGGTGTTACATATTGTTTGGCTAATATTTTATAGGCGATTGACTAAGGTTGTTTACAAATTCGAGGTACCAGCATTGGGATCTCGGAAACGGTAAGAGATAAATGATCGGTTAAATGGGGACAAAACTGAATAATTAAAGGCTCAACGATATATCGCCGAGAAATTTCAAATAACCTAAATACTTTCAAACATATTAGTGAAAAATGACATGTATATCTGATATAATTTGCACCAACTCATTTTCAACAGAACATGTGTTCATATTAAACTGACTTGCTATTTCAGTAGCTAATTCCTCAATGTTTTTACATGAAAAAGGATAACTCATAAATGATGCTTGCCAATTTACTACAATCATAAAAACGCATTTCGAATTGTCCCAAAATATTTGATAATTCAGCCTCATACGTATCATAATTCAACTGAGGAATCCTTGCTTTCAAAGACGGAAAATGTTGCAGATCCTTTCTTTTCAGTTGATCTATCATAAGTTGCAATTTAGTTTTGAATGCGTTTACTGCGCTAATCATCTCAATAACAGTTTTTCCTTTATCTTGAAGCTCCAAGTTAATGGTGTTTAAGTGCATTGTGATGTCAGTCAAAAATGCCAAATCAGTCAGCCATTTTTCGTTTTTCAACATGTGAGTGTCATTACCTATTTCGTCTAGAAAAGCTGTTATTTCGGGCAATAATTCTTGAAACCTTTCTAGGAATTTTCAGCGACTCCACCACCTGACGTCCGTGTGAAGAACTAAATCAGTGTGTTCAGCTGACTCCCTATCTTCCAACTGCAACTTAAAGAGCCGGCGTTGCAAGCTACGTGCACGGATGGAATTCACAATTTTTGTTGCAATGCCCATAATTTCCTCCTTGTTTTTGAACACAAAACTTATTGATGTATAATGCAATGGATTGAAAAAAATGAGGGGAAATCTTTATTAGCTCGACACAATGCCACAAAACCGTTTTTGTTTCCAGTCATTGCTGGTGCTCCATCGGTTGTAATGCACACTAATTTATATATTGGTTGCTTGTAGTTTTCTACAAAATTGAAGAAAACGTCATATATATCTTCGCCACGGGTCTTCCCCTTCAGAGGAATGATTGTCAAAAATTCTTCCTTAGCCAACATGTCATTGAATACCATCCGAATAAAAATAGACAGCTGGGCAGTGTCTGTCATATCGGTGGATTCGTCGAACTGTAAAGAAAAGTATGTACATTCCATGATATCAGTTTTTAGTTTATCTGCCATGTCCTGATTCATGACTTCAATACGCCTTGTGACAGTCGGACGAGATAACTGAAGTTCTCTAATAGCAGACATGATTTCTGTTTTATTTTTAAAATCTCCAAATAAAGTCTCACCCGCTTCAATAAATGCTTCCTTCACAACCGATCCATCTTCAAATGGTTTCTTGTGTCTCGCCAATATATGAGATATTTTAAATGACGCGATCGTAGCAACTTTTGATTGTTTGGCTGGTCTTGTGAACATGGTTTGTTCTTTTTTCAAACAAGATATCAAATCACGTACTTTTCGTTTTCTTAATTCACTCTGCGGCGGAAAATCCTTTTCATAGTTTTTATGAACCGTTTTATGATGCCTCTCTAAGTTACCACGCTTAGGTATTGCAACTGACGCACGACAAATAAGACAAATGCACTTATCCTTCACCATACAAAACAAAAATTCTTCCTCCCAATCGTTATTAAAATGATACGTTTTAGATTTCTTCGCTGCACTCATTTTGTACTATTTAATAATAAACTTTGTATCGACGTAGTAATGCCTTCAAGTTGCAATTCAGAATGACTCCAATTCCTGCAGGCGCAACATTTATATCGGCGTGAACGAAAGTTTTGAATGTTCCCGTCAAAAGCGCCGTCCGAAATTTCTAGAAAAGGGGCAAGAATAAAAAACGCGGCTTTTCTTTGACAAGTATCGCGAGTTCCTTTGATAAAGCCGCCTTTTGCCGCTAGCAGAGTTTTATTTCATTACGTAATACATTTTTGTAGTTTAGTTAAGTACCTACTTATTCAAAAAAATTTTCTTCTCGAGATCTAGTCAAAAAGCACTCGCGATCTACTGGTCGTTTTTTAGCTATGCCGCGAACAGACAGGCAGACCGACGGAATTGAGAAAACGTGAACATCTGAAAAAATCTCGGAGGGCGATTATTTCACGGTTACAATAGTTCCCTTTTACTAGGGAAGTAAAAATGTATTCGTTTTTAAATTATCTATAATGCAGAGTGTACAAAACAGCTTACATATCACTGGACTAAACGGGATTTAAATATTTTGCGAGACTGGTATTTGCTAAAACACGTCTTTACCGTTTTAATAAATTGTTGATGTTTAAGAGATTTACTCATGCATGTTACTCAATAGCATTTCTTGATTTTGTGACCGGAATATTTCAAGGATACCCCTTCAGCATTTTAATTTTAAATCTAGCCTGATCATTATCTAGTCAAAAAATGACTTACGATGTTTCGTTTTTTCTTTGAATATATTTTGCATTACAATTTTCTTTTAATTTGTGGTGGATGTTTGAGTTTTCAGAACCATTCGGAAAATAACCTAATGATGCCAGTGTTACATTTCGTATTTTTCATGGTTCCTGATGTGTACGGTGTCATCAAAATTTTTCTCTGCACTTAGCGAATTACAATCAATAAAAGCAGGCGTTGAATCTTTCCGATGAAGTAATTCTATTTTTGCTAGTCGTTTTAATCGATGCTATTTCAATTTAGACATTGCGCTTTGAAGGTCGTTATGAACAAATAGATATTAGCTAATTGTTTAATAGATTACTTGTGCTCATTAGGGAAATTGCTAGCAGGGAATAGTGTTGGGTGATAATTGAAACTACCCTACTTTTGTATTACTATTTGGCCACATTTTTTTTTCAAATTAATAATTTTATTACTGTGTATGTGTAGGGTGTCTAGCGTATGGAGTTAACTCGATTAGTGATGCCCCGACACTCGAGACGAGACGAGAATGAAGGGGTCAAGATGAGACGAGATTCTCGTCTCGTTTCGACTTTTAGTAAAAGAGACCCTCACCTTATAGATATAATTACATATGTCTTTCCATTTCTGTCAAAGGATATTACTGCCTCAATAAAATACTTCGGATCTGTTTTACTAAAACGTCGCATTGCTAAAATTGAACACATTTTGGATTGTTTCTGCGTGTTTTTTAGAAAACGAGGTGTCTTTTTTATATTTCTTAGTGCTTTTAAATATATTTTAATAATAATAATAATAATAATAACCCTAATAATACCAATATTTAACTACATGATGTACAAGTGCACAATAAATGATTATCACGGAACTTAATGTTTCTGTGTGTAGGATGTCTCAAAAAAAACATAAATACCAAAAATAAATATATAAATGGAATTGTAGGAATTATTTTTGAAGTTTGAATTATTCTTAAATTTAGATCTGGGGAAATTTACAAGTCAAATAATACTCCAACAAACGTTAATAATTTATCACAGTTCCTTTTTGATTCCCCTATACTAACAATTTTGGCATTTTTGAACCGCAATCTCAGGAGTGAAAAAAATACCTTAATGCTTGAGTTACATGTAATATTTTTACTTCTCTCATAAAAGGGACATACTTATTGTAATCCTGAAAAAATCACCCTGCGAGATTTTTTCAGATCTTTACGTTTCAGGGGTCCCTAGATGACCAAAAACATGTTTTCTCGATTCCGTCGGTCTGTCTGTCTGTTCACGAAAAAGCTACATACCCGATTGACTTCAAATTTCGGTCAAAAATTACGGGTCATATGGGGATGACCTGGTAAGATTTTGGTAGAATTCAAAACTCCAAAACTACTTAGTGAACTGATTTCAAATTGTGTACCATAACTAATTGTAGTATAGAGATGAACTAATAAAAATGTGGTACTATTTCTCTTTGATGAATATAGTTTCTTATTCTTCGCAAATAATAATCTTCCATTGCGGTGCAAGAGAAATCAACCAGTGCAACCGTATTGTATGCCTTATCCCTTGAAAGTACTATATCCTTACATAACCTAACGCTTATCTCACTATAGTGATTCGTTTGATGCCCGTGCGTTGAGGTATCTCTGTAGGCCAAACACCAATCTTCCTTCCTATTCCAGTAATCCGTTAAATATTGTTGCCATGTTGGCAGTGAACTAGCATTTAAAATTGCTGTGTTGAATTCCTTAGTAGCTAAATCTTCTGTAGAAGCGACTGAAATATTTTGAAAATTTTGATAAAGGTCTTTTCGACGATTTGGTCGAATATTACGTTTTTTCTCCCACAACCAGAACCACACAGATTGTGATACATGGAAGTGACAGAGTAGGGTTAGAAAATCGGTTTACAAAGGGATCAAACAGGTGTCACATGTCTGCGAAACTGCTCAGGAGAATCTGACCCTAGATCTAACGCACAGTAATATTATGACCCTGAAAATAGAACGTCGATTTTCGCAACGTGGCTAGATCAAGGGTCATATGTTTTAATGCGCCCCAGACGAGTTCAAACTTGTAACAAAAATAAATGTCAAAAAATAATTTTATCAAAACAAATTTTGTAAATTAGCAATTTTTTTAATAACACAAACAGAAAAGTTACGATTAAAGCTGTTTGAATGTTGTCATAATAAATTACCATTATTTTATAAACTACGTACTGTGACCAATCAAATTTATCAAACAAAAGATTAGAAGGCATTTTCAAGGTGTTAACATCTGGGCATTTGCGATGGAGTATCAATTTATAAACGCGCGCGGTTCACTGATACATTGTGAGTGTTTATAGCTAAAACTTCATCTTCGTTGAACATATTCATTTAACCCTTAACCGGATAAGTTAATATACTTAAAGTCGAGACTAGAATTTTCGAGACGAGACGAGACAAGGCCTTCATTTCAACTCGTCTTGCGGCATCACTAAACTAGATTCTCCGTGATGGTTTAGCTGCAGTTACAATTGGAAAACCTTGCTTATGTACCTAGTTTCGTTTTCTTTTTCAGACTATCGGTATGTGACGTCGAAAAAACAATTGAAAGTTAAATAAAAAAATAATGCGGATAAACTTTTTTTTGAATAAAATTTCATCCTATATATTTTAAGTGGATTTGATAGTTAAAGCAATATGAAATGTTTTTATATATTCAGGTTATAGATTTCACTTCCGGCTTAATCTGAAACGACACCAAAAAAAAAATTTGTGTGTATAACTTCATTATATTTCAGCACAGATCGATAGAGCTCTTTCTCTTGAAAAAAATCAAAAAATAAAAAATGAATTCACGTATTTATCTTTTAAAGTTTCCGAGATACTTACATTTGAATATTACCACAACTGTATTGGACTAGTAATATTTAAACGTGAATATCTCGAAAACTGTAAAAGATAAATACGTAATATTATACATTTTTGAAATGAGGAGAAAGGGTTCTGTTAAAATTTCATTCATGCAAATTTTGCTTCGGATATCGTTTCGGTTAAACCGGTAATGAAATTTAAAAACCAAATATGTAAAAATACTTCATATAACCGCAACTATCTAATCTATTCAGAATATACAGGGTGAAATATAAAAAAAAATAGTTTTTCGCCATATTTTTTATTTATTTGACTGTCAATTCTTTTTTTATGTCGTAATCGGAAAAAAGTTAGGTTTTTGAATTTTAATTCTAGTTAAACCATATTTGAGTAAAATCGAGTGGCCTGCTTACGTGAGACATCCTGTTCTTAAAATATAGTCAATGAAGGGAGAAAATGATTAAAGCTTCTTAATTCTCAAGAACAGTTCCGATTTTGATGATTTTTTTTAAATGTTCGTTTTTATATTTTGTTTAAAATCAGAAACATTTTGGTGGAGGCCAGTGGCGCAACCAGGAATTACGCTTGGAGGGGGCTATGGGGCTTCAGGCAAAAAGATCATTAGATCTTGAAAAATAACGACTTCCATCCCTTATTCTATATGATTTTTCTATTTCCTAACATGACTGAAGAACAAAAAAAGGTCCTTCGACTCTAATGATATCATTCAGTATGATGATTGAAAAGCAAAAAAAAGGGTCCCTACGATTCTTTTAATATCATGCAATATGATTTGCTTCCTGCAGAACAAAGAGAAAGTTCCTCCGGTTCCAATAATAAAATCATTTAATACGGTAGCCCGAATTTTCTCTTGAAAAAAGGTAATGTCATTTAATATGTTTTTAAGAAGCTAATTTACTAATTATTTTTTGGTCTGGGAGGGGGGGGGGAGGTTGCAGCCTCATTTGATTGCGCCACTGGTGGGGGTATATATTTATGTAACAATTAGTAGATTGCTTCTCCAAAGCATATTAAATGGCATTATGAGGGTAGAACGACGTTTTTTTGCTTGTGATGTCCCCCAATTTTTATTTGTACGGGTTTTGTGTAATTTTAGTTGAAAAATGGAAAACTTTTTTATTATCGACTTTAGCAAAAAAAGTTATTCTTCATAAAAAGTTCTGTTTATTAATAAATAAGTTTGGTTACAAAATATTTCTCATATTCCTTAAAACATACGTACGAATTAGAGAACGTAAAAATATGATTTAAAAAGTCATTCAAATTTTTTTTTGGTACGATTCGTGGTTTTTGGACAGTTTAATGGGCAGTTAATCAAATATTTCAAATTAAGCATTCATTTTATATATTCAGTACTATCATTCTTGGAAACTACGTTTATTTAATTTAGCGTTTAAAAAATTTGAATTTCAGTTTATTTGGAATTTGGAACCATTTCTTTTGGATTTGTTTCGTACCCTGAGTATGGAATCACATATATTTTTTAATCAATCGTATCTTTAAGATAAGCAAAATTTTTGATAAAGAATAACTTTTTGGCTAAAGTCAATAACAAAAAAGTTTGCAATTTGTTAACGAAAATTACACAGACCCCGTATTGTTTAAACAATAATCATGCTATTTATTAAAACATTAATGAGTAAGATGTAACTCAAATCGGTCTTACATAATACCATGATAAAAAGTTTGAAATTATGTTAAAACTTGCCAAAATATTTTATAAACAACTAGTTATGAACAGGTATTTAAATAAACTAGCATTGTTTGAAACTTGCTCAAACGAAGCACCACGAATGAATAAATGTAAGGTTTAATAATAAATAAGTATGTAATATGTATTACCTTTAGTTTATTTACCGTGTTACAGAATTTGTGCAGTGTAAGAAGTAAGTAACCAATATATGAAATTCAGAGCTTGAAAAATTATTAATAAAGATACGAAACATCGCACAGGAATTAATCATTGTGTTTTTTGAGCATTCTCGTGACCTACAAATTAAAATATTTTTTTAGTTTACATAGATATGTTTTGCATATTTAGCGTAAAATGCATTCCAAATCACAGCACGGTATTACTTCTCAGTCTTGTCACTAATGCAAAATATAACAAAACAAAATGGGAGAACGTGAATCCTAGAGAACGACAATACTCTACACCTCCTGTTATTAAAAAGAAGCTTATTTATTTTGCACCAATAACATACTGTCTCCAAATCCTTTTGAAGCAGAATCCAGTCATATTCTCATATAACCACCCTTATCTATACCACCGAACATAAACAAAACTGTTTATGTTCGGTGTCTATACTTAATATATAAAAGACTTAGTTGACTGACTCACTCATCATGCTCCAGCTCAAACCGCTTGAGGTAAAAGGCTGAATTTTGGCATACAGATTAATTTTAGGATGTAGAGGTTCGATAAGAAGGGATTTTTCAAAACTCAAATTCCAAGGGGGTGAAACCACCCCTTAAATATTATTTTTTATTTAAAAAACGGTCAGTTTTTCAGAAAAACGCTTGAATCCGTGTTTTTTAATTTATTTTTTTACATATTTTAGCATTTTTTAAAAATTCATACAGGGTAATCAAAGGGGCGAAACCACCACTTAAATAATACAATATTTTTTTATTTAAAAACCGGTTAGTTTTTCGAAAAAAGGCTTGAACAGGTATTTCTTAATTTATTTTTTACATATTTTAGATTTTTTAAAAAATTCATACGATGCGTCCAAAGGGGTAAAACCATCCTTTAAATACTATAACATATTGCATTTAAAAAAGTTGTTCGGAAAATACTTGAACATAATATGTATTTGTAGACCAAGAAAATGCGGTTAATCATCCTGTCGAGTTCCTACACTCTCTGAACCCTTCAGGAATCCCTCCTCATGAGTTAACTTTAAAAGTGGGGGCACCAGTGATTTTAAAACCACCGAAATTTTGTCATAGAACTCGGCTACAGGTTAAAACATTACAAAACAATGTAATAGAGTCTACTGGCCCTGGTCTGGGAGAAACAGTTTTTATACCACGTATCCTTTTAATTCCGTTAGACTTATTAATGTCAGTTTAAACGTGTACAGTTTCCTTTAAAGCTTTGTTTCGCCATGGCAATTAACAAAGTTCAAGGGCAATCCTTAAATGGTCAACCTTATGTCGCATACTCTAGAGTAAGTTCGCGTAGTAGCTTGGCTATTTTACAGCCAGAGAATGCAACAACAAACATGGTTTATAAAGAGGTACTAAAATGAGGCGATTTAGGTACTTTTTTACATCCCTTTCATTATAGTCATATACGCGAACGAAGTCGCGGGTACCTAGTCCGGGTCGCTAGTATAAAATATATATTAAAAATTTACAGTTTTGAGATATTCGCGATTGAATTGGGTTCTTCACAAAACATGGTAAGCGACAAAATAGTTTTATTATCGCTTTTTAAACAAAAACAATATATTTGTGAATTTTGAATGTTTTATGTTTAAAAATACAGCAACTATATTAATTATTTATAGTATTGGTGAAAATTTTTTTCAAAATCAGTTTTTTCGCCATTTTGTTTTATTTGCCTGTAAATTGTTTTTTTGGAATCATATTCCGATACGCCGGAAAAACTTTCAATAATACGACCATGCTGTGTGTGATGTGCCCTGGAACATTTATATACCTATTCTTAATGATGAATAATGAAAATGAAATCATGTGAAATAATTTAGTTGAGAGTGGTAAAATTTTGTGACTAAAAATATGTTCATCGCAAGCATAATTTAAGGAATCAACCTCTCAACTGATTTCATCAATGTGTTTTTAGCTATTTTTTTTTCTTATTTTACGCCTGCTAGGACTGAAGTAATATAGTTATCAGGAAAAGTGATTACATCCAGTAGACCTAAAAAAAAATTCGTTAATACAATATTAAAACTTTTTGACAATGTTTTTTTTTCTCGCAAATTAAAATATTTGTGATTATTTTCTACCGTTGAGTCAATTCAACGCATGTATATTTAAAACTACACAGAAGCACGATCTAATTTTTTTCTGAAAAGGCGTTTGTTATTTTATATCACACAATTTTCCAAAAGAAATACATGGCAGTAATTGTTCTGTATAGTAAATCGACAATTTCTCGTAGTTTTTAATTAAAGCTTCGTCGTTATGCCGAATGTAATCCGCCAGATTCGTCGGTGAGTTTTCAAATTCCCCTTCAACGTTCTGCACAAAAGAAAAACAAAGTAATTACATATAACTTAAATAATAATAAAGTGCAAAGTGTAGATATCTTCTTAAATTAAATTTAAATAAATCACTGCAAAAACAATAATCGTTATAAGTAATTTGAATATATAGGTACTTGAACTCACCTTAAAAAATATTTATAAATAGCATCTATCAATCTAAAAAATACTAGATAAGGCTTATACACATTGTAGTCTTACTGATTTGTCACCTGTGCTAGGACCATTGGGTTGTCCAGACGAGTGTAGACTATCACTATTAACCTGAAACCAAAATTAAGTTATTTTCACTTTTAAAATTTGACTGGTTAAGGTTTTGATAGAGTGCACTACCGCGAAAGACAAATTCTCCACTGAATTCTGTCAAACCTACTGAGAAACGTGGTCCCACATTGAATGTAGCTTCGAACATTGAACAAGATAGCATCAGCCACCGACTATAGACTAGACCCTTTGCTTGTGTCCACCAAAATGTATTGTTTTGGAAATTTTTGATATGTTTTGACTCGTAATATCGTAACATTTAACTTATCGAAGATAGAAAGTTTACGGGCAAAACAGCCAAGAAGTGATTACAATTCTCTGGCGGATTTGCCCATGCATTTTCTATCCCTGTTTTTTTATTTCCTGATTGTTCTTTTATTGCTATTTTGCATAATATCTTCTCCATCGTCTGGTATAAGAGGTAATGTTTTAAGATTTGTGTCAACACGATAACGTCGAATTATGGTGCTAAAAATAGGTTTGCGTCAGAATATGTTGGTCCTCAAATTTTTTCAGTGGTTGCCATGGTGAGATAGACGCCAACTAGCTGTGACGTTGCTGGTTCATTCCATCATCTTACGTCTCTTTATTATGAAAAAAATAAAATGAAAAATCTATATTTAAGTGAAAATTTCATCATAAAATAGTATACAATGTATATAAAAATTACGACTTTGCTTCTGTTAACCAACAAATATGTTTTTAAATTTGTTTAATTATTCGAACAATGTTGTAATCCAGTAAGTACATACCCTTTCCACTCCTTATGCTTACGTTACGTTACTTCAGTTATTTTTTTTTTTTTTTGACAACCAACTGTTTAGTTTATTGCAGGGAAAATAATACATATAACAATAAAAAATAATAAATAATAAAATAATTAACAGATTATAAAAGAAAGTAAAATATGAAGTTAATTATTAAAAATGTGCTAAAAATATGATATATGGATACAAACTAATTCGTTTGTTCATTCTATCTAGTTCAATGTTCAAAGAATGTAACTTATTAAAAATTGTATTAAATATAAATTTAAGACAAGACATAGACAAGTGTTCTAATCGATCCTTCTTCCACTGCCCTTTACTCTTAAGAAACACAGCCATAGTCGCCATATACAGAGGACCTTCTGCTTGATAGACCAAATCCACTGAAATGTTGGTTGTAGTATAGAGGGTGAGGGCAGCGAATTCTCTGGAGTACACTATAGTCCTGCGAAAAGATTTATACATTTTATACACTCATAGGCAGAGGGGGGGGGGCAACACTTAAAGCAAACTACCTGAAATTTTGAATATTGTGTTTTCTACATAAACTATATAATAATATGCGTAAATCGACTCGCAGCAAACTTCTAATTTAAACTAAAGAAACAATATTTGGTTCATTTTTTAGTGTATAGTATAAAGGAATACTCTATTGAAGATGTAGTCATTCATGCAGGCTATAAAAGTTAGAAGCACCCTTGTCATTTGCACTTTTTCGATATTTGGCACCATTTGGAAGTTACAGTGACGGCAAATTAATTGGAAATGATACCTTACGAAAATCTGAACCGTTGCTACTAAGAAATTAGTTTAAGATATTTTGAATATTATAATCATTGTTGCTATTGTTAGGGTGTATATCTATTATTATCGCATTAAATAACCTTATTAAGTTTAAAAAATAATTTATTCATTACACAAATCGAAGAACACTACATAAATCAACATTTTCTTACAACTTATAAGTTTTTGTCTCAATCGAGTACTTAGTATTTAGGCTACTAGGCATGGACTCTATTAGACGTCTAAAAGTCTCTAATGGAATACTGATCCAAGCTTCTCTCATATCCTCGAATACTTCGTCGAAATTTTGGAAAGTACTTGAGCCTAATTTCCTTTTAACTATTATCCAAAGATTTTCTATTGGGTTAAGATCTGGACTACAAGATGACCATTGTAAAACCTCTACATGATTATCCTGAAGCCAAACAGTCACCCTCCTAGCAGAGTGCTTTGGATCATTATCATCGTGTTGGAATTTCCAAAGTGCTGATACATTTTCTTCCGCATATGGTTGCATCAGGTTTTCCAGTATGTTAATGTATTCATACGGATCCATAGTACCAGTTATTCTATAAAGAGTGCCAACACCATTCCAAGAGAAGCAGCCCTATACGATGATACAACCACCACCAAATTTCACTATTTTCATGGTGTAGCGCGGGTCAAATTATTTATTTGGTAAACGCCAAACAAACCGTTTTCCATCAGAACCAAATTTATTTACCTTGGATTCATCTGACCATAGTATTTGCTTCCATTGTTGGACATTCCAAGGAAGGTGATTTCTAACAACGCTCCTTCGATTCACTTCAGAAAGGCTTTTTACTTGGTACCCCGCCAAAAAGTTGTGCCTGGTTCAAAGATTACGAACACTTCGAACACTAAATTCCCTTGGATTTTCAACAAAAATTTCTTTCCAAATATCAACTGCTGATTTGTGAGGGTCTGCCTTAGAAATGCGAACAATTCGATGATCTGTTTCCATACTCGTTTTTCTGGGACGTCGCTTCCTAGGAACAGTTCTAGTGGTTTCGTGAATCCCAACGCCTTTTTGGAACGATTAACCGTTTCTACAATATTTTGATAAGAATAGCCTCTCCTATGAAGACTAATGATTTGTTCATTTTCGTTACAACTTTTTCGCGAACCCATATTTGCACAAATTCGATTGAAGATTAACAGTAAATTATTGACAGGAACGAAATTCAACAACCTACTAAAGCTCTATGGTAACGATTGTCAATTTTAAAATAAGCCTTCTTGTTAGAAAATGTTGATTTTCAATTTTAAAATGGGCCTACTTGTTAGAAAATGTTGATTCAGAAATACGTTTCCAATTAGTTTGCCGCTTAAAAATGTAGTGTTCTTCGAATTTTGTAAGGAATAAATTATTTTTAAAACTTAATAAGGTTGTTTAATGCCATAATAATAGATGTACACCCTAATAATAGCAACAATGATTATAATATTCGAAAGATCTTAAACCAATTTCTTACTAGCAACGGTTCAGATTTTCGTAAGGTATCGTTTCCAATTAGTTTGCCGTCATGTATTTAACAAAATATCTATTCATTGATGCAACATCTGAGGGAAAAAGCCTAATATCTAGAATTTTGCATTTTATTAGTATTTTGTAAAATAACTCTTAAACAATGTCATGTATCAAAAAAGTGCGAGAAGTTCAGTGTCCTCACATAAAAAAGTTTGAAACCCATGAAAAAATCATCCTGTAAATTAATCCAAATTCCAATGACACTCTTTTATAGATCCTATAAAAGGTAATTATGTGTCCCAGTTTTCATTAATTTATTTTTAAAATTGCAAAAACTGAAAAAAGAATCACATCCCGAATTTTCGGTATATATTTCTGAATCAGTCTGTATATAACGTGCTTATTGTTTTAACAATATTAATATTTATATACCCCAACCCAAACGTTTCTGATTTTAAATGATGTTAAAGAACAAACATTTGAAACAAATTATCAAAATCGGAACTGTTCTTGACGATTAAGAAGTAAACACTTTATTGGAACTGTTAATATGCCATATTAGGGATATATGCGGCAATTATTGTGGTCCAAGTAATGAAATTATAGGAAAGCAAAACAGTAACTCCATAATAGTTTGTGACATAAGACCAAAAATAAGTCTGCAAAAACCGACACTCTGTCTCTATGTATGAAATTAAAATATGCATAGTAATTTTCCCTAGACTCTCTATAGATCAGCTTTTATTATTAAGAAATTAAGTTCTAAAGCAGTGTGTTACCAGTAAAGCAAACCATTCATATTTGTAATATTTCTCGGTGTTCCAAAATATCCCTTTGTTCGGCAATAACTCAAGTCGCGCGATCGAACTATAACTTAAGGGACCCATAATAGTCCATCACATAATGGCTAATTAAGTATTGACATACCTATGAATAATTTATCGGGATAGGTACATACTTTGCATAACTGAAGTATTTAATTATTTTATAAACTATGTATTCTAAAAAAATTAAATACTTTCCAAGAATTCTATTGTATACATTTTAAAAATATTTTGGCCCCCGTTTATGTGCCCGATTAAGATCATAAAATGTAGATATCGGATATTAATAGAACTATTTCTAAAATTTGAATATTATTTACATTTAAAATATTAGATAGATAAAATAATTATATTTGTACTTATAGAATAGTGTTGGCATGCGGCAAACCTCTAGAATAGTAATTAGAAATTTTTGTAGACGAACAAATTAAGTTAATGTATAATAATTTTCTTCTTACTTGTGAGTAGTTCATGAAAATTTAAAAAATGACTAACATTTTTTAAAATATATTTGGATTAGTAAATAAAATAAACCGCTTGAAGGTTTGAATACCGCAAACTGGGATAACCTAAATTTTATACAATCATTTTTAATCAATCATAACACATAACATTGTTAAGTGTACATATTTTGTGACTTTAATGAGGGTTTTATCGACGAACCTGGGCTAACCGAACAGGTCAGATCCCTGTTAGATGGACACATTTTGTTAAAAAAATCCTTGTTTTAATACTCGGCCGAAATAAACGAGGAAACAATAGGAACAATCTGTGTGGTGATATGTTTCGTATGGGATTTAGGGTCTAAGAATTTTATGGCATTTCGTTAATCAAAAATCAATAATAAAATAAAGACACTAATTGGGCTATTTTATGAACTGATTAAAGTACTCCAGAAAGTTTCATATTGGCCCGTCAAATAAAATTGGATTTTTCGTTATTAGTCAAACAAATGGTTGACATCTTGGAGAACTCATTGTCAGCATTATATCCTTTTTATAATAATGTAATACTAGGGGGCGATCTGAACATTAATTTATTAACTGGTACTACGGAACAAATATTTACTAAATAATTTTTTAGAGACATACAATTTAGTGCAAATTATTTCGGAACCTACGCGTTTGACTGGCAAAAGTCAGTCATTAATTGATGTTTGGGTAATCTCATCTGACGTAAAATATAAAAATTGCAAAGTCGTGAACACACATGGCATCTCGGACCATTGAGCAATATCAGCTCAATTTGATTTTTTAAAGCCAAAATTCATACAAAAATTTTAACGTTTTCGAGAGCTATTGGGTGGAATAAATTGGAACATAATTTACGAAAGTAATCATGTCAATACTAACATTAATTTTATAAACTCTAATAATATCCAACTTTTCGATATATGCGCACCGATAAAAGTAATGCGCGTGTCTCGTCCGCCGGCGCCATGGATTACGGAAAATATCAAACTGTTAATGAATTTGGCGAATAAAAATAAAGCATTTGAAAAATTTAAAAACTCGGTTAGTGGGAGTATTATAAACGCTTAGAAACTTTACAGCTGGGGCAATAAAAAGAGAAAAAAAGGCATATATGAATTCGATTTTAAGTAAAAAAAGCTGAAAAGATATTTGGCATGCCATTAGAAATCTGCAGGTATTAAATGCCAGACTTAAATAAAATTAATGAGAGTTTTACGTCTCTCCCTCATGTCAAGAGTCAACACCAATTCAACCTATTAAATAAATATGCTTCGCTCGATAACATCAATGCAAACTTTGCTTTACAGAGGTTGATAAGGATACATTTACAAAATTTCTTAAAATTAATTAAACCCAATGAAGTTGGCACTGATCAAATTTTCTTAGAAATGGTAGACGTGTCTGAGGCTTTCATTATTTCCTGAACAATGGAAACACGTTACCGTTGTTCCTCTTCTTAAAATATCTGACCCTACATGTTCTCTCATTTGCGCCCTATAAGTATTCTCCCTACGCTTTTAAAATTGTTGGAGAAAGTAATGATTAACCCTCCAGTACTAACATGATTTTTATAACATTAGTACTAACATCGGTCTGTGGGACCGAATGCAGAAAATGCCATTTTAAACGTAATTTTGTATCCAGAAAGTTGTTTTTTTTTTTAAATAATAAACACAGAATACAAGTAGTTTAATCATTTAATTATAATAATAACATTGTAATAAGAGTAACATTATAATAATAGTAACATTATAATAAAAGAAAAAACTTAAAATTAATTAGTCTTCTTCGAAGTTGGCAGTGTTATCCAGTCCAATGCATTCGCTGCACATAGCGACAACGTGTTCTAGACACAAAAATTTGCTGCACTGATTACATTTGTATTTTGTCTTCCTACTTTTCTTTGTACTGCGAAAGAAACATCTACCACAGGGCCTGTCTGGATCTTGCACAGTAATTTCGGGTTCCATTTGGCAGATTTCTCTGATTCGCATTCGTGATAAACGTGGCACCTGTTGGACTGTTGCTCGTCTTTTCAGATGATCCGTAACCAAATCAATCGATAGTTTTTCTAAGAAACTCCTCCGAAACATATTTGAGTCGGGATTTTTTGAATTTAAGACCGCAAATGCATTTGTGGCAGCTATGTTTAACACTCGATAAAAAATTACCATAGGCCATCTTCTTGTATTTCTGGCACAGTTATAGTTTGCACATAATTGGTCGACGATGTCAACACCACATTTTGTATCATTGTACATCATAATAATTTCTGGTTTACCCGTTACTTCATCTAGACTGTCATCGTCATGCATCGTCGACACAAGAAGAACATTTTTTCCTTTTCTGGGAATGTACGACACTAATGTACAATTTTTTTCGAAGCCAAACATACTTGAGCCCACTGGTCTAACACCTGTTACAAATTCAGGGGGCAGTTCCCGTTTATTCTTTTTGATAGTGCCGACCGTAGTTAATCTTCTCTCCAACAAGCTTTTACATAAAGGTAAACTAGTAAACCAGTTGTCCATACTGACGTTTCTTCCAGTGTTGGCTATTGGTTCCACAAGGCGCTCTACAATTGATTTTGCGGTATTCTCAAGTGAAAAAGGTCCAGGAGGTTGCTTTCCGACGTAAACTTCCATATTTACTGTATAATACGTCTTAGCATCAACCAATGCAAATATTTTGATGCCGTATTTTTCAGGTTTACTGGGGATATACTGTCGAAAATTGCATTTTCCCCGAAAACCCGGAAGCATTTCGTCGACTGTGGTAAATTCCGATGGTGTAAAGTTTTCTTTGCAACTGCACACAAACAATTCAAACATTTCCCGAATTGCTGCCAATTTATCTGTTTTTTGCCTCTCAGGTCTAGTGTACTTATTGTCAAATCTCAAATGTCTCAATAAAAATCGAAATCGCTCCAATGACATTGTAAGCCTAAATAATTCAATTGACGTGGCGTTAGTTTTCCACAAATCTTCCGCATTCAAACGGTTGGTTTTACGTACTGCCGAAAGGTATAAGAGTCCTAGTAATGCTTTGATTTCTATTATATCTGTACCAATTGCTGTTCGATATTCACGAGAATACTTCTGCTGGGATATAGATAAATTGGTGTATTCAACAACTAAATTTAACATATCATCTGTGAAAAAGCAAGACCAAATATCTAAAATATCATTCGATGAATTCCGTGCTGGTCCTTTTACGCCTGGCAAGTGGAGTACAATATTCTTTGCTCGAGTCTTAACCCTCTGATCGGGCGGATGCTTGTTCCATTTAGTCAGGTTATCTTTACCAGTAAAAAAGGGATCCATACACTTTGCTTTTTTGTTAGGTGGAGGATGTTCATGCGGACTTTTAATTTCTAATTCTGGTTCTAACTCTTGCTCCGACTCAGAATCTTCTTCTCGTTCATCTACATGGTCTTCCTCATTGGAATCTTCTTGGTCGTCTGGAGTGGTATTTTTATCCTCAAATTCCTTCCATAACTTCTCAAGTCGCGCCTGTTCTCGTTCATAACTCATCCTAAACCCAACAATAATTTACTATGGAATTTAACATTAAATATTAAAAAAAAAATTACCTTTTCCAATAAATCAAATAGTCGCGTTAATACTAACATCCGTCCGGGAGACCGAACTACGTATAAACTCCGCAAAATGGCTAACACACACCTCCCACTAACAGATCTGGCCGGTAACTAACTAAAATTAAGATACCTAGCAGGACGATCGAATCGACACGCCATGCGCGATGAATTGGTGAAAAGAGTGGGAGGTCGGTCTGTGGGACGGGATGTTAGCACCGGAGGGTTAAACAACTCGCATCTTACTTCCTCACCAACAAAATTATCCCCTCAGTTCAATCAGGTTTTCGACACATCACATCAACAGCTCTGACCAAAATTAGCGATGGCATAATTCGCTTCACAGATTCTTCTCTAATAACTTGTCTCATTCTCTTGAACTATAGTAAAACATTTAATATGATTCATCATGAACTGCTAATAAAAAAAATTCATATTTTGGTTGCGAGAGCGCGGTTAAGCTTATAAAAAGTTACTTAAGTAACAGAACCCAAAAAGTCTCGCTTCTCTTATAATTTCGAAAATATCTTACTGTGATACAGTATATGGGCCTGCATTAACAATGTATTGTACAAAACAAAGTTACAAAAATTACAGAATTCATGTTTTGGATATGCCTTTGGAATACGTAAGTTTGACCGGATATCTCACAAAATCCAAGATACAGACAGGCTTCGTCTTGATTATCTAAGACATTTCTATTTACTGCTTTTAACTCACAAAATTCTTGTATATAATGAACCCCTTTATTTATCACAAACATTATTACGTCTCCACGACATAAACAATTTAAATATTACAAACCGTTTTACGTTGGTTGTTTCAAGATTTAAATCTGCATTTTTCCAAAGTTCAATTAAATATTAGAAACCGTTTTACGTTAGTTGTTTCAAGATTTAAATCTGCATTTTTGCAAAGTTCATTTTCCTATCAACCATGTAAATTATACAGCACACTACCTAGTGAATTTTACAACTACTCTTTAATTAATTTTAAAAAGAAATTAAAGCCTTAGCTATATTCAAAATGTTGACCTACCCCTACTCGATAAAATCCCTATCTTTGTCTTCAGGATTATGTTTTTGGTGATATGATTAATATTAAATGTTTTTCTTGACCACATTAAAGAGTTTAAAAACTTAATAGTCTGTAAGCTAAGACATATTGTTTGTTACCAGTGTGGTATATAGGTATGTTTTTAGTGATTTGTTGTTATTACTTTTACTTTTAGTTGTATACTTATTTATTGTTCAGGGTTAAGTTGAAAAAAGTCTTATGTGTCTTATATGTCAGTCAAATGTAATAGTTTAAATAAAGTCATTTATTATTATTATTAAAACTCATCATAAGACAATTTTTAATAAAATTTCTTGGCGCAAGATATGATTTAATTTAAGCTTTAAAACTAAATGACTATGAAACAGTTATCTCTAAGTATTAGTTTCATATAAGACCCTCAAAGAAAATTTTTATTTTTTTAATATATTCGGATTAGCAAATAAAATAAACCGTTTATGGATTGAATGATTTTAAATCCCATACGGAACCCGCCAATTATAATACCGTTGATTGAAGGAAAAAGGAAGATGCGCAACCTTATGGACGAATTCGTGACAGTGCTGGTTTCATTCCAATTACGTTTCAGCTGCTGTACGGTGGAGCCGCTCTACGGCAAACGCATAAAACACTCATGCTCAGTCATTCGGCTCTCGCTGTGATGTCCGTCGGCTGCGGCATTGATCTGGAAACGATGAGATTCGTGGAAGACGGTGCCGCACAATATTATGGTTTATTGATCACTCAACGTTATTATTTAATCTAATAAAAATTCTATCGCTTTAGCCGTTAACAGGGCCGTAATTATAGGTGTTGACAACAGGAAAAAAACTGTGTTATTTTATTATTACAAAATAAAGGATATTATTTTAAATCAACGTTTAAATCTAAATTTTAATGTACATGTATTATTACTTACCTTTTTTTACGACAAAATTTATTTTTTACATTATTCTGAACTAATAAAGCTACAGGGTGTCCCAAAATTGAGCGTTTTTCCAATATTTCTGACAAATAAAACCCTTCATCAATGCTAATTTATCATGAGGAACGAAACAGCGGGTCAAAAATCTAATCACGTCATATTGCATACGAAAAAAAAAATGGCAATGAGAGTGGATTTTTAAATAACTTCCGGAGTAGAACAAATAGTGAAATATTTTTGTACTAGGTACTTCTTTTCTCATTCTAATAAGAGAGGTAGAGACAAATACATTTTACATTTCCATTACCACATTTTCGCCCGCTTCAAGATGACGTAGGTAATTGAGTTTTTGACCCGACGGACGCGGGTTTTCCGTTCTTTCGCAATCATTATTAACTAGTATTGATGATGGGTTTGTTAGTCCGAAATATCAGAAAAAAGTTAAGTGTGATATGCTGTGGCATTTAGAATTAAAATTAGTGTTAATTAATATGAACACAACATTTTTGGCTATTTAAACAGCAAAGTTTATGATGATCTTGAATGAATAGTCGAATCGTAAACTTAATAATGTATTTTGGTAGAAGGAAAAAGATGTGACATTTATTTGAAAAATATCTTTAAAACTCGGTGTAAAATTAAAACGATTTTCAAAAATATCTTTTCCCGGATATCTTTGGAAGTACTATAAATATCCTCAATTTCAAAACCACATTTGATTGAGCACAAAATTGCGCAACTTTGTCACAATTTAAACTCTTCTATATAACGTACAGCTTCTCCCAATTGTCACCGTAGACATGGGAATACGCTGTACACCAGGTGAGGGATTTTCCCTGTAAAATAGATTTTTTTTTAAATTAAAAATTAAAGACAAATATTGTTCATAAAAGGTTTTATTTTTTTTGCAATGACTAGAGTATAAATAATTAAAGCAAAGTTAAAATATAATGACTTTATTTCAACATTTTCAAATAAAACATGTAATTTACAAATAATACATAATCGAAACAAAAGGTAAATAAATACCTTGCAATGTTTGCATCAAAAAGATACTGAACATTTAGAAAAAATCTGAAAATAAACTTACATTTAACTACTAAATAGGTACTATCCATAAAAATTTTTTTTTTTTACGTACTACAATACGAAAGTTATATTTAGTTATTTAATTATAAATATTAGCATAGCATATTTTTGTTAATGCCATTTTGCTGCTATTACTTAAAGAATTATGCGAAACGCCCAAATTTCTGCTTGAGGCATTTTTTCCTTAAATTATTTTCGTGAATTATACACATGCTAACGAGTACCCGCGATTTTGTTCGCGTATGACGCTAACGAAAAGAATATAAATTGGTACTTAGATCACCTTATTTTTCTATAAATTTTAGAAACCACGTTGTTGCTTTTTCGTTCAATTTTTGTTTATAAATTATTCCCCATTTTTTTGGAACACCCTGTATACATTTAAAAAAAAAATAAAATGAAATATACCTGATTAAGCGCTGTTTTGAAAAATTAACCGTTTTTGAAATAAAAAATATTGTATTATTTTAGGGGCGGTTTCATCCCCTTGAAATTTGATTTTTGAAAAACATTCTTCTTATCGGACCTCCACACCCTACAATCAACCTGTATGGTAAAATTCAGCTTTTTACGTCAAGCGGTTTGATCAGAATCGTGATTAATCAGTGGTCTGATTTTTTGAAACATCTATACTTATAAAAAATAGTGTTGAAGGGTCTCGGTTACCAGACGATCATTTAAAAAAAAATCATATAAATCGGTGCAGTACAACTCTCTCACGAACTTGCTGAAAACTTTAGCTACAAATATTAAAAAGCACTAAAACGTTCTTTTAAATAACAAAACAAACTTAAATTGTTTCACTGAATTGAAATAGTAAGTATTAAATTTACCATCACGGTCAGGAAAGGAAACTGAAAAAATTATGTATTGGACAAAATTCTTATTTTTCTATGTGGTTTATTTTCCAAATCTTTATTTTTGTGACTATGCATTAATTGTCAGAAAATTTAGGACTTTTTTACAATTAAAAAGTACTTACATTAATTAAAATGTAAAGACAATTTTGAGGGAATTTTCAGAGAATATAAAATTTAAATATTTGACATAATTAATTTCTGTCATTATTATTTGATAGAAAAACAATACAAAATTGTCTTTTAATTAGTGTAAGTATCTTTTAATTGTAAAAAAAGTCTTAAATCTTCTAATAATTTTGTTGTTATAGAGCCCTTAAGAAGAAATTAATTATTTCGAAAGCTTGGCTATTAGAAAAAAATGTGCTATAAACTTTTCGGCAGAATCCCCGTTATTTCTTTATACTATTGTTAGTATACGGCCGTTACTAAATATATATATATATATATATATATATATATATATATATATATATATAATTATATATTTATATTTATATTTATATATTTATTAGGCGCTATAAGTTTATGACCCATTTAATTTAAAAACCATCAAATTCCTGCGATGTAACATTTGCAAGATTATTAAAACCCTGCATA
Source organism: Kuschelorhynchus macadamiae (assembly GCA_030620095.1). NCBI lineage: Eukaryota > Metazoa > Arthropoda > Insecta > Coleoptera > Curculionidae > Kuschelorhynchus > Kuschelorhynchus macadamiae. The sequence goes on from JAUTXW010005398.1 coordinate 1,319,894, forward strand.
GTTTTTTCATTTATTTGAATTTAATTTTACACATGGACATTCGAAAAATAAGATACAAAATAAAAAATACTTACTTGTCCAAAATATAGCAACGGCATTTTTCTTCAGTAACCGTCTTTCGCCACTTGAATACATATCGTGTTCAGAAAAATGATTTTCACATAAACGTTTATTTATCAAAGAATTTTCGTCTATTCAAAATATTTCAACATTGCCACAGTTTTGTATCCATTGACAAAGAATGTCGGGCCTCGTCATGGAGAATTTAAAAAAGGTCACCAAATATTTTTCTTTTTTCTTTTATTGTAGCATCCAAAATACGCACACTCTATTTTTCTGTCAGTCATAATTGCTTTAATTAACAGTTTCACAAGAATGAAACGAACTCCAGTTTTGTAGAGTTAAAAAATCACGAGTTTGACTCGAAAATAAGCAAAAAACAATAACCACTATGATGTAAACAATACAGGTAAGTGATTCGTACGTCTCCGCCGACTATCCGATCCCCGAAGACAGGGGTTATGTCGAAAATGTTTTGTAATAAGTTATTAGTTATTTTCTTTCTTGCATTACTTGTTGATTTAATGTTAAATTTAATTATAATGTTAAAAAAAAACTTAGAATAGGATATTATTTAGGTTTAGTTAGATTTTTAACAAACATCTCTGAATTATCATAGAAAATTGGTCATAACTTCTAAACTAGTAATTTTTGGAATATAAACTATATATATATGGAATGATGCAGAATTAAATCCTAAATACAATAAAAGTGCTAAATACAGGGTGTTCCATTTAAAAAAATTAAGTTTTTTTAGTTACAAAAACATTTTTTTTGATGGTCATTTGTGACCACCCTGTATAATGGATTTTCGTTCTTGATAGGTCAGAGTATTAAATATTAACCACTCCCATGGATCCATAACCAAAATTAGAAAAGTTAATTTTTCTAAAAAACTACTCAAAATTTCGTATGCTATGATGACAAAAAATATTCAAAATCAAGCGTAGAATTAGAATTTCTAAAATTATTCATATCATTTCATTAAAAAGAAAAAAGTTAATTACTGTCCTGGCACAATGGAACACCCTGTATACATAAAAATATTATAAATAAAAGATATACTTAGGGTCAAATACTTTTTGTATTTAACTTTTTTTTTCTCAGTGTCTTATTTATTGAGATAAAGTATAGGAGCATCTTAAGTCGACCACCCGGTTCATATTTTATGGCTTTAATTATAGTTTTGTCGACGAACCTTAGTCAACCTAACAGGACGGACCCACCTAACAGTATACGTTTTGTGAAAAAAATCCTTGTTTTAATATAGATTCATTTTTTTACACACATTACATATACAATTTTAAGTTTTTTGAGAGAAGTGAGAAGTATCTTAATAAGTTGAAAGTTGTAAGGCTCTTTAATGTATTTTACCTCGCATCACCATTCAATTCTAAAATTTTCTTTAACCTAATCAAGTCTATAGGTGGTGCTAAATGTTACATTCAACTTGTAGTACTGTTTCAGTATGATAGACGTTTCTTTTTCGATTTTGTCATATCGAGCAATCTGTTATTTCAGATCTCCCTGGGTACCTGATGAGGGTAGAGGCCCAGAAATCATGATCGCAGGAGGGTACCCTGTGACATAATCGAAAGCAATTCTTCTTGTAGGCCGTTTTGCACCTGCAGAAATTATATATTTCTGCTATTATACGTAATCAAGTCTAAGTAAACCAAACCTAATCTCACCATTTAAGGATCTTAAAATTGAGTTATTTTCTTCTGAAGGACCTATGTAAGGTACCTACCTATGTAGGGGTAATTGTTCCATATGCATCCTATAGTTCCAAAACCTAAATTAGTCGATATTTTTAAAAATAATAACTTACGCTAGTTAGTTTTGACGTACCTGTATGAAACAATCACCCAAACTGCCACATATTAAAAATTATGCTTCATCCTGAATGCGCCTTTGTTAACAAGGCTTCCTGCTGTTTCTTACAAACGAATCAATTGAAAACAAAAAACATAAAGCGCACCCAAAAGTCTAATGTTACAAGGTACATACATGGTCCATTGTGTGTATTGGTGGTGAACTATATTTAAAAGAAATATAAGTCGTTTAGCAACATCGACATGAACAAGGATTACAGCGTTTTTATGAAAAGCATATTTGCGTTTTAATGGCCGAGATTATATAAAATAAAGCACTTAAATCTCCAAAGGCTGTGACAGTGTCCAAATTTTTGAATATTACAATTACCTACTATATTTTGTTGAACTGTAAAAATCTTGCCAAATGGTTGTACATGCAAGCAGTTTTACACGTTAGTTGAAGCAGTGTAAAAGAATTGGGTAAGAAGAATAGAAAACTGAACGCAGTTTTTGCTAAAAACTATTTGACACTGCCTATTACTATCAGAGTTTTAACAAACTTTCGATTCAGTTAGTTTGATAACATTAATTACATAAGGCTATTTTCGAAATTTAAAAATATGCTAATGATAATTTCAGGTACTTGTCTTTAATACTAATAATACATTTGCTCGGGTTCGGCGTACGGTATAATGTAAACTTTTAAGTTCTTTAATTTTATTTTATCTTTAATGTGCTGTGGATTCAAAACTATCAACAGTTTGTTCTCGTGGGATTTTTGTTTGTATCACTTTCACATACGAAATTTCTGCATTGTGGGTATTTCTGGCTTTATTTTCTGCTTAAACCTCTGTTTGGTTTTTGTCTCTTCTGATCTTGTTTTCTCTGTAGCTGTTTAATTGACAATTTGCAATTATTCACAGAAATCATTATTGCTTCGGCAGTTTAGCAGACCAAAATAAATATACATACAAGATAATGATATCAGCTAATACATTACTTGAAACAGCTTTTATGTTCAAGTATGTTACCTACATAAATAATATATTTGCTGATACAATTCAAGAAGCAGCCATTTAATTTTTATCACTTTGAATCGTACTTTTTCTTTTATATAATGGGTCAAGTGAAAGTAATAGAAATAAACATTATTTGGATTAGTGAATACTGTATGCGTAGCGCAAATTATCAAACCTCAATTATCTGTATTTCATTATATTTTTTATTCTTAGTCGTATCTATATTTTTTATATGTATCGGTTGTACAAATAAGAAGGGAGGCTGGCAATATATAACTAGGAAGGCCGGCGATACCTTAAAATCTAGAAGAAGTACCAAAATTGAAAAATGAGAAAGAAATCTAAAATATTTTGATATATAGTGTGGTCCGTTTTTATTATTGGTGAAACAAACATATTTTTTGAATGAATGTCGTAAATGAAAATTAAAAAGTCTTGTAAACATATATCAAAAATTGCTTAGTTAGGGGGCTTCAGCCTAAAGACTAGATTATGAAATTTGGGTATTTTGGTATCTTTTATACGGTAAGTCGAATCTTGAACTCAAAATATCAGTACTACATCAGGGGACGTCCGAATGGGAGGGGGAGAAGGGATTTTTTCGATTTCCAATTCCAAATTGTAAAAATGTATGGTTTTCTAGAAAGAAAAGGTACTCTTGGCTTAAATTGTTAGAATACATCGTTTTCGAGAAAAATTGATTTGAAAATTGTCTTACATTAAAAATTAAACTTATTTTGTGTTTAGTATATAGTTCAAAAAATTCAAAAGTATTTTTATTTGTCACAATACAAGAAAAAATAATTACAACCATAAACAATAATTTAAGAGGACAAATTAGGGCAACACCTCGATTATAAAACCGTTACATAAGCACATTGCAAAATATGCCTATGTGGTGCAGACCTTAGTACTACTATATTAAATTTAACATTAAGTTATTTTAGTATAGGTAATGGGCAAATACCAGGACAGGAGCTCCAAGCGACCACTCAGACGAGCCAAAAAGCAAATGGACTTTTTGTTTATATTTGATATTTGGAATTTAGAATTTATAATTGGAATTTATATCTACATATGCAGGCAACTCATCAGTTTAAATTCTGGTTTTGAAAATCAAGTTTTTACTATATTAAGCGTGTGACTATTTAATGAGTAATGAATAGACATAAAGTAAAAATATAATGCGGCATTCGTAAAAGTTTAAAAAAAAAATAAAGGAAAATAAGAGAACGAGTCTTTTTTTTTAAAGTAAATACGATTTAAATTTTTTAAAAAATACAATTAAAAAAGCAGAAAAAATTAGTTATTTCATTGAGGATCTAGTAACATTTTTTTCGTATGTTTTCGAAAATTATTTAATGAAAATTCTTTAACATTGGGTGGAAGGCTATTCCACATTTGAATTGCAACGAAACTAAAGGACTTCTGAAAACAAGCTTTTCTGTGTAGAGGCGCTCTAAAATTATTTGCATTTCTGGTAAGATGGGGGTGTTCATATGAAGTAAATAACCGATATAGGTAAGGTGCTTGTCCAGTATATAGTTATATCATTTCGTTTCAACTTTTAATTGAAAATGGGTATTTTGGTAACTTTTATACGGTAAGTCGAATCCTGAATTCAAAAATATCACTACTACATCAGAGACGTCTCGAATGGGAGGGGGAGAAGGGATTTTTTCGATCTCCCATTCCAAACTGTAAAAATTTAGGGTTTTCTAGAAAAAAAAAGTTACTCTTGGTTTAGTTTGTTAGAATACATCGTTTTCGAGAAAAATTGATTTGAAAATTGCCTTACATTAAAAATTAAACTTATTTTAAGTTCAGTTTGTAATTAAATCATTTAGTTACAAACTTAAAATTGAAAATTGTGTGTTTAATTCCACGTAAGACAATCTCAAATCAATTTTTCTCGAAAATGGTGCATCCCTCACGAATTAAACCAAGAGTATCTTCCTTTTCTAGAAAAATCCAAAATTTTTATAATTTGGAATTTTCAATTGAAATAATCTATGCAGAAAAAAGGTAGAGCGACTCTTTCCTCTTCCCCTCTCGTTCGGGACGCCCTTGATTTAATATTGATTTTCTGACTTCAGGATTCGAGTCAGCGTGTACAAATTACTAAAATACGCAAATTTAATAATCTAGTCTTTAAACGTTTCGAAAATATTTAGGAAAATCCATCTTCAGATAGGCTCATTCTAGCGGCTGTAGTCCACTAACGAAGATAAGTTTTCGGTATATGTTTACATGACATTTTAGTCTTTTATGATATAGATGACTCGTTAAATGAATTATTAAAATAATAAATAAAAAGAAGTTTTCATTAGTTTTTAATCACATTTATATATGCATACCTATTATACGTAATAATAATAAAATAACTAAAATCGGGAAAGTGGGCAACTGATAATTAAAATTATAAAGTTTTATATTATGTCCAGATACTTCTGTCAGCATAAAGTTTGTCATCTAACTAAATAATTATTCACTAGCTACTGGTGGGAGGTGTGACAACACTAGTTTAGTAAGACATGATTTTGTATCACGAGGCGCAGGCGAGTTTCTAAGGCGCAAGTGAGGTTAAACGTTTTGTGAAATGAGTATTTTATACTATTTTTTCTATTTTGAGCACTGTATTTAAAAAACATATTTACTGTTGAACATTTTCAAATTGGTGAAAATGCATTCTAAAAGTGGCAGTTACATACCCACCATTTTTAATTTTCAATTTTGAGACGTCACTGTTTCAAATTCGAGATTCTATGACTACTTAGCATTGCCAACTTTGTAAAGAAAAACAGTACTGTCGAAAAGAGAGCCAATATGACACTGCTTTGCGTATCGAAAAGACGTCTTTATGATTGTAAAATAGAAAAAATATTTTCCCCGTCACCTCATCTTTATAAATATCAGTAACTATCGGTGTTCTCGGCTACCTATCGATATCATCGGATGCCTATCGGCTTTATTGCACAACTAACGGTACTTATCCATATGTCGCTGACCTATAGATATGTCGATAAAACGCCCATCCCTAGTCTACTATACACTATACACACCGCAATTTGTCAACCATATTCGATTAAATGAGTCAGCCGATGAGGACGAAGAATTTATCGAGCAGATTGGTCAGCCTGTTAATCCGGGAATAAAAACATAATTTTCAACCAATCTATAATTTTCGGAGTTTCATAGCACGTGGACTATAGAATAGAATGACCACACCCAATATTGCTTATTAACCTTATCATGATTAACTTGATATAGACATTAATAAAAAGACAATTTTTCGTCATATCTGGACTGATGTCAAAAAAAGCTGCCTACTAGATAATATTTCAAAACTATATCAAAGTCAAGTATTTTTAAATTTAATAAGAAATACTTATGTCTTAATAATAAAGGCAATAGCGGTAATTGATTATATTTGAATAAAATTATAGAAAGTCAGCCCAGCCATTGGATGATGTGTGGTGTGCATTACATGCAGAATATTGAAGTTGTCGTCAAATAGGACGACCATCGGTGAAGTAAGCAGAGGTCTAACTGCTCAAATGAGATTTTTGTCAGTCATCCTTAATTATTATAATATGTTTCAATTTGTGGTTTATAGTAGAATTGGCTAAATACGCATCAAAACAAAAATACCATAACTTTGAGGGATATGCAAGTGTAGTATTAATATTTACATTAATTACCTCTTATCCTCAAGAGTTGTGCAATCGATGTCAAGTAGGTAGCTAGTTCTAAGACTCTCAACTAGATATTATCCCATTTTATTAGGACATTTTAAAATATATCATATTTTTGGCTGCATACATTCTTGCTATTTTAGGGGAAGCTTGCTGTAAATTATTTCAAGTGAAAGATCCAGAATCCGAATGTTAATCATCGAATTTTATAGAAGCGGTCTAGAAATGAGCTGATATCGCAAAACAAATTTGATATAAATAACATTAAGCTACCATTATTTTCATTTCGGAGAAATATTTTTGGTGGTTCTTACAGAAGGCTTCTTCTAAGCATTTTTGGGGATTATTATCATTTGGGAGAAACACTTTTGGTGGTTCTTACAAAGATGCCAAACGGTTTTGTTTGTCAAGTAGACGAAAAACAATCTATACAGAGTTTTTTTTTACCAAAATATAATTATGTTTTTAGAAATCATGTCCAGAAGAAGGTGCAAGTTTTCTGTCTCGAATGTTGTTTGCTTGGTTCGATTCTATGACATGGAAAGGTTTTATGAAGCCACTTGAAACCAAGGATTTATGGGATTTAAATCCAGATGACTCATCAGCAGAAGTTGTACCAGTTTTTGAAAAATATTGGAAACAAACGTTGATTAAAAGTGAAGGGTAAGTGAAGTAAATGTGTTTATTTAAAAGGTAGTATATTAATTGAACAGCAAAAGTTTGACAAAAGATGAGACAGTATCACATTTATCTGAGTTACCTGCTTGCTAAGAAAGCTCTGACCTACCATCGGCAGCCTTTGGGAAGCCCTTTTAAGTAGCATCATCATCTATTTTATAACATCGGTCGTTGGATGGCCTAGCCTAGAATGAGTAATGTTCCCAGGGATGGTCCGCATTTGGTCGGGCCAGAATTTGCGGTTTCTAAAAACTGGCAATTAAGATATTTCGTAGGAAATTCGAAATTACAGGATTATCGGTTACCATTTAAGATTCATATTACTTCTCTTAGGTCAATGACCGCTTGAAGCATTGTCTATAATATGAAATATTGTTAAATGCCAAAAACTGATTTGTCCGAGGATTTTAGATAAAAACGAAATGTATAATTTTATGGAATGTTATTTCTTGATGTTCGGTTTCGGTTCAGATTTCCAATGGGGTCTATAAGGTTTATTTTAAAAGATATAAAAAAATGTTAAATACAAAATTTTTAACGTTTTATCTGAACCGCCAAGATTTTTTAAAGAATAAATATATGACAATAAGAAAGTAAAAAATCGAGTATAGTCTTTGTTATTTAAATGAAACATCCTGTTTTTAAATACTTCTATAAATGAGTCTCTTCTTGGTGATTATAAATATACCAAGTTTAATACCTTTATCTTCAAACACATCCGATAAAATTGAGACAAATATATTTCTATTTACTCCATGTTAGCTGTTAAAATGTTTATTATCTTGGTAATACATTGCCTCTTCCTCTGACGGCCTTGTTTGTGTCAATTTTTTCAAAAGGGTTTCACATAATATTATACAGGGTGTTTAAAATAACAAAATTGAGGCTTGTTTTACTTTCCAATTATCAGTTTCTAATTTTTTTGAGCATTCCCTGGAGGTTCAGATAAAACCTCTGTATTAAATATATCATAAAATAAACCTGGTAAACCTCATTTAAAATATAAACAAACCTTTAAATAAATATAAAAATAATATATTCCTAAATAATCTCAACGTTTAAGAAAGTATTTAATCCCAAACTTCATATAAAGTTGTGATAGAAATTACATTAATCATTTTTAAAGAACCTTCAGAAAAATATTTATTAAAAAAAATTACATTTCCTTATAACATGATCTCTTGTAATTTTGAAATATTTTTTATTCCAAATTTAATTACGAAGTTATTTCCAATTGCAGTTGTTTTGGCGTTGCCATTATGTATCTGTAAGATATACTCTTAGTCTTTACCTTAACCTTTATAGATCAAAGTATTCCTATTGGAGCTTGCCGATAGGAGAAGTAACGACTGGTATTAAATATCTCATGTATTATTTTGGTAACAAAAACAGCTATAGTCAAATTTTGGGACGATTTAAATAGTTAAAGTTTAAGATAATGATAAATTATAAAAGATAATTTAATAATTTTGAGCAGACGTAATAGTATTGTTAAAATTTCTGGTAAGAAAGATTTTTTATGTTTTTTTTTTCGTTTTATCAGTATTTTTTTATTGTTAAGGGTACCCACACACGCACGAGCCCAGTTTAAAGGAGACTCTGGCCAGATTGAATTTATCCAAAGTAAGAAAAAAGAAGCATCTGTTTTACCCGCCTTACTAAAATCTTTTGGACCCATGTTTATCTTCGGTGCCAGTTTAAAGTTCTTTCAAGATATTCTTATGTTTGTGAGCCCTCAAATTTTAGGGTAAGTACGTATTCGATTAACACTTTGCTATAATTTTATAGCAGGAGTACTGCTCGTTTGTTGTAGTAAGAGACTATTATCATGGTAAACCGATAGTTTTTCAAAGAGTGTGAGTCAAAAATCGTGTTTTAATATTTAGTCCGGGCGGTGACGATTATATAAAATCATACACCTATCGGTTTAAAGAAAATTTAATGTTTGCAATAATTGTTTACCATTAGCAGATACAAGGCAGCGTCTAAGCCCTGTTCTGGTGGAAATTGTGTAAACGGTGATTTCGCTCTTCTCTGAGTCTACACGAAATATTTTGCTTTTATGGAAAAACTATTGCCTTATTTCTTATTTGGGCAAAGGTATAATGGGAAAGAGAGACGAACTCTATTATTTATATTTTGAAATATGCTTATCAGTTTTTTAAATCATGAACTAAGAGTTTTGAGTATGTTAATTCACATACCTAAAAAAAGTAATTTTTGGCACCTAGCACTTAAGTCTGCTAAAAAAAATTTACTGGTGATACAGATAATAAAATTCAAAACATTTTGACTGTCATATATTCTACATACAAAGACAGCATTTTTTACACAGTTTTTACATAGGATGTGTGTTTTCTCGTTGTTAACTAAGACCAAAAAGTGAATGCATTCTAGTGGACATTAATTCTATATTTTTTTTAACTGTTAATATAAACTTTTCGAAACCTGCTATATTACTAATTTATCATCTAATAACCTCTTTTTATTGAAATAATGATTAGTTACAGCATATGTCAACATATATTGGAAATAAAACATCAGAGTCAGAATTCACCAAAGCCAAAGTAATTCAGAATTTATCTGTTATTTAAGATTGGTACTCTTTACTGTACAGCTTAAACCCATGGTTATATTTAAATACTAGTTAGTAATGATTTTACTTAAATGTATAATCAACAATTTTAAAGCAAAATATCGAAAAATCCTGCGTTATGTTTCTTTTGCGTAAGATTGGTTTCAAAACCTTTCAATGCATTATTAATTTTTTTAAAAAAATATCTTACTTTATCGCCTGATTCAAAACTTGTACAACCAAAGATGAATATGGACGTTTTTGATAAAGTGGCAACGAAAAACTCGACGTTTTTATATTGGTACATAAATAACAGCAATAATTCCTTTAAGATTCGATTCTCTCGAGCAGTAGCGTCGACCTAACGCAGCGCTTTGTTGTGGAATTTGCTGCCAATTTAGAACATTTTGGTATTGTCCATGCCTTTCGAGTTCGTTCTGGCAGGGACTTAAGGTACGTGTTGCCAAACCGATTTTGAATTCTGGAGTTATCTAGAAAATTAATAAAGATAGGTTTTATCTGTTATCGGAAGGTAAAAAGTGACTGAAGTTTGCGAATCGTTATCCTTGGATAGCGAGGGCCAATGAAATAGTTACAAGAAAAATCTGCAATATTAAAACAAAATTGTTTTCTCGAATATTTTAGGTACTACTAGCCACATATTTTCATGTATTTGCTCTGTATTGACTTTTTCCGATACCTTAGAGGTGCTAAAAGTATAATTACTGAATTTTTAAATAGGTAATTTATGCATATTATCTGTTAATACTTTCATATCGCTTTTCTCTTTCAGATTAATTATTACTTTCGTGAAAGTTGGTGGATATTACTGGCATGGTCCATTTTATGCTGTATTGATGTTTTTGACGGCCACTATTCAAACACTTCTCTTAGCGCAGTATTTTAATAGGATGTATTTGGTTGGAATGCGCATAAGAACCGCATTAGTGTCAACTATTTATAGAAAATCTCTAAAAATCTCGAATAAATCTAGAAAAGAAAGAACTGCAGGTATGCATAACGAAAAGCTTTTATCCCGCTTTGATGGAAATAGTTCGTCATCCCCTTTCTTAGTTAAAAACCCTTTTTGTCTGTTCCCATGAAACCTAAACTTTTGTTTATACTTCTGGTATTTGCCAAAATAATAAAAAATGAATACTCCTGATTGCCTTAAAACCTCAGAAAAAGATGTTTAGAAATATTTTGTTGGTTTTGCAGATTATGGTACGTATTTTATAGTAGATAGTAAAAAAAAACATGAATGATATTAAGTTTTTAAGACAAGCAGGATATTACTTGCAGATGATTCTATAATTCGTGCATTTCAGTTTGGCAATTGTTAAATCATTTAATGCATTTAATTTTCAGTTCTTACAAGTAGTGGAATACATCATTAGTTGTGAGAAAGAGTTTTCTCTTGACTACTGATACTTTAGAAAGAAGAAATACAAATAAAAAGTCAAAAAAAGAGTAGCTAAAATCTTTGCTTTTAGTGTACATGGTTGTAATTTTATACGCTTATATGATTAAGTAAAACACTGCAAATTTCTTTTTTTGTATTTATTTGCTTATCCTTTCACTGTTTGCATAATTCTATAATTAGTTTAAATCTGTGTAAAGGTTAGTCCTTATGACTTTGATTTAATTATTTCCTTTTTATTGTGTGATTTTCGTTCTGGTTTAATTTCTATTTAATCGACTGACCCTATCGCAACAATTTAATTTGGTTAGTAAAGTACTGAAAATTTAGATTACTTTATATTTACTTAGTTTAACTAACATAATTTATATTTAGCTTTAGTGGTTTACTTTAACTATAAAGTTTATTTATTTTTATCTTTTATTTGACGTTTTTACTTTCCTTTACTTCTAATTTTACGTTGCAATTTTACTAATTAAGCTTTCATGTGCCATTAAAAATAATCAGAACGTTAACACGGTCAGCCATTATGGGAAAAGTTAGTAGAGAAAAATAAAAAGTCATGTTAGCTTTAATAACTTTTGTTCCAAATAGTATAACGGAATATCGAGTCTTTCATGGTTCTTCAATAAATAAAGTAATAAATTTTAACACAAAAATTACCCACTTTCCTATAGTCTATCTTAAAAAACGTATTTACACTAGCCACATTTTCCCCCTTGTCGATAAATAAGATCCTACAACGTAAACTAGTTTGGGAGTCTGTAGCTCGCTTAACTTTTTTTCTAAACTGTTAACTAACGCAGAACAAAGAAGCATATGCGAAGGAACATAGAGGGCGTTACTCAAAAAACAAATTAAAGCCACCAAAAGGGGCGTATTCACTTAAGGACTAACGCGAATAAAGCATGAAGCAAGTAGTATAGACGTAGATTTTTCAACCCGAGGTATAAAAAATGCCCGAAGTAACTGCGTTCCCGCGTCACGGGACATCTGAACTCTTTCTAACGGGAAAGCACACAGAGCTGTTTGAGAATCACTTAGATCATCAAGAATATTTAGGATTAAATCACTTTCGGTTTAAGATCTTTATCATCGGAAACAAAGAAACTTGGTCAAGATCTATAAGCTATAATATTCGTATTACATAAATGTGCTAGCTGCTCAATTAGCATTACAATGCAGTTGCGTGTTAAATAACGAATAAGTAATACGCATAGTTTTGACTAAATATAAAAAAACATTTTCTGAAAGATATAATTTTTTTAAAACTAAAGGAGTATATAAAAACCATTTTTGTTGTAAAGTGTATGTAGTAGAATTTCGGCTAAAAAACATGCCCGATGTATTTATAGAGAATTGATTTAAAAATTTCCGCAAATTAACCTAACCTAACCTAATTTGTTGCTTAATGTAAGATATATAAACTGCTACTCAAATAACCTGTATTTATTTTTATTTTCACTATCTGAGAGGATTAACCTTGAGACACTTAACAAGTTCTATTGTAACATGTTTTTATTTAAATGTCTTTGCGATTCAAATATTGTGTGTAATTTTGGTTTCAGATAATAGTTGAACTATTTTGAACTAGTTTGAACTTATTTTTGTCACTTTATGGGGATATTTAAATACTAATAGTGATGTTAATTAACAAGTTGATATGTCAGAAGACACGAACATTCGGTACGTATTTTCTCCGTCCTGTACTAGTGTCATGAAAATCCGAAGTTGGCAGCAATTAAAGCGAACTTTTTTGACAGTATTTGAAATTTACGCTAATGTGGCGTGTTAAAAATGTCTTGCCTCTCACTTTTGTTGATGTTAGATTTTCTTCGATTAGTAAAATGGCGTAAACGAGTTTGTGATGGGGCTATTCGACAGTGTCCGACTGTTAAAACTCACACAAGATTTAATATGCGTTGTACTTATTTTTGTTAATTTACATATTTATGAATTTCTGGTTGACTTCCGGTATTGGCAGCATTTCGAAGATTTTGGCAAAGTCTGAAGACTACCCGAAATTATCCGAAGAAATCAGAAAATTATGCTTTGGGGCATATGAGGAAATATTAAAATAGAAGAGTTAGTGGGGTAACATATTTTAAACGTTTATGAACGATTGATTAATTTATATTTTAAGTCAATGGAAAACAGCAGTATCGGGATTATTTTACGGTTATTGAAACTTTTCAGATTTCAATGACCTGTGTCGAGGAGGCTTGCACATTTTTGTCAATGTACTTAATATGTCTTTAAGTTTTATCATTATAATATCAATTATACGGCAAAATGTCGGAAGATAATCTGTGGAAATAATTGTTAAACATGACATCCTCAAATAACTTGACAATATTTGGAGAATAATCATGTAAATTTTGGTAAATTGGCACTAGTATAATATCTCAAGCTATTTATTAAAACGGTTACGAATATCCCCATTTTTACAATAACGATATACCATAACAGCTTAAAGTAATCTATTTTACAATAGGAACTTGAATTAATATACAATACTGGACACAGCAAACGGGACAAGAGAATTTTTAGTCAAAATTTAAATTCGAATATTTTTAAAACGAGACTTGATACAGAGATGCCGATTTTAGCTATGTCTTGCAAAAGTTGTAACGTTTTTTAAAATTTTTTGAGATGATTTTTTTAAAACAAAAAGTTAGAGAGGAAATAAAAAAACCCATTTGGAGAAAATGTTCTTAAACTTAAATAAATATGGTTAAATTTAAATTCGTTTTTATGCTGCAGGGTGCTAAAATAGACGTACATGATTTTGAGGATCGCTAGGTTTTTAAATAATCTTGACATATTTTTTGCGTACCCTGTATATTTTCTGCGTAGTGCAGAGCCTAAAGGTTATAAACATAATTGGACTTAAGGGATCTCTAGTAAGAAAACCTTACATCAAACGGCTAATGAGAAGTTATAGTTTAATATAATATTAATACAAAATTTAATTTAAAAAAAAATCATCTCAAGAAATATAAAAGTTTTTAAAAAACGTTTTAAATCGTTTTTTACAATTTCACCAAGGACTAACACCCTGTATTTTAGGTAAGCTTTACCCTTAAAATCCGTAATATGCAATAAAATTTGTAATCCATAGCGCAAATCCTTTAAATTTTACCTAAAAACGTCCCGTTTGCCCTGTCCAGCAGTTTACTTATGCTTACAAGGATTTACTGGTTTTGTTACAAGACAATAATTATACCTAAATAATACCTATTTAAAGTTTATTAGATGGGTCCCATAAAAATATTAAAAAGGTACACAAAATAAGTTCCATAAATGTCCAGTGTTTTCAAGACTTAAAAAACAATTCTCAATCTGCTAGACGAACTATTTCCTACATTTTTCTGCTGCTACCAGCGCAGGGTGAGTATTCAATGTTGTGTTACATGTGTGTTTTTCAACTTAGGTGAAATTGTTAATCTCATGTCAGTAGACGCACAGAAATTTATGGATCTTACCGCATACTTGAATATGATTTGGTCTGCTCCTCTGCAGATCTGCTTGTCCATGTATTTCTTATGGCAGGAGCTTGGTCCGTCTGTGTTAGCGGGTCTCGCAGTCATGATAATTTTGATTCCTATCAACGGATTTATCGCAAATAAATCCAAGGTGTTACAGATTAAGCAGATGAAGAATAAAGACGAAAGAGTCAAGTTGATGAACGAAGTTTTAAGCGGAATGAAAGTTTTAAAATTATATGCATGGGAACCCAGTTTCGAGGCACACGTGCTCAAAATAAGAGACAAAGAAATTAAAGTGTTGAAAGAAGCCGCTTATTTGAACGCAGGTACTTCGTTTATATGGTCTTGTGCTCCATTTTTGGTAAGTTTCGGTTTAAAATATTGTTTATAAAATTGCCAGTTTAAATTTTGTTTAGTTAGTATTTAAAAACTACCCTTTAAGTTGACAGGGTTTGGCCTGGCTAGGAAAACCGGGAAAACATGATAATGCCACGGAATTTTACTGTTTTAAGTGAAAAAAAAACTGTAAACGGCATGTTATTTACTAATTTTATCAAAATCGTGGAAAATAAAATATTTACTTAGTTTTTCATCTTTATTTTTCAATATCAATTCTTATAGTCGCATTTTATTGATTGATATGATGATTGATTGATGATTGTGAACACCATTTAAAGAGAAAAAAAATCAGTTTAATTTTATTTTTCGATTGACCTCCGAAAAACAATATTATGATAATAATGAAAGAGAGAAAAGATGTTCCTTGGATACAATTGCTAAATATCAAATTGATTTGTACTTTATCTCAGAAATTATATTGTCGGAGTATGACTTTATTAAAATTTTGATGTTATAGCTGAAATTTATTTTTTTGCGGGCTTAAAATTATTATTATTAAAACGAAAACTACATTTTGTGTGATAGAAGTTAAAATAACCGTTTTTAATGATTTTTGTATCACTTTCCAAACTACGATTTTACTGATTCTTGAATATACTTGACTACTTTCGACTATAGGGGTATCAAAAAGTTAAATTGGTGAAAAACTTTCGTAATAGTGATTAAAGTAAAACTGTTTTTGAATACAAGATTTAGTATACACCCAAATTTACATTTTTTATTGGCAGGGTGCATCAAAAAAATTAAATTTCAGTATTTTTTGTGGAATATAACATATATATCCTGGAAAACCTGAGAGCATGGAATTTTTCCATTAGTATGAATTTTCGAACTTTGTAATGAATACAAAAATGTAGGCGTATTGTACAGCTTCTCTGAAACATCACGTATCTTCAACCATCATAGCTAATTCTCAAAAAATAGGTTAAGCCTATAAGTTCTTCTATTAAGCAAGAAATCCATCCCATTTTCTTGTTCTTAATCTTTAGAAAGGTTCACCTTGATATTGCCATCTTTCTGCTGGGGTATTATAGAATACTTTCGCTGCTATTGGTGTGATCTCACAAGTTTCTAATTTCATAGTGGGAATTTTCTTTAATGATTTGTACGGTAGATTAAGGGTGCTATGTTCAAAAATAGTTTGATTAGCTGCCGTTTTAGCCTTGTAGGCTGTTTGTTGCGTCGGCAAATAAAAATAATGTTTGGGAGAAATCCATTATACACACTCTTCGACCATGATGTATTAACACTTGTTTGTGTAGATTTTGATAATTTTACTTGTGTCTTTATCTGCTCTCTCGCCGCCTTTTTACCTTTAGCTAACATTCTTATATATTGACCGCGTAGATTATAGTTGCATGCTTCACGAATAAAAGCTGAAGCCTGTTCGCTTTTTGTTTTGATCCCTCTGTAAAAACCTATATTATAGCTTCAGCAGGTGTTTCATGTTCATCAGTTATGTGAATTATGTAGGATCTCTTAGAGACAAGCTAAGGCATATGCCCACATTCGATTCTGCGACAGACACTTTACAAATTGCTTCATTATATAGATGGAACCGAGTTTCTCCACATCCTGCATTTTGTTCTATACTAAGTATGCATTTATATCTTTGTTGTATAAGGTTTCTACTAAGTTTTTTGATATAAATATATGCGACCTTATGATTGGAGAATATATTTAAAACAATATTCTACTGCTTTCTTAAAGTTTTTATAATTACTTTCGTTCTGTAGTTCAAGTGTATTTTGGATAAAATACACTTAAGCTTCTTTGGAATTGTATTTTGTAGATTATTGTATGACAAGATTGATTTGTTCGTTAGGTGAAGACTTGAATATCTTAACTACTTATAATTTGAAACACCCGAGTAGTGTTTTTCAAACATCCTTACAACCAGACCACTTGACGGTTAGAAAAAGTTTTGCGACCCCCATCACCCATTTTAGAGCTATGGAATTTAATTAAATACACAGTTTAATAAATAGTATTTTCCAATAGATATAAATGTAACAAAGTGTTTCTAAACAGTATTACATTTTTTACAATCCAACATAACTAGGACGATTTCTGAGATTGTTATGAGGCTATTATGAAATCTTAATACCGATACGAAACCTCGATATGGCATAATCCAGCAGTACAAAAAAAAATACAGTCTAAATAAGAGTAGAGCGCCTAGGCTGGACACTATGCCAGTACAGAAAAATCTCAACGAGCAATGTACAAAGGTGATTACTGAACCCATCCTATTTCCCTCGTAAGAAGGCAGGGAAATTGTAGTCTAAATAAAATAACACCTCAAGATTTTTGCTGATCTTCACGTTGTAGGGTTCCTAGATCTCCAAAAAGTCCTTTTAATAGAACCTTTCTCGTAATGAAACTTTCCTTTTGTCAAGTGTGAATTTATTAGATACAATTTATATAATGTTTTAAGTTAGTAATTTTTTTAATATATGAGTGGAACTGGTTGTTCTCACTACAAATATAAAATGTGTTTTAGTAAACATAGTACATATTTCCTCGTATATGTATGTTTGTCAGTGGTTTATATACCACAAATATAAAATGTGTTTCAGCCAACATAGTACTTCCTCGTATACGTGGTGTTCTCAAGTTGAGGTTTACATACAAAATTTGACCTGTTTTGCCGTTTTCTAAAAATATTAATAATTTTTGATATAAATATTTTCGCTTTTAAAAAGCTGTTTTACCTCCTTGGATTACTGTGTGTAGCGGAAAAAAATATTATATTTGCCCTGTTTTACTGCTTTTTAAAAAAGGTACGGAATTAAAAAATATTTGTATTTCTGATATCCACCCCGCTCTTTTATGCCTAGGAACCACTCTGTATAGTTGACAAAAATTTATTTTTATTATTTGTTAAAAAAGCTGAACGTTTTAGAAAAATTGGTTTTCTTTTTCTGTGGGTTGTTTCATCCTTCCAGGGATGTAGAAGATAGTGTTTTTATATAGAAAATGAAAAATAAATTTGACGTGTCTTACCGTTAAAAAAAACTACTTGCTTTTAACATAGACAGTTTTCAGGCGGCTGTTTTATCGTTTAGGGCTTAATTAACCCAATGTGGCACCCTTAAACACAATATTTTTTGACGCCCCTTTCGTATTAATGTTTTAAAGTAAAAAAACTAAACCAAAAACAGTTTAAAAAAATCTCGGAGGTTGATATTTTCAATCTTACCTCGCCTATGCAAAAGCGAATGATTTAATAGTTTCCTCAAATTAAATTTTCTTGGTAATGTCGAAGAAAAGAAAAGCCGGTCTGCTAACACGTTTCTGAGTTATACTAGTTCGGTAGTGATTTTTCACTCGTTTCAAGATTGATAACGATCGTTCAGCCGATGTTTTTTAGAAATGGGAATCAACATCCTAAAAAAAATTCCACGTTTGGATAAATGTCTTGCAATTTCTTTTCTCTAAACCATCCCAATAATGTCCTGGGATTTTCTGGAACTGCAATATTTTTATGATTTAAAATTTTTAAATGGCATTAAAGATGAACTAGTTCCTCAGTTATTCCCTTTCCAATATCATTGCTCAATGTCTCTCTTTTCTTTTATTTCATCATGTAAGTTTGATGCTAACGGCCCATCTCCAATAAATTTGTCTATTATTAAATTAAATATAACCGTACTTGCTTTTTTGGGCTTGTAATATTTAAGGCCACACAACTATTTTTTTTTAAGAAAATCAATAAATAGCGTTTTTTTTTCATAGTCAAAATGTCATCTAATCTAATGAAAAGGAGATGCCAAGAACTCTAAAAGGTTATCTGGTTCAGCTTTCCGTTTGTAATTATACCATCTACCTACACGTTTATGTGATCGATTGCTTTAAAATAATTTTTTTTGTTTTCTTATCCACTCATTCTTTCGTTCGTTACTTATAAAAAATCAGTAAATTTCCTTGAATTCCTACCAATATTTTACCAGTTTCTACATGCTACGGTTGATTTTTGGTCATAATTTAACATAAATTGAATAATTAGTTTTTACATTAACACCAGTTTATCCCTATATCATATTTAATTTTTCTGCAAAATTTAAAGTCAATTGAATAAGATTTTTTTACCTTGATCTTTTAAACAATTTATTTGGCTGGCATTTTGTTTTGCCATCTTAAATTCGTACCACAGCTTTACCAGTTTATCTCTGAATCACACTTAACACTTGTGCTAAATTTGGTAAAAAAGTGGTAACCTGAATAATTCGTTTTTTAGTAATAATTTTTTTAACGTTTCATTAAGCTGCCATTTTGTTCTGGCAAATTGGATTTACCAAATTGTTACCAGGTCATCCACATAATATGATCCTTGATTTTTGACCAAAGTTTCAAGTAATCTGGTAAGTAGTTTTTAAGTTGACGCGATCTGACAGACAGACAGATAGACATAAAGACCGACAGACAACGTGAAGATATGTAAAACTTGGGAGGATGATTTTTTCACGAGTACAAACATTTTAGTTGGCCGCCATTTTGTTTCACCATCTTGAATTCGTAACACAATTTTAACAATTCATCTCTATACCAGAATTAGTTATGGTACAAAAGTTGAAATTGTTCCGTTAAGTAATAGCTGAATTTTTAAATATTTTATTAAGCCGCCATTTTGTTTCGCCATCTTGGATTCATATCAAAATTTTACCAGTGGATTCCCACATAATACTTGATAAAAATTGAGATAAATTGGAGAAGTAGTTTCTAAGCAATGATTTGGCATGTTTTGCCATATTGGATTTTCACCAAAATGTTACTAGGTCATCCCCATATAACCCTTAATTTTTGACCAACATTTGAAATCAATGGGGTAAGTAGTTTTTTAGCTATGCCACTAACAGTCAGACCGAAGACACACAGACCGACCGAATTGAGAAAACATGTTTTTCGGCATCTAGGGACCCTGAAACGTAAAGATCTGAAAAAATCTCGAAGTGTGATTTTTTCAAGATTACAATACTTCTCTTTTACGAAGGAAGTAAAAAAAGCTAAGATGGGAGATCGCTCTAAAAACAGGCAGGCGTTGCAGATCCATAACAAGCTCATATAAAAAAAATCGGTTCCATAAATTGAGACCCCCCTCAAGACTGCATTCAATCTAGTTGTAATTTGTATGTCATTATATAGATCTATGAAGAGTGTTTTTTGTTATGTTAGAGCTACATGAAGATACAGGAGATAATTTGATTTGTAAGGCAATTCAATTCCCCTTTTATACTTATTGAATATTTTTACAATATTATTTAAAAATACCGATCAATTTCGTCATTTACATGTTTTTAATTTTTTTTTGAACGAGCGGCTTATCGATAACAGTGAATATTTTTGTTGGATTTCCAGAAAAAGAAAATATTTTGTTTCTTTCAATTAACCTGAGTTTCAGTAGTGCCAGAGGGTTTGACATGTGCAATACAGATTTTTTCATATTGTGTAGGAAACAAGTTGCATGTTTTTCTATAAAGTTTGTTCTTATAAAACATGTAATACGCAAAATTATGAGGTGTCGTATTTCGAGAAAATATTTGAGAATTACATTTTTCTTTTCTACTGTTATACATATAATAGAAATTTTTCGGATATGCAGTAACGTCATTTTTTGGATCTTTGTAACAGTGAATTTACTAAAAAAGTCACGTCTTTTCTTATTTCAACTAAAACTTGTCACGATGACAAATCCCTAAGTGTGACATTTCGAAACGTTAACTTATTTTATCTATGCCTCAAAACAAAGTCAGTATTGAAAATGGTGAAACAAATTGGAAATAGACGACTAAGTGAGCAAAGCCAGCTTATTATTCTTAATATATTAGCTCTTTTTGAGCTAGAAAGCTGCAGGAATTGCCTTGGACTTCCAGAATGTGGTAGAAAGAACAGCTTCCGAAACGAAAGTAAGTTCAAAATCGATATTTAATTTAAGAAGAAATGGACTAAAATCGGACAAAAGATTCAAATAATTATCATCAACAAGAAATAAAGATCATATCAAGATGACCGACTACTTAAAAAGTAAGATCTGGGATACCATTTATTGCATGTATGCCCAAAAAGAACATATAACCATAAAAAACTAAATTATGATATGTCCAATCATTTCAACTATTCTATTAGTTTATTACCAGATGTTTTTAATAAGATAATTAAATTTTTGAGGCAGTACACAAAAAATATGAATTCACTAGAAAACGGTTTTACCCCAGTGTTTATTGATGGAACATGGATATTCAGTAAAGGGTCTGGCAGGATGATTCGAAAGCCACAAGCTCTTCAAAAAAGCGGTGAAGGTAAGTTTATGGAGCATTTTGTCTATATTTGTTTTTTGTTTAATTTAGTTTTCTTGTGCATTTACGTTAAGAGCATCGGTCAGCTTAAAATTTGTGCTAACACTGCACACTCTCATATTATTTATCTTTGAAATACCGTTAAAAAGTTGTCTCTAAAAAACTTAGTTTTTTATGATTTGGGTTAAAAGAAAGAAAACGTTAATTCTTTCTTTTAACCCAAATCATGAAAAAAGTTAATTATAAACAACGTTTTAACGGTATTTACAAGCCAACGGTTTTTTACTTTGTCAAAATCCTATATTATTTATCTTTTAGATACTGTTGAGAAATTGTTAATATTAATCATAGTTTTTTTATAATTTTGATCAAAAGAAAAACTTGAATTCGTGTGATGAAATGTGGTGAAATGAAATTCGTTCGTAAATATACTAGACTTCTAAATTATATATATAAAAAAAACATATTTTTTTTCTTTTACTCCAGTGTTAAAACTGTTGATTTTTTTAGATACATCGTCGTCAACACCGGCAATGAGAACGGGTTTATCAAAGGAGCTAGTTTAGTTTTTAAAAGAGAGACGAAAAGTGGGGACTACCGCGATAGTATAAACCATCAAAATTTCGAAAAGTGGTTTAAATATCAACTTGTTTCTAATTTGCCGCCCAAATCGTTAATTATCATGGACAACGCAAGCTACCACTCTGGGCTAGTAGAAGACAAACCCCGAAAATCCTGGACCAAAAAAAATTAATTTTATGGCTTTCCGAAAAAATATTGCCTTTCCAGAGGCAGCAATGGGAAGTACGAAAAAAAAATATTTTCTTGACGAATATGTAAAACCTTTTGGTCATATGGTCCTCCGCCTCCCACTATACTATTGTCAATATAACCTCATCGAAATGGTTTGGTCAGAGTGCAAAAGAAAATTCGACTAATATATTTTTGCCTTAAAAGGAATCATTGACAGAACTACATTCGGCACACTCAAAAAGAGATTCTAGAAGCTTGGGAAGTAGTCAGAGTGTGCGATACTTCAGATATAAACCTCGTCATAGTGACTGATTCGAATGATGAAGATGAGAGCGGCGATCTGTTTTCTGACATTGACACTCTTTGATTTATATCATTTCATATTTTATTTAAAAATATTTTTATAGTTTTTAGTTATTAGTTTTAATAATTTTGCTCCACATTAAGTTTTCTATTGTTACACTACTTCTTTCTTAAATTAGTTTATATTGCGTTTAAAATATGTTGGAATGTCCTTTTGCCCTTGTCAATGATATTTATTTGAATCTTTCGTCCGATTTTAGTCAATTTTTACTTAAATTAAATATCCATCTTGAACTTTCGTTGCGAAAGCATTTTCAATGTTCAAGAAATTCATGCAGCTTTTTGTTGTTTGTTTTTTAAAATGTTGTTAAAAAGGCATTTTTACCAACTTTTTTGGCCCTGAAAAGTTTTGACTTTGTTATTATAAAATAGCTTAATATAAAATTTTAGAATAAAATCATATTTTGTACGTTTTTTAATGAATAAATCATATTTCATTGTGTTTTTCTTTCCTTTATTTAATTATATAATTATATATAGTTTTTGTTCAATGTCTGCATAGCTTGCTGACCTGTAAGGTATTAAAATTAGCATTTATCCTTCTTAATGGCAGCCACACACCAGCACGATCTTGGACGCGGTCACTGCCACCGTGGCGACCAAATGACAGCATAAGATCGCCACCGTGATTGCCGCCGAGAACGCTTTAGTGTGTGCATTCCCTAAATAACTTGGTATATTAACCGTTAACAGCTAAGAAATACGTTCTTTTTGTGCTGTCGTTACGTCACTGCATATCCGAAATAATTCTACTATAGTATCCCATAATAGGCAACAGAAAACAGTTCAACATATCGAAATAAAAATGTTCTTGGGCAAATAAGAATCTGTAAAAAATTTTAAAATAAAAAAGAAACACGGGGTGAACTAAATCTACGCTTTTTTTTGTAGCATGAAATCCACGTTTTTTTTAAAGTCAATGTTTAAAAGTTTTATTGATCTCATTATGCCATTTTTAACACCTCTAAAAATATTAATAGCCTTGAGAGTTAAAACGGTAATTTTTTTCTAGTAACATTATCAAACAAGTAAGCGTTTTTAAAGGTGGATCGAAAGAAGTTTTATTTTTATTTAACAAGAACGATGCGTAGTCAATTGAAGTGACATGAATGGTTATTGTCAATTAATGATGATATAGCTATAGAAACAAAGTGAAAAGTGAAAAACTAAAACCAGTGTCATATGTTACTAAACCAGTACCTATTAAAAAAAAATGTAAAACATCTATGGGAATTTTGGGAAAGATTTCGGGGAATTTGGCGTAAAATTTCCTTCGCAACATTCAAAAGGAAAACCTTTCCGCTGTCCGTCACTACAGATTTTTAATTTGATACTTTCAGTTGTTTTAAATTGTTGTTAAAATTCGAAATTTTATACAGCCTGTATCTTTTCGACATGTAATATTTTATTAACACTTATTTTGTTCATTAGTTTTGGGACACCATAAATAATTTACTATTTATATTAGGTTGTTTTGGCCACACTTTTATCGTTCGTATTTAGCGACAAGAAGAATATCCTCACAGCAGAGATAACCTTCAAATCTTTAAGTCTTTTCAGTCTCATGAGTATGCCGATGGGTCTGCTGCCAATCTTATTGGTTTACACAATTGAGGTAAACCAAACTTTGGTTTAGAGGAGAGGAGTACATTCTCATAATAATACATATCTATTAATAACCAGTCATATTTCCTCTACTTTCTTTCAGTTCGAGGTGGCTATCGTTTTTCTTTTAGTGCTTAAGGTATTAATATGAATGTTTCACCGATTCAGATGTTTGACATTTTTAACGTAGAATAAAAATCTTTGCAAATCTAAAATTAAGATTTCAGCCCCATTTAAAATCTGTTTATATAGATTCCTATCTTTGTAACATTGGGATTTCAATGATGGTAATTTTTTTTTAAAAATAACAAAAATCGAATATATATAATATACATTTTGGAAAGGTTCTAGATACTGATATTTATAAAACTAAGCAAAATATTGTTTTGGGTACAAATATTCAATTTTGGTAGGCCAAGCGGTATTCTTAGCATGATAACTTTTTAGTTTTGTTACCTGTATATTTTTATACTGTCTACAAAAACATTACTCGGTTTGTTACCCTATTCTAAAGTAAAAATGAATGGGTTGTCAATTCATTTTTTTATATTTTTTGTTTTATTAAATAGTGTAAATACCAACAAGGTGTAGGTCGTATGATTTGTAATAAAGTAGTTCTAAATGTCGTTTTGAATGGATACAAAGAGATATATTATACGGTTGAAGATCGACAAAACTAATTCTTGCTATCAGATGAAATATACCCGGATTTTTAAAAGTTAATATAGAAACATTAAAAAAAAAGGCAGATGTTAGAAAGGATATCTTTAAAATTTTACACCTAATTCAAAAATGCTAAAATATGTTCCAATTAAAAAAATATTAATGCTGTAATGGGCTACCCTGTACAAAACAATTGACAAACGTTAAAATATGATTGGAAATCTGTGGTTTCTCAAAAAATATCTAATACATATTTCATAATTCTTTTTAATTAAAACGTAACTATGCAGTATTAGTGAGTACAATTATTTTCAGTGATAAAATTACGACTGTTTTTCTTTGTTATTTTGATAATCGCTCTTATGCAATTTATCTGTTGTATAAATGTCCTGTTGGTTCTAGCAAGTTTTGCTGAAAGAGCTACATTAACATTTAGGGTATTTATTATAAGTTCAAGGGCATAACTCGCAAGGTTTCCATTACCGATCTACATGTGACTTACAATTCAAAACCTTGAGGTTCAATTTATGTCAAACTTTTTAAGTTGCACATTATTTCTTAGCTGAAGTATAAGTAATTGGATTTCTAATAGAACCGAGATATACGTTTACTGCAATGTTTTACTTAGTTTTAAAATAAATCCTAGCTTTCCATGAAAATATACATAATAGCTATATAAATAAAAATGGCAAAATTTAACCAATTGGTTAAGTTTTATGGCAGTTTTGGACTCTAGTTTTTTTGCGCAGTGATGAAGCATACCTAACGAGGTTTAGTTTGTTTTTGCGCTGTCCTATTCCTATAAAAAAAACGAAAATAAAAATCGAAGTGAAACATTTGAGAGAAAATGCTAACGAAACTTTCTTAAAATGCTAAGTAAACTTTAGCTTTAGTTTTCGTCTTTTTCTATTGCATGTCCTAGGTATCACTGGTCAGTTTCGCTACTTATGTATTAGTGGATGAAAATAATGTACTTGATGCGAGCAAAGCATACGTTTCTATCTCGCTTTTCAATATTTTAAGGTTCCCTCTCAGTATGTTGCCTATGATGATTTCCAACATGGTTCAAGTAAGCACTTTAACATACCATTATTACATAAAGGCATTCTATCTTATGTAGATCGTTTTTGCTTACGTTGTTTTCAAAAGTAAATATTACGTGATAGGTATTCTGCAATGTTCAAAAATGTGTACAATTTTTTATAATAATTTAATAATGTGTTTTCGATATCCAGTGGTAAAACTCAACAAAAACCATTTTCCAAGCTATTTCTAATGAATCCAATTTTATTATTTAATATTTAGAGTCCGATCAAAGGTGACTATTTTGGCCGAAGCTGAATTTCGGCTTGTCCTACACCTTCGGCAAAAACCGAAGGAAAAACGTAACTAAAAACTAAAAAATGCCCTGGTCAAGTATTTATTCAAATCCTATTTTGATAGTAATGTCTGAAGTAGCAGTTCGTCACATTTTATGGATGAAAATTTGTAATTTTTTTAACAATACAATAAAAAAATCAAATAATATTTTAGTTTCTAGTGGACATAAAACAGTAAAAACACATCGTAATAAACCATATTTGTATAAGTAATAATAATAATATATATAAAGAAGATAAGACAAGTGGATAAACTAATAATTATAATTAAAAAAATTATATTTTGTCAGAAAAAAAAAAAGTTTGTTTGAGCTTTCGCCAAGTAGATTGGACTCTAAATTAGCTTTTCTGTCAGCATAGAGTTGGCCATCTGAACTAAATAATTGTTCAGTAACTACGCTGGAGGATAAAAATGTTTTCGTAGCCTGTTTTAAGTACACATTCCCAGTACTATATATATATATATATATATATATATATATATATATATATATATATATATATATATATATACATACATACATATATCATACATATAGTGAAAGGTCCGTAGTTCACTTGCCATGCTGGATAATTCTTTTTCATTATAACTTTTGCCTTTTGAGTAAACAGTGTTAAGAATCTAACAAATGCGTTTAAACAATTTAAATTATCCAAATTGTCAGTTTTGAAAAAACGTGTTTTCGTGTCAGACAACTACAAGAATTGTGCAGCTTTGAGTCAAATGGTTTTATTTATTATTACAAATTAGTAATAGCCGTCAATTTATAAAAATGATATTGATATAATTGTGTAATTACAGATTTTTATAAAGGAGCTTTTATTTTTTTGTTTTATGTTTTATTCTACATTTATTTAAGTTTTTGTTGTCTTTGTGGTTATGTTTAACCACTGGATCTCAGTAAAATAACAAGTTTGGTTACACTGAACGTACTATAATATTCGATTTTTTTGCTTTTCAAAGCTTTAGATGTTTTTAAACACGAAGAGTGGACTACCTATCACATTTTGTAGAAGTAATTTTTTGACGAAATCTTTGTATTAAATGTTATTTGTACTTTGTATAAAAAGTTTTTAGCTTGAACACTATCCCACGACAAGAGATGTTTTTAAATTTCCTAAGATAGAATGCCTTCTTATACGCCTATAATTATTTCATTTAGGAGTAGAGGTGTAATTTAATTTAGTTAAAGTAAATACATAATCTTCGAACTAGCTGATTGTCAATTTATTTCAAAATTTAAATTTAAAATATCGATACATAAAAAGAAAGTAAGAAGACTTTTTTTTATTATTTTTAAATTAGCAGTCAGTTACAATCAAAAACTAATATCACTTTTTCATGCTAAATTTCTATAATTTTTCTGCATCCTCATAAAATAAACATAGAAATATCCAACTTATGTGACAAGTGATAATTGCAACAAAAGAGAATCATCAAACATATTTTTTTTAGCAAAAGACGTATTTGGGTCATATTCGAATTATAATAAAAATTCTTATGTTTGATCGTTATATTGCAATTTTTTTTTTGTCAGCTAACAAGGCAAGAATTTCCAACATATTTTTTTGTAGACATATGTGTCAGTCAAGAGGATAAACACTTTTATGAATGCCGAAGAATTGGATCCAAATAATGTTAGTCATGATTCAACAGAAGGTAATTATTTAGATATGTATTTATAACAAATAATTCTTGTTTCTGAAAAAAAAGTCATCATAAAAGACCCCCGAAGGGGGGGGGGTACAGGATATCATTTTATGTCCTTATACCTTTCCTTAATATATCAAAAGCTCCACGTAGTATACGCCACTGATTTTTGAAAGTTCAAAATAATTCAAAAATAATGTACTGTACTGTCATTTGTCAAGGTCTAAAATGATGCTTTATGTTACTATTAGACACATATAAAAAATAAATTATTATTATGTGTTTTAACAAAAAGATCATTTATTATTTTATTCTATTAATTTTTATTATTAACGGTAATACTGTACAAAATATGCGTTCTTTCTGCAGCTCCGCCTATCACCATCTTGTCATTTTTAATACTTGTAGAAATAATGAAACCAGCAACATTAGACCAAGTCACAGAGAGTTTTTGGTAACGTTTATTTTATTCTCAATATAGCCTGCCGCTATTCTTGAACATCTCCATGCCGTGACAGTGTTAGACTGGAACAATGAGAGCCCACCAGTTAAAGTCGCGGTGCTCTTCCATTGAGGCTAATTATCTTACAAATATTTTTAATTGCACCATTAAATACAAATTGTATTCCCAAAGTTTTGTCAAATAATAAATTAAAATATTCTGTTTTGGATCTTTTATCTTAAAAGTAAATAACTAAACTAAAACAGTACATAAAGTTTGAACACAAAGACATTTTACCTTGGACCAGCAAGAGAGTCTCTATAAAAAAACTTTCCATTCCCAAATACATATACTATACATAACTACACATAATAAAATGGAAAAATAACAAACAATCAAATCGAGAAAAAAATTTGTGTTTGTAAATATCTTGGGGTCAATATGCCACTTGGCACAGATTTTTCGTTTTGCTGAAAATATAAATTTGAAAGAAAGTAAATTGCCGTAAAAAAATGTAATTGGCGTACATTTTCTAAATATTTTAAAGACACAAAATATAAAACAATTATTGAAAACCAAATTAAAAAGTTAAAAAGATTTGTATGTTATAGTTTTATATATTATTCAAAGAAAACATCTTTACGAAAAAAAATTATAGAAGAGCATAGAAATGTACCTGTAAATATACATTTACACGTATTATCTTCAGTTTTCCTCTCGACAGAGTGAACATCTTCCATATATGAACAACAACTGCAACTTTTTGTGTTCATATTAACGCGAGTCTAGTGTATGTCAACAACTGATTCCTATTTTGTAATAAAAATTTGAATTTACCCTAAAAATGTATTTTAAGATTGTAACATTGCCGTAACTTGCTCTCACGCAAAGAATGATTATATTGATTTTTATATTCATGAACTACGCTAAGATGGCTTGCGTATGAAATAAACAAATACACGTTTACATTTCGCGATGGTGGAACCAGATATTATTCAGATTTGTGTTTAGTTCTTGGGGAGAATCAGATGGGGAAACAAACTCGTTTTCTACCATAAGCGTTTTTGTCTTGCAGTTGCATATTCCTTGCTTATATTAATTATCTCGGTCATCATGTTAATATACGTAAGGGATAATATGATCGGGTAGTAATTATAACATTTATTTTGACTGGGCTAGCTAGACGTTTGTTATTTAATATTGCTTAATACAGATTAATTTATTTTTTAACGACATGCTTTGCTACTGAGGATTCTAATAAATCGATTTTAGCTGATCCACTTGTGATTGAAAATGGAACTTTCTCTTGGGGTGAAGACGCAATTCTAAAAAATATCAACATAAGAATTCCCCATAGGACTTTAACAGCGATAGTTGGCTCCGTTGGATCTGGTAAAAGCAGTTTGGTATCGGCTTTTCTGGGAGAGATGGAAAAACTCTCGGGAAGGGTAAGTAAACCTAAATGATGAACGAAGTCGCAGGGTATAATATGCGATTACCCTACGCCTTTACGTTCAGATAAGATATAATAATAACAAAACAAGTGCTGAAATAATGTCATTGTTATTTACCATTTGAAACTTGTCAATAATCATGCCGGAGCTCTTAAATTATACCCACGAGGATTATTTCAATTTGTTTATTATTTATGGAGAATAATATGCCAAAGCTATATCAAGAACATGTGATATATGTTCGATATCCGCAAAAACTGAAACGATCACCTCACACGTTACAAAAATCATAGACAATTTTAAGAAATTTGGATCGGTTTCGTATAGGAAAAATTAGCAGACATGTTTAGGCGTGCAAACTTCAAAAACGGTGAGACAAATACGGTATACATTATACATGAAATATGTTTAGAGTTTAACAGAGTTCATTCTCTTAAGGGCAAAATTACCAATGGATTTTTAGATAATTATTTTTAAAAGATTTGACTGTAAAGTCGTTGCAAAATCTCATTTAGTTAAAGAGGTATTGTGAAAAAAGTAAAATCACATTTTACTTCCTTAAGGGTGGAATTTCGAAAATTTCAGAAGATATTTTTAGACAATTATTTTTAAAAACCATCGGCAACAGAATTGTCAAAAAATCTCATTTAGCTGAAGGAGTATTGTAAAAAAGGAAAAACACTCCTTTTACCTTTTTAAGGGTGGAATTACGAAAAATTCATTTTCTGAAATTTAGATATTTATTTTTGAAAGCCTTTTAGAAAAGAATCGTTTTAAAATCTCAATTATTTAAAGAGACATTTAAGAAACAGTAAAATCACATTTCATCCCCTAAAGTTCGGAAAATCCAGTAAATCAATTTTCAGATAATTACATTTGAAAGCAACGGGCAAAGGAATTGTTTTAAAATATGAATTAGTAACATTGTTATATATTGTATAGAAAGTAAAAAACACATTTCATCCCTCTTTACGCCCTTAATTTGGAATGTCGAGAAATCTAGAAATTCATATTTAGGGTATTTTTAAAAGCCGTTAAAAAATCATTTTAAAATCCTAGTTAGTTTAAGAAATGTTGCCAAAAAAAAATACCGCAATTAATTGCATTACATTTTGTGGTATGGCCAACTAAGCAAAATAAAACAAATGCCTATAGCTTCCCCATTTTTTTATCAAATATTGGCCGTCTTTCATATACCAATCTAAAATACTCCAGAGCTGTCGCTAGCCAGGGCGCTTTTCTCATAAATATTGCACTGTTGCATTCGAAGTATGGGCTGCGGCATCATCATGCTGGAATATAATCTAAGGAGATATCTTCTATTTTACTTTTACTAATATTATTTTGTACATAATATATTTTAGTCTCTATAGACATTTGTTCTTTTAAAAATACCATAACAGGCTCGGCAAAATGCAGTCTCGGACTAAGAAAAAGATTTAATGGTACTTGGTTTTTTTTGTTGACCTGGGCTGCCTCAATAAAAATATCTATTCATCTCTGAAACAAATTTTACTTATATGCTGTTTTCAGCGAAACTTTCTTAAAAGCTCTTGGCATCTATCTATACGTTTTTGTTTTAATTACCTACTTAGAATTTGACAGAATTTTTTTTTCGGGAACTTACCATCATTAGAAGTATTATCCACAACTTCTCTTTCTTGTCGATTATTTCTCCATTTTATTGTACCACCAAATTTATCTTCCCTCGTTCCATTAGTTTCTCTTAAACTTTAAGAAGTAGTTGATAGTCTGCACTTTCCAGCTTCGATCAAAAAACATATTCCAACCTTTTCAGTCTATGATGGAAAGATTCGTTTATTGACTATTAAGATTCTCTCTTCGTATGAAAGAACAGCCGTTTTTACGAAAGGAGGTAAATAACGTATTATAAATACATCGAATAACAAAGCAGTTGCCACTGTTTTTCTGAGGTGAAAGACAATGCAATTGACGGCAAACGTTTACTTTAAACATTATTTTTCTTTATGTGTTTTTCGGTGTGTTGTTACATACTTGTTTTGAAATATAGGTTTCATTTATTTTAAACGTCAAAATTATAACCAGTTCTTTTACCACAATTCGTGTACAGGCAGGTATATTAGGCAGTGGCAAAGTAATTTATGTTAAAGCTTTTTGCGTGGGAAAAATGAAATAGAAAATAAATAATTATTTCTAGTTCCGCCATATTAGAAAAATTGTAATATGGATTGTTCTTCCCGATCAATTTTGAGCAGTTTTTGATTATGTAAAGGTTTTTATTTTATTTGTCAAAAAAATATCAAAATCGGGTAAAGCAGATTTATTTCAGTCCACAGTGTACATATATTTTATACGAAATACTCATTGTATGACTACCGTAATCAGACCTTTAGCGTCAAATAAAAACATAAAACGTTAAACTTTTTTCAACTTTTAGGTGAATACGTACGGAACTGTGGCTTACGTGTCACAGCAGGCTTGGATACAAAATGCAACATTAAAAGATAACATACTTTTTGGAAAAAATTATGATAAAGGATTGTACGATGAAGTAATAGAAGCGTGTGCATTAAAACCAGATTTTGAGATGTTACCGGCTGGCGATCAGACAGAAATTGGTGAAAAAGGTATATTAATTGCTGGGTCTAAACTAAATACTTTAATAATAGATGACATGACAAATTAACATAATTATTTGCTTATTGCAAAATACCTAAAGCCGCCTTCTCACTAAAGCTGCGGTTTTCTAGGCTTGCGGCACCGCAATAGAGCGGCCATAATAAGGCCACAATATTAATTTTTGTCGCCAATAAATAATACCACAGGTGCAAATTTAGAATTAAACGTTTCTTTTTGCCAAGAAGACGGAAAAAAGTGCGCTCCTTAAAATTGATGATTTCGATCTGGCAATGGTAATATTTTTGGAAGAAAATGCGAAAAAGTCGGAAGAATTTCAAATTTTTAGAAATTGCAAAAGTGAAGGCGTTTCTTCTTTGACTTTAACTTCTTAACAATTTTCGCCATAGATGCAAAAATGATTCATTTCATCTTGTTCATCGGTTTTACTTCGTTTTTCGGCTAGTTTCTTGAGAAGATTAATGGGTATTTAGATTTTGATGAATGTTTTGGTATTTTTGACAGTCCACTAGTTAGTGACAAGTAATTAGCAAGGTTATTCGTTTCCTTCGATAGTATCTCACTTTGGGAAGCAAATTCTTCCTGCTTGAAGTTTTCCAGATATTCATTTAAATCCTATTCTAGGACGATCTGAGTATTTTCTTCATAATATTGTCGTTTCTTTCTACATATTAAGCTTGATGGTTTTGCAAAATAAAATCGTCTCACTCTATTGTCCAACTACAGTTTTCTTAGTACCAGATTATTTTATCAGAATTGGACAAGTTCCACACAAATAACAATAAATACCCGAAATATATACTTCAGTAGTTTGTACTACGATATAAAAACTTGTATTAAATATGCCTATTTTAGTCCGTCACCACTATCCTAGGAAACCGCAGCTTAAGTAAACGAATAGGGCAGCCTGGTGAAGAATGCATACGCTCGCCTAAGCGCCACACTAATGTGGACTTAAAGAATAAAGTCGATGAATGCATGCGTTTACTTGTGGATGTATTCACTCGGTTGTTGGTTAAAAATTAAATATGCAGTTTATTATAATAGAAAAATTATTAATTATTTAGGATTTTTAATATCTTCTTTATGCAAGTTATTTTTTATATTTAGGTATAAATTTATCTGGTGGACAAAAACAGCGAGTTAGCTTAGCCAGAGCTGTTTACGCTGATGCCGAAATATATTACCTGGACGATCCACTCAGTGCCGTTGATTCTCATGTCGGAAAACATATTTTTGAAAAAGTCCTTGGATCAAAAGGTAGATTATGAACTATGAAGGATACAAGACTCACTGACAAAATATTTGAAAAATATTTTGTTATGTGTCAGGCATTACTTACATTAGTTTTATTATTGATATAAACTACACGTTTTACATATAAATATCAAGTATCCAAGTTTTTGTATTACGCCCAGTTATTGCTTTTCTTTCACTGATATTATAGTTAATACCAAATTCTGTTTTTACTTTAATTTGTTTTAAGACTACCTATCTATATTTCAGGATTATTGAAAAACAAAACTAGAATTCTAGTAACACATGGTATCACGTATTTGCCTCGTACAGACAAAATTTTTGTTCTCACAAATGGAGAAATTTCTGAGAGTGGAACCTATCAAGAATTGCTAAGCAAGAAAGGTGATTTTGCTGACTTTATAGTACAGCATCTTCAAGAACAAGATGGGAACGAAGAAGGTTAGTAATATGTAACATAATGGATATTATTTATCATTGTCCTGATAAACAACAGCTTTCAGATAGCTGATCCATTTACTTAACGAAAGGTTACCCGCGTTATATCCATATTTTGGCGCTGGTTTAAAGGTGGCTGGAGGCCTTATGTCGGAAGATATTTAGCTTTGGGGGTAAGGTATCTACAATAACTAACATTAAGAATGACCTTGTGAAAGACAGTTTTAACTCAGAAAACATTACACCCTTTTATAATTCTTGATATAGGTGAAGAATGAAGAGGTGATGAAGTCTGTAAAATTATTCTTTGTTCTCAAGTTTAGTTTTTTATTTAAAGTTTCATTAATCTTTTTTACTAAGTTAGATAGGAATGCTTTTTGCTGGTGTAGCATATTTTTTATATTAGTTTAAAAAAATGGGTCTACTTTCTATAGAAGTTACAAACGTTGTAAAAAAATACAATTTTTTTGTCCGAATCTAAATTAATCTTTTGATATTAGTATAGTGTCGGTTATGAATGTAGATTATTATATTACGCATAAAAAAGCATTAAAAAATTACATATATAGGAAAATAGTATGTTTGCCAAAATAGTTTTTCAACCTTATTTTCCACGGTTTCCTGTAACTTTGTAAATATACTGAAACCCATAACTTATTTACATTGGTTGTAATTAAATTTATTATAAAAGTTTTAAAACTTCTAAGACCTAAATGTAATTTAGAGTAGAAAAAACTTAGCAGATAATCTGCTCTGAGATATTCATCTATCCAAGTAATGTATCCAAAATGTCTTCCATCCCCTAGTTAGTCATGTTTTATTCTTATTAAAATGAATGTAGCAAAATATCTTAATCTTTTTCTACATAATTAAAATTAAATTACAAAGTGATTCTAATATGACCGACTAATAAAATAATAAAAATGTCAAAATGTGTTTCGCTCCCCTCTCGTTATGTACACAATCCACCCTGTTCACTTTCTGTACTGGGTATATATTACGAACTGTTTACATAAATATCTTTTGTAAATGGTAAATACATTTTTTATATTGTTCGTAAGTCATTGAATTTTAAGGGTCGAAGATGGACACCATATTTTTGTGTAATATACAATTTAAAATATTTATAGCACTGATTTAAATTTCTATGTTTTATAGCTCACCATAGATATAGAGAGCACTCAAATACGGCTGGTATGTAAATCAGTGTATAATACTTCATGATCGTAAAATCATACCGTTGATATCCGTAGCTCTCATAGTTTTTGTGTGGTGTGATTTTTTTCCGTTATCAGCCTAGATTAGTTAACAATTTTGTCATTACTAACCACTTAGTTCAATCAATATTAGTGTTTTAGCTAATATACTACTTTTTAAATTAATGATTGTTCCTGTTGAAAGTAGCAATATGCTAGTTTGAATATATTAAAAATTAAATATCTAGTTTTAAAAAACAATATTTTGGGATTTTTTACCTTCATAGCCCGTTAAGCCATCTGCAGACATGTTTCTTTTTTATTGGTTTAAATAGCTGCGATTGACTTCGTGGTGTGTCATGTCCAGACAGAAGTGTGGTTTTAAAGTGTGAATTAAATTATCAATTGGCGGTCGATTCTTAATAATTATGGTTTACTGATTGCTGTTATAAATAGACTGATTATTTTTAGTTCCCAAAGTAAACAATAATATTATAAATGAAATAATGGCATTGAATTGTACGTTGGTAAAGATTATAAACGAATGTGCACTTTCGCTTTCGAAGCACATCTTTTAATTGATAAAGACGTTTCCTTTGACGCTGTGTAAAAATCAATTTGTAAACACTATTTACTTTTCTAGAATTAGACGAACTCAAATCCCAACTTGCGCCTCAAATCGTCGAAGACATATCTAAACAGTTAGTAAGAAAACGGTCTAGAATATCCGAGTCCAAGTCGGAAACCGGCTCTAATTCAGCACTGAATGGCTCCCTGCAACGCCAGAAGTCTCAGGATAGCACCAAAAGCCAACAGAAAGGTATTAATAATATAGTAAATAGAATAATTTAATTAATATTAAATTTCTGAAGGGTAAGTTTAATTCTGTGGAGCTTAAAAAAGATCGGCATTCTTCACATTGCTCTTTTAGTAGTATAAAACCTAATAATTTAATTAAACATCCCCAAATTTAATAAATTAAATTTGAGGATGTTCTAAAATATGTTGCAGAATTTTCTGCTAGTAGTTAATTTATATAATTTCAGTTTCTAAATTTAATATGAAAGGCAATATTCAATTGTTTGCGGATGACACAATTATGTATTTTGCTGATAATTTAAATGAATTATTTTTTGATATAAAACATGATCTACAATTATTTTGTTCTTGGCTTAAATCTTACAAACTTTCATTAAATTTTAGTAAAACTTCTTTTATGTTAATAAGTAAAACAAAGATAAATTCTAACGCAAAAACAATAACAAAATTAAATATTCAAATACAACAAAATTTTTAGGATTAATTATAGATGAAAACTTAAGTTGGAAAAATCATATTCAGGGTATAAGAACCGCTATAACTCCATTAATAGGAGTATTATACAAAGCAATATAGCTCGTACCATTAAAATTCTTAGAAAACATATATTATTCTTTAATATATTCTAAATTCCAATATTTAATTTCAATTTGGGGATCTGCTTATTCGTCATATCTTAAACCTTTAAAAAAAATTGAAAAATAAAACTCTAAAATGTATTTATAAACTACCATATTTGGAACCTTCTATTAACCTATATAAACTTAACGGATTTTTAAACTAATAAAATATTTATAATTTAAAAATTTGCATTTTAATACGCTCTATTATTAATAATGGAAAAAAATAAAATATATTTAAAAAATCTAATACTTTACATAATCACGATACAAGACATTGCTTACAATTACAAACCATTACAATAAATGCAATACTGCACGATTGTTTAAAAATATATAATAACTTATATATATTTTTAAACCTATACCTTCAATTGACGAGTTTTTTAAAAATGTCTAAAAGAAGATTTTTGGAAGGAAACTATGGCGTTTAAAACTTACTTTTCTTGAATCATTTTCTACCTGACGCGAATATTAAATTTAATTTTATTTATTTTATTAATTTGACAGAGCATTAAAGAAGCTTCAATTTGAGAATCAGTTCAGATCAGTTCCAGTTTCGAGAAAAAAATGAAAAAACTGCTTATATTTGTTTATTTTATTATAAAATGTAGTCAGAAGGCTGGATTAGCTAACATAATGGTTTTGGTTAAAAACATGTATTGGCAGATGCTAATTTTAAGTATTTTTTGTTTTGGTATTTGCTTATAATTACAAGGGTATATCTCATAAATACTATGCTAGCAATACAAATATATCAATATTGATATATCAAAATACTAGAGTTCTAACCACACTACACAACTTGTTACGTTGTGGACGCGCGTTTCGCTAACCAAGTTAGCACCATCAGCAGATCATATAAACTGTTCATGAAATTGCAAGATAGCAGTACGATATGGACCACCGACAAAATTTTAATATTTTCACTTGAATAAATTCATTCATGGACAATTGCAATTATTTCCGTTTTAATTGAGAGATCAGCGAACTAGTGCGGCACCAATGAAAATAATTCTTGTAATTTTTATCACTAACCCAATCATGCAAATTGAAACAATAAATAATTAGTCTAAGCGAAATTTAGTTCAGATTAATTAAATAATGGGTATAATTTATGTGAAAACTGCACCAGTTTACATGATTTTTTTTAAATGATCGTCTGTTTACCCAGACCTTTCTAAACTATTTTTGGTATTGTTTTGTTGCGTATTTTTTCTATAAATTCAATAGGGTTTTGTACTATAACATTTCTGGACGATATGGTCAATGCACCCCATATTCTTATAATTCCACTGGAAACTCATCGCGCCATCTAACGGAAAAGGCAGAACAAGATCTGCCAGCTAATATGCTATAATAATACAAGACATTACTTTTAAGATATTGATTTTATCCAAAGTACAAATATCTTATATTTGCATAATTATTTACATCGCAGGTATAGTGAAACAAAATGGCCCACTTCAAAAAGACAAGCTTATCGAAGTAGAAAAATCTGAAACTGGTAGTGTAAGCTGGCAAGTATACAAGCACTACTTGGTGTCAATTGGTCCTATTATAGTTATCGCTACAGTTTTTCTGAACATGTTGTTTCAAGGCTTCAGTATAGGATCAAATGTTTGGTTAGGTAAGTTATAGAAATTAATTTTTTGCTAAAACTTTTCAAATTAAAATCAACTTAATAGTCAGCTAATTATTTTATATTTTCACTTCCGCATACTAATTTAAAACTTTATACTATTTACAAAACATTACAATATTTATAAAATTAGGTTACATTCCTCATACACATACTATACACATGCCGTTTGTTATATATATATATATATATATATATATATATATATATATATATATATATATATATATATATATATATATATATATATATATATATATATATATATATATATATATATATATATATATATATATATATATATATATATATATATATATATATATATATATATATATATATATATATATATATATATATATATATATATATATATATATATATATATATATATATATATATATATATATATATATATATATATATATATATATATATATATATATATATATATATATATATATATATATATATATATATATATATATATATATATATATATATATATATATATATATATATATATATATATATATATATATATATATATATATATATATATATATATATATATATATATATATATATATATATATATATATATATATATATATATATATATATATATATATATATATATATATATATATATATGCAAAACTTGTGCTCTTGCGCAAGGGAGATAAACTTCTAGAAAACCCTTTATCATTCAGACTGATATGCATGTTGGACGTAGAGGGTAAGCTTTATGAGCAGCAAATCCTGGGGCGCCTTAACGAGGAATAAGAGCGAACTGGTGATCTGTCCGTGAAACAATTTGGTTTTAGGAAGGGCAAACAGATCGTGGACGTCATAAATGAAGTCCAGAGGATCGCAAGAGACGCGACGGAAGCTATGCGCCCTAATAACATTAGATGTTAAAAACGCGTTTAACAGCGCGTCTTGGCAACTGATTCTGAACATTGGAATTGATGAAAGTCTAATCAGTGTCATTGCATCCTACCTGTTGGATAGAGAGATTATATTAGAAAGTAAAGAGAGTTCAAAAGTTTCGAGGATAAATATGGAGTTCCACAAGGATCAGTCTTGGGCCCATCCCTGTGGAATATATTATATGACAAGCTATTTCATATGGAAATGCCTGAGGGAGTAACGGTTGTGGGCTTTGCTGACGACGTTGCTTTGGTCATAACGGCCAGAAATGAAGAAATTCTAATGAATACTAGTCTACAGCGTGTAGCAAACTGGATGGAGCGAAGAAAATTGAAACTGACGCCCGCAAAGACTGAAGACAACCAAAAGACGAATAGGGCCAATATCATTTAACGTACAGGACACCATCATTGGGATCAGTAAGGCAGTAAAATATCTTGGGATTTGGCTGGATACTAAGCTGACCTTTTCCGAGCACGTCAACAAAACAATCCAGAAGGCGGAACACTTAGAGCGCTGACAAACTTCATGCCCAATATTGGCGAACCTAGAGCGTCAAAGAGACGGATTTTGTCCAGCGTAGTTCACTCTCAGCTCCTTTATGGCTCACTAGCATGACATACTATTACAGAAAATAAAAGACGACCCAAAAGCTTGTTTGACTTCAACGAACAATGGTCCCTCAGGGTGTGTAGTGCGTACCGGACGGTGAGTGCGGAAGGAGTGGGATTTATGGCGGGAAATCCTCCTATAGACTTCCAAATCAGGGAAAGAAGAGAGAGGGTACATGGGTATGAAAAAAGTCTAGGGAAAACCTTATGAACAGCTGGCAATTAAAGTAGGATAATGGAGGGTGTGGACGTTGGACCTACTGATTAATACCCAACATTCAAAAGTGGCTTAATAGACCATATGGAGAAGTCAACTACTTCCTAAGACAGGCCTCGTCAGGACACGGTTGTTTTCGAAAGTACCTATTCGACCGCAGGAGATTGCAGTCCTTCCAATGTTTTTATTGTCAGCATGTGGACCATGTGCATCACACGCTTTTTACATGCACTAGATGGGGGCAAGTAAGGGTAAAGTTTCTTCAAAACACAGGTAGCCATTTTAATGAAAGTAATATGATGACGGCTTTGATTGAAGGTGAAATAACATGGAAGGAAGCGTATCAAAGAATTCGAAATATAATTGAAACAAAGGAGAGGGACTGCTATTCCTACGCCCCCATACAAACAAATATAAATATAAATATATATATATATATATATATATATATATATATATATATATATATATATATATATATATATATATATATATATATATATATATATATATATATATATATATATATATATATATATATATATATATATATATATATATATATATATATATATATATATATATATATATATATATATATCTAATTAATGACCACATTCACACTATGCTACGATCACCATACTTTGTAAACATTTATTATGATCTTCGTAACCTCTTTGTCCGAGGTGCACTCAAACAAACGCGGTACAGCGGGAACGGGGGCCATTGCAGTGCGGAAACTAATTCGGCTAATAAAGAAACTTCTTCTTCATCTGATAAAGATGAATAATATACTGGTTCCGAACAAATGCTCATGCATAAACATGCAGCTCGCATTAAACGTACACCGCTACCGCTCCTGCGGTCCCGCCTTGGTTTTAGTAGATCAGCCAGACAAGCCAGCATAAAAGGCAAAGAGAATAACTAATGCATAATATTGTGTTTTAAGGTTTCTGGGCAGATGACAAAGATATGGTGTCTGCGAATGGGACAGTAAATACTGCAAAACGCGATTTGTATCTCAGTGTATATGGCGCACTAGGAGTTGGACAGGGTAAGTTTTTATTGTTAAAATGACGATTTTTCTGTGACTTGTAAAGTATTTAGTATAGAGAAGAGACAATATTCTGTTGGTAGAGCTTTTTATTGTATATAGGCGATTAATAGCTAATTGGTCTTTAAAGTTAAAAAAAAACGCAATATAACTGAAATGCTGTATATTTCTTTGAAACATGTAGAAAGTGTTATCTCTCTATTTTCACTTATTTTATTTGTCTTATTTTGTTCGCAGTTACTGTAGAACATTAATTAGCATTTAAACAGTCAGAGTTAGTTTCTATCAGTAGGGTGTAATTCAGGCAAGCCTCTCGTTTGATTTCATTCATGTCACCGGGCTAGAGGAAACATTGAAGAACTAGGCTTGAGAGTAGTTTTTTGGGCTCTAAAAAACTGAAACATTTGATCGTCAAATAAAAAAATATATTTACTTTTTGAATTTTATTTCCAATTTAGTTTGGAACACCAATTTTTTTTACCTAAACGCTAATTTTTTCATGCTTACTTTAATTTATTTTGCGCATTTTATAGTATATGCTTTTAAAAAATTACGTTTGTATAAAACTTTGCAATATTTAAATACGAAAACAACAAATATAGACATGCGAATATTTTAAAAATAAGAATTTTTTTCTATTTGTGTGAAACAAGTTATAGGTTTATTTAAAAAAAAATTAATTTGTTGATTCAAAAATCCAATATATACTAGTTCTTCCTTTTATTCTTTTAGTCTCCCAGGAAAGGGAACTTTTAACTTTAGATCAATTATATATAAGAATTCTGCCTAAAACTTCTTATTTAAGAAATGAACTGTGCCATCAGGTGAATACTAGAAATGCAGCCTGATTGTTTATCATAATATACTACTGTCTGTTGCTAAGCGCTTAGCAATGTAACGGCATATACATTTTACTGGCCAAAAGGTATACAATGCATTGCAAAAGATATACACAGCAGTCCAACGTCCACCAATAGAGAAAAATAAAATAAATCACTGGATTAAAGAAAGTAATTTTAAATTTGGTTTTATGTAGGAATTCAGTGCCTCAGGTTTTGGTTTTTTTGGTGATTGTGGCACATGTGAATTGGTGGGACTTACATGTGCATTTCGTTTAAAAAAATTATTTTTCACGTAACCTCCACGTAACATTGAAAAAATAATAGGTATAAGTAGCTAAAAAATGCAAGTTTAGAATTTTCATAAATTAGTTTTTCTCCATTTTTTTTACTCAGGTCTTTTTTCGATTTCAGTTTTGGATAGCTCGAAAAAAAAACTACGCAAGCCTAGTTTTAAATTTTTATTCTAGCCCAATGGTAAAGGGATACAATTGAGAAAGATGCTTACGTGAAGCAACCTGTACAGAAAACTTGGTTCTTGAAATAATTATTTTACGAATAAAATCGTTCGAATTCGATAAATAGAAATAGAAATAGAAATAGTTTTCGTTTGTTTTTGCATGAAATTGTTTTTGTTCCTGGTCACATTAACTCACTCATTCATATTTTTTTTATTTTATAACGACGTTAAATCAGTGTTACATTATCAGCATTTTTAATACTTTTGTTTCAAATTGTATGAATTAATTTGAACCTTGCTCCGCACACATTGGAGCTATAAATAAAAAATAATTAACTGTCCTTTTTTATTATGTTTTTTGTAATACAGTTTAGAGTGAATTGAATGAAAACACTATTAGAATAAACGCCGTATTATTAAATGTAGTGCTCTCTAATATTTATATTTTGCTAAAATTTAATATTCTATATCTTCAACCCATTGATCTACTTTATGGCGGTAGTCACTGAAAGCCAAGGTCATCTGAATAATGTGGTTATTTAAAAGTTTTCGCTCACTATACAGAATAGAAATAGCATTTTTTTGCCTATTTGAGAACAATCCGTTAACCCCTTTTTAATCAATTTTACATTTTTAATCCATTTTCCCCTTTTAAACCAATGTTTCTCCTTTTTAAACGATTTTTTCCTTTTTAATCAATTTTGCCCTATGGTTATTTTTAGATAAATTATGGAATAAATTCTAAAATGTACTTTAAAATAAATATTTTCACATTTTCCTTTGTTGTTTTTATGTATAAAAAATCATTTCAAATTAAATATTTGGATAAGTTAGAACGAAAACTACAGCTAACTGATTATGTTTTATTATGTATTCTGGTTTTTGGTTGCTTATGTACATAAATTAAGTTTTATATATATTTGAGTACATTTCAAATTAATTCATACTAAATGGTAATAATAGTATAGTTACAATAAATTCAAGGCTCTATAGTAATTTGAATCAGTTTACGTTTATTCGTTTCGGTTTAGTTTTGTTATATCTGTACATATAGCATGCTTTAACTATAGTTCCATTAATAAGATATTATTATTATTATATATTATATTTTAAAATTTTTATGATTTATTTCCTACTAACACTGCCACCCATAACACTAATCATTGTTATTGCTTTTTGATTGTCTGAATTTTTATTACTATAAATTTCCCAACATTTTTTTGATAAGCATTTCAGACAGATTAAAATTGAAAAACGTAACTCGCCTTCGCTGGACTCTCAACTCGAACCTAGGACCTCTTTATATTTTAGGCAGGCGCTGTGACCACTAAGCCATAAAGACCATGGGCTCAACATCAACTACGACAATTTAACTTAGTAAAATATTACGGTATTGCAACCTTCAGCGACTAGACAGGTTAAATTACCTTAATTGGTGTTGAGCGCTTGCATAGAATGCAAAGAGGTCTGCGGTTTGAGTCCCAGCTAAGACGTTTTAACTTTTTAAATCCTATTTTGTCTGAAATTATTCTAATCGGCATTTGTCTGAAATGCCGATTAGAATAATTTTGGGAAATTTATACTAATAGTTCATGTAGAACTAGAACTTTGTCATCATATCATTATATATTTATTATCGCTTGCTTTATTTGGTTTAAGCT
The DNA here is from genome assembly GCA_030620095.1 of Kuschelorhynchus macadamiae. Taxonomy (NCBI): domain Eukaryota; kingdom Metazoa; phylum Arthropoda; class Insecta; order Coleoptera; family Curculionidae; genus Kuschelorhynchus; species Kuschelorhynchus macadamiae. The sequence goes on from JAUTXW010005398.1 coordinate 1,364,017, forward strand.
TGTCCTTTTTGTTTCGCTTCTTTGCTATTGTTTTTGTTTTGATAAAGTAAGTGCTGTTGTCAACTTTACTAATTTTTTAATGGTTCAGAAATATATAGAAGGTTGTGTTAAAACTATTTATTTGTTAAAAACTAAAAACTACCTTAAAACCTCAGAGAAATAAGGAAACATTCCAATTTTCTTTTAAATTGTAGCTCCTTTGAACTAGTCAGCTAGAGCCTCCGCAAGTTAAAAAAAATTGCAAAAAAGTTAAAAATATTAATTTTTTTTGGCAATATCTGCCAAAATATTATAGATAAAGACGAAAAGGAATGATTTTTTTCTCAAATATGATGTAAAACGGGTGGAAAATATAGTTTATTTTCTACATCTCCTGTCAAGATAAAAATTTGAAGACTGTAAACGCACTGGGGGATTAAATTTACAATATCTCTACCAAAAATATTATTTTTTATGTTTAAAAATTTAATTTTAAACGAGAAATCCCAGGCTACAATATGTGATAATTAGTTTTTACTTGTAAAGTTTAAATATAGAAAAAGAATTTTTATTCTTTTGGCTTAATATTTTTGCGGTTTTATAGACTTAATTGTCTTTTTGCAAATAATTGTTTCTTCACATTCTTAGTATATTTTCTTCCTTAGAAAACTTGGAATGAGTTTAGTTTTTTCTTACAAACGTTTCTTGTTTCCGAGAATTTTAATATCCCCCATGACTGTCAAAATCCCACTTTTTTTTAATCCGTTTTATGTTTTTCTGAGATTATTTTTGTCCAGATATTTTGGTATATGAAATGAATAATTCTTCTTAATTAATCAAGAGAGAACTTCTAAATTGAATAAAAATGGAAATTTTAAAGAGTAGATTTTAAGAACGATATTTTGGTATATGAAATGAATAATTCTTCTTAATTAATAACTTCTAAATTGAATAAAAATGGAGCGAAGAACGCGCGCTGCCATTGAGCACGCGCGCTGCCCTGTATGTCCAGTTTGCTGGTAAAATTAATTATCGCATTTTGTAGCCACGGATTTTCGTTCAATTTAATTTTTAAATATCAACAAATAATAATTTTTCACAATGTCAGCTTTTAACTTGACAGTGGAAGAAAATTAACTATATATTTCGAATGATTTAACTCATGTTTCATGACTAATTAGTTTTGTTATTACAACATATCAATCGTAGTCTAGATATAATTTTATATCAAGTTCTTTTACAAGTAATATTAAGCTAGTTACAAAAAGAGTAGGGGTTTTATTTTTCCAAATTCATGTGGATTAGAAAATTATCAGTTGACAACAGATTTAAAATATATGTTTAAGAAATAGTTACGTTTTTATCTAGCGACGGGCAACGGAAACTTTCCTATCTCGGAAACTCGGGGAAGAAATAAATCGATTTGGGAAACTTTCGTTTTAAATGTTGCCAAGGAAATGTTCCGGAAGTATTCCTCCAAAGTTCCCACACACGTACTATTTTTAAATTTGGCGCTGGTGTAGTGATTTCTAAACCTCTAAATTTAAAATTTCAAGAGAGAATCCTGAAAGTCGATCCCAAAGTAACAGACAACGAAATTAATTATAATTATTTTATATTTGAAATTTTAAAGAGTAGATTTTAGAGTTTTCGGTTTAAATTATTTTTAAAGTTATGAGTGAATAATTTTACATTAATTTAAGAAAATTAAAATATTTGAATTTAAAGGGGAAAGTTCCCGGGAATTTAACAAGTATTTCAAAGGAAAATTTTCGAAGTGTTGCAGGAAAGTTTCCGGGATATTTCAAAAAGTGGGAATTTTGACCATCAATATTTTTAGCAGATTGTGTTAAACATGATTCCTTTCAGTTATCGTAATATTCTTCGCGTCTCTCGCCTTATACGTGGGAACGTTGAATGCTGCTAGAAAGTTACACGTAGTGTTGCTATCAAACATTATAAGAGCTCCGTGTCCCACATTTTTCGATGTTACACCTGCCGGGAGAATTCTTAATAGGTTCTCTAAGGATATTGACACATTGGACACAGTTCTGCCCATGACCTTACGAGGATGGATAACTTGTCTTTTTTCGGTTAGTGCGTAAAAATGTCGTATTTTATAGTCACGAATATATAATCATATTTCACATAACATTTTATATGAAATTAATTTATCTTTGCCAAAGTTTGCAATAAATTTTATATTGTCAGTTGGGTTGGCTGTATTTTTCAAAAATTATTTTTACAGTATTACAATTAAAAATAAAAAGATCTGCCTGGTTTAACCCGGGTTCTTGGATTTTAATAACTTTGATATTTTGAACTATTTGATTCAAAGAAAAAAAGACTCTTGCAGACAAGGAAATCTGTGTACCATTTCAATTTAAATTACATAAGAGATTTTCTAAAATGGCCCTAAAAATCAAGTTCAAGTGAAAATTGTTTAGTAATTCACCCTAGAATTACAAAATGGCATCTAACATCACCAAAAACCGGGTGAACACGGACTAATGTATGCCTCCTTTTTTCTTTGTTTTCTAAAGTATTTTAAAATAGCAGTTTGAAATATTGTGAGCATATATGGGAGACTATTTGTTAACTTTTAGTCCTTATTTGACAATTCGGTTTATTCCCGGTTTAACCGTCGCCAAATATTTACAGTACGATAAAGCTTAAAATTCTCTAAATGTCAGTTTTTAGATTGTTTATATCGGATGAAAATGGGAGCTATAAGCGTTTTGCTTAGTTGGCCATGACACAAAATTTAATTTAATTTTATGTTCCTAATTCATACTTGATTAGTAGCATTAAGAAGGATAGCATTTAAAACAAAAATTGTTCCCTTTTTAGTATTATATATCGAAATAAAGAAAAACCTCGCATTTAAGTTTTCTATGTGTTCAGTATACTACCATAGACATTCTATCTAGATTCGGGTCGATCAGTTTTCAAATATCCCAAACTCAAAATGCGTATGCTCATTATGCTTGCTAACAGTGTATGACAAAAAATTAACATTTACCCTCGTATTCACTAAAAAGGTTTAAGATTTAGACCAGGTCTAATTGCCATGGTATTTAAAACTCTTAGTTAGGCCAGTTATGTTTCGCTTATGTCACTGCCATTTTTTGATTGTGACATTTATAAAAATTATTTGTTCAATTGTTAAAAATGTCATCTTAAACCTACAACTGTCAAGTTAGACCTGGTCTAAATTTAAACCTCTTTAGTGAATACGGGTGTTATAGCTGTAGGGCTAGTCAACAAAAATTGTAGACTAGGGAACACTTAACAATTTTTATTTAAATTTGTATTTACAAAGAGAAATAAAAGTACACAGAACATGTCTGCAAATTAACCTGCTTGTGATTTTTTATGAGATATATAAAATCATCATTGGCAAAATTTTGTATGGTTCAAACCAAATTTAAAAAAATGTCTTACTAAGTACAAAAAAATATATAGTAGACGTAGAAAAAGCTAAGGTGAGTTTTTTAATTTCATGATTTTCTATAATTTTGTTATGTGACAAATATACTTATATAAAGTGGGTATGGCTAAACTATCTTTTAAGGCAGTTATATATTTTGAGATCTTTTTCTATTATTTAAAAGGGTTTAATAATAATTAGGGTGTATTTTTAAAATAAATAAACATGGTACTTCATGTAAATATCCCTTAGATATGTTTCAGTTGCTACTTTTTTGCGATTGAGTTTTCATGATCAGTCTTTAAAGAGTAGAGCATGATATTAGAAGCATATAAATTATTTAGTATAGTAGAAAAGTAAAAAATTATTACATATAATGTATTGGTAACTAGGGTTTTTGACGAGTCCAATTTGAACTGGACTAACTTTCCTAATTGATGAGTAGCTCATTTTGAAGTTAAGAAAAAAAAGTCCAATGTCACAAGCCATTAGTAAAGACGAGTGTTTGAAGGTCTTCAATACTTGCATCTCATGTCAAGTCGGGAATACAAATACACAGTTTCTATTATTTAAAATTAATAGTTAAATCGCAGTGAAATACAAATCATGAGATGACGGTCATAGTTAAAGTTTCGGATAATAGTATTTGATGTTCAATATTTTCTA
>JAUTXW010005400.1:0-139049 GCA_030620095.1 Kuschelorhynchus macadamiae
CTGTCACAGTGTACTGTTGGACAAACTTGAAGTCTACGGTTTCAGGGGAACAATTTTAAAATGGTTCAAATCATACCTTTCAGAACGTAGTCAGTCAGCCCATTTTCGAAGTGTAAATTCAGTTAGGCATGATATCTCAGCTGGAGTGCCTCAGAGTTCAGTTCTCGGCCCTTTATTATTCCTTATCTATTTAAATGATTTACCCTCAGCTATATCTTATAGGCGCTTTACTTCTTTTGCTGATGATACCACAATACTTTGGCACCACAGTGATGTAAACAAATTGAATAATATGATATCTTCTGACTTCATAACCATTAAAAACTGGTGTGATGCGAACTAACTTTCTCTTAACATGTCCAAAACGAATATATTAAACTTCAAATGTGGGCTTAATGATATTCAAATAGCTGGTCAAGCAATTAATAGTCTAAATAACAATGCATTTCTGGGGTTGGGAATAGATTCAAGATTGAAGTTTGATAATCATATAACTGCTTTGTGTGCCAAATTGTCCTCTGGTTTGTTTGCTGATTCGGACTGTTAGAACTGAAGTAAACTATACTGTCGCACGCAATGTATATTTTTCAATACCTAAATCTCACCTGTGTTATGGCATCTGTTTTTGGTGCTCTTGCTCACAGTACCTACTTCAGAAAGTTTTTCGCCTGCAGAAGCGTGCTATTAGATACCTCTGTTGCCTTAGACTGTGTGACTCACGCAGGCCAGCTTTTATTCCTAAAAAGATCCTTACCCTAGCAGGCATTTATATTTTGAAGACAGTTTGCCTCATGCATAAAAAGTTTGCTGCACAAATTCATTCCACACCATCTGTTATGACCCGCAGTTCTTATAATATCAGTCTACCAATCCCTTCCTAGGCATTAACACAAAACTCTGTATTTTACAATAGTAAAAAATGATTCAACAAACAGCCAGTTGAGCTTTGCAAAGTCAGAATGTACTGTTTTTAGAAAAAAAGTTAAGACATTCCTTATTACTAAAGCATATTATCGACTGGAAGTGTACCTAGGTGATAATTTTGATTTTATTTGAATTAGTAACTGTTTCCGTTTCTTTGTTGATAAAAGGTATGTATTGTTTGTTTTATATTGTGTTGCTGGTTTTTTATTTGTATTAATATTCTTATTTGTTCTTGTTAGTTTATATTTCTTTGTTACTTCTTATTTACTTATCAAGCTTTTATTTGTTCAAGTGCGTTGTTTGCAGCCCATTTCGCTTTTATTTTATTTATAGACTAATTTCAAGCTTTGTTGACAACAATTTGTTTTAGTTTATGTTAACAAATAAGCAATAATACCAATGTTTTCAAAGCAGCAAATATTTGCCAAAAACAATAATAACTTTTTTGTTATCAATTAATGGCAAATTCTCTGAATTATGCGATATTCTTTAAAACAATCAGTAAGGTTCCATAATTTTTTAAAAATTCAATAAGGTTTATGCTCATATTGTAGAAAAACATTTCTTGCTATATATATTTAAGAACTATTAAACTTTTGGTTTATATTTTAAATTGGAACATGTCGAACACATTCAAAAAATTCACTTATTAAAAAATACCTCAAAAATCATTGCCCCTAAAAAACAAGACAACGTGATTGCACAATTGTTTTTTATTCACATAAAAGCTAAAAAACTTGGTGGTAAATAAGGATGACATTAAAATCATATTTTACAGCTGTTGTTTTCCATTACTGCTATCATTGTGTTGCCTTTAAATTTTTCTGGAAAGCTCTATATTTTTGCTACTTTTATAAGGTGTAATAAAAATAAAAGATATTGTGCCGCTGCATAGAAACGAAGTTTCTTAGGTACAATAGTTTCCAAAAGAAATACGTTTACGAATGTTTATGTTATGGAACTTTAAATCATCTATGCATAAAGTGCGCTGCTCCTTCGAAAGGCGCAACGAGACATTGTTTTTAAATCTGAAGACATTTTCGTTTACACCTTCGAACTTTGAACTAGACAGAATTAGCATCAGCCACCGACTATAGCCACTTTACGTGTGTCCGTCTAAATATTTTATTGTTTTGCAAATTTGCTCTTCTGATACCATGTAGTATCGTAAAATTTATTAGATCGGATATATATAAAGTATTCGGGAACAATAGTTAGGAAGTGATTACCATTTTCTAGCAGATTTGCACATAAAATTTCAATCCCTGTTTTTTATCTCCTGATATTATATTTTTTTATTTCTATTTTATACCAAATCTTCTGTATCGTCTTTTATAATATTTTACGATTTCTGTCAACACGTGGCGGCTCGCCATGGGACGCGGGTGATACGCCGCTTCACCTACATTTTCCAATAATTTTTTTTTTTTTGTGACGATGGGGAATGCTTTTACGCACGAATTCCCTTCCGGTAGAAGGGAAGACAGTGTGGGACTCGTTGCTCTGTCAGGTTAGCACCTGTCGGAGTAAAACAATACCCACTAAACCCCAACGGGCCCCCATCAGATGGACCATCATTGGGTTAGCCAAGGATCCTTCGATGATGCCGTCCTTTCGGGAGAAACTCCTATGAAAGACATGGTCCTCGCTGTCGTAGGGGGTGGGGAGATCCTCACTTGGCAGGATGTTTTTGCCACCTCTCGATACTTTTAGTCATCTGAAATAAAAAATATTATTAATAGGGAAAGTGTCGTCTTACCGGGGGGGGGGGGGATATTTCTCTGCTGTCCTCCTTTCTTCTGTCCGGTTTGCCGCTGCCTACGTCCTACTGTCCCGTGGTCCAGTCTGCCGTTGCCAGTATCCCTCCGTCAGTGTACCTGGTGGTCTTCGAGTTTTTGGTCCTCTTCTGTGTCCCCAGCGACACTGCTGTTCCGTGATTCGGCAGTGTTGAGGCTGAGAAGGGGTGTTCTTTTACCTCAGGTTCAACTGCAGCTCACGCCGAAGCCAGCTGAGGTACCAGGGAATCCTCTTTTTGGAATTTGATGGCCACTTGTTGATACTCTTAGGGTTTCGCTGGGCAAGATCTAGTTCCTTAGGAGCACGGAGACTCGTTTCGATTTGCCCACTTCCATCCTAGAGTATATTAGTGCAGGAGCCCGTGTCGAGGTCTCCTGCACCTTGTCCAATTGTTGCGTCTCGAAGCTAGCGGATCATAGTCTACCAGGTCTCGTAGGTTTTCGTTGGGGTGATTTTCTGCTGCCCTGAAGGCTCGGGTAGCTTTTTGCAGCATGAAGTCTTCGATAGGTCTCCATTGAAGATCACGCTGCAGGTCCTCATTTCTGATAAACCATGGGGCGTCAGCTGCCATCCTAATGAGTTTGTTTTCTGTCCTCTTTAGCTTCATAAGGTGGGATTTAGAAGCATATCCGAAGGATGTGGAGCCATATGTAAGTTGGCTCCTAGCTACTGTTTGGATCAGTAGCAGCTTGGTCCTCAGTCCCATTTCACTTTTCCGACAGAGCAGTGGATAAAGTTTACCCATTGCTCGTCTGGTTTTTGTCCTCGCTGCGTTGATATGGTTATTCCATGTCAAGCTTCTATCCATGGTCATCCCTAGGTACTTGGCCTCGTTTGACGAAGGGATCTCGACATCTCCAACTCGGATTCTATCTCTTGGAGTCAGTCTCCTACGTTGGATTAGGATTGCTTGGGACTTCTATGGGTTGATCTTAACTTTTCATTTGACACACTAGTCATGTAGGTTATCAATGTCCTCTTGCAGTCGTCTGCCCATTATCCGGGTGCTTCTGCTTTGGTGTAGGATGGCTGTGTCATCCGTGTAAAGTGCTATTAAGCCCTCTTCTCTGATTGGGACGTCAAGAGAGAAGATGAAGTATAAAATGGGTCCCAGCACAGACCTTTGTGGTACTCCAGCTACTAGTCCTCTTGGAGTGACTTGACTGTGAATGATCTGTCATTTAGGTAGCTCCTGATAAGCTTTATATTTCTTCTCTCCAATCAATTTACGTAAAAATAAAAATATTTTTAAAATATTAAGCATTTTATAATCTACATTTCTATTATAAGAATGTAGTATGTTTATATAAATTCACATTATTTAATTAATTATACCATTATTTTCTGTCAAAACTTATTTAATCAAAAAATAATTATGACTTGAAAACGTAGCGCGCTGAACACCTCTCCATAAGACCGACCCTTTTAGAAATTACAATCAGCAGTAAAAAATGCCGCTTCAGACTCCCCTCGCATGATACAATAAACTGAAAGTAAAGTGCGGGCCACCAAAGAAAACCGGGCGGAGTCAATCGATTTAGGAAGGTCGGTCAAGAAATCTCTTTAAACCAGTGGTGTCCCATCGTTCTTTAAATAATATGGTACTCCTTTTTGACTATACGCACTTCAGATAATTAAAAAATGTAACTATGCCTAAGGAACCTTTACCTATATTTTTCTTGATCGATTTACCTATAAATATATTTTTTCTTGAGTTCTGTCATTAACGGTTCTCGGGCTACTGCCTACGTCCACTATTATTGGACCACCCAGTATAGTGATACACAATTTACAAGTCCAGATTTTACAAGGGCAGCCAGCGTCAGATCCAGTGAACGAGATTTATCAAAATTTTAATTTATGCAGTTTGACTTTGGGCTACTCGGGTATGCCAAAAGTGGTCGTCCGTCTCCGTTTGTCATATGACTTTATACAGGGGCCGTCATTGTGAAGTACTATACAGAGCGTTTCCTAATTGCGTGTTGATGCTAAGGGGGGTGTTTTTATGTCCTAAAAGTCTCAACTTTTGAGATACAGGATGGTGAAGATTGAAAAGAAAACATTTTTTTTCATCCCAATTCTGATGCTATTGTAGATAACTGCATGAAATTTGATACACGTCTTCTATGCATTAAGGTATATACGAATTTACCCATTACCCATAATTACATATGCATGCCACTGGTAGAAATTTCATTTAATTTAATTTACCATTTAATTTAGCATAGTATTTTTACATAATCCAAAACCTCTTTAATTATAATAGGCAAAATCAGTCTACACACCAAGTACGAACAATATTTCAAATCCCCTATGTAATCCGGATTATATAGCGTTTATGGAAAGTTCCAGGCACAGTTCTAAGCGTTGTTTCCCATTAATCTGCAAATTGCCCGATGTAACTTATCATAGAGTACCTATTACGCGTTTGGCACAAAGCTTCATCATTTCACATGCCCCATTACTAAAACAGACATCGAAATCTGTGCAACGGGATACATTAGTAATTGCTTCGCGTTTGAGGATGGCGCCATTTAAATTTAATCGATTTTGTGATACGGTAAGAAAAATTTTAACAATATGTTATTATGCGTTTATTAGTTTATTGGAGGCTAAAGATCTTAGAATTCCTTCAAAAACTTCGTTGGGCTACAATGTAGAATAATCTTTAAAATATTAAAAACATAATGGAACGCTCATGTGGAGATACAAATTGTTTATACATTTAAAAAAGAGTTTTTATTTCTCGATGCATGTTCATTTTTTTTTTATTTCCGGCTTTATTATGAAAAACTCGAATATAAATTACTTTTTAGAAGTTTCTGTTCAAGTATTAACTATTACTAAAATAGCTGAAAATCTGCTCGTGTACAGCCTGTTTCCAAAAGGGGATTCAAAACAGTTCCTTCTAACTACAGCCCAATATCCCTACTCCCAATTATGAGTAAGACAATGCAGAAGTATATCAATACTGATCTTATTACAGTTACATTTGTTATATATGTCTATCAGTACATAGGGCAGTAAAATTCAGTAAAATAAATCTTCGCTTGACACTTTTTCATTTTTTCTTACTGTTATATCATTTGTGATATCTAAGTCATTTTAACCTAATTTATAATTAAAAACACACTTTTATACTATATTCAGTCTTATATTTAACATTGATACCTAAGTTACAGAAATAATGCTAGTTTCAGAAATTTCTTGTCACAAATAGCCGGAAGCAAATGTACAAAATTAGAACCTTATGCGAATTTACTTTATTTTTGATAGAGCCAATGTAATATACTTTCATATTGTCCCGTATTATCATATAATTACTGTTTTATATATAAAAGTCACTTTAAGATATTCCAATTAATAGGAATTAACATTTTTAATATGCTGTGACTCGAAGACTGGGTCAACAATCATATAATACAAACAAATGAAGGTAAAATCTAAGTGACATATGTTTCTGATAAGATAATCTAATAGAACATTCAAAAATCTACCTGTATATAGTTTTCTTGCGTTAATATTCTAAGATTCCATTTGTTTATATCAGTTAGTTCAGAAGAATTTTGTTGTTTACATGTCAAATAGCATATCACATTTAGTTTGGAAATTTCACAAGCACGTAAATTTAAACACAAATGTTCTTTAATAACTTGGTTCACTATTTTACATTAATTAGTAAGGTAAATTTGTTCATTATTATATATTTCGAAATCTACAAAGACTCCTTTGTTATTGTTTATCAATTGTCAGATTTTTACACGGGGTTATGATAGGTCAGTTCAAAACCACATGCTTTCAATCGATAGAATAATGCAGTCGAAATAAGCATAGAAGTGGAAGTATTGTCTCTCTCTTTTTCTTTCTTATTATAAGTCCTTAATTTGACGGCGAGTTAATATTACTAATTTTGATGGTTATTCTTTGGTTAATATATAATATATTTTCGTCTCTTTCCAATACTCATGGATATAAAGGCTATTTTTCTTATAAACCGAACTGGAATTTGACAAGTTAATATTTAGTTTAGTGGATTTATTGTACCAACATTATTTTGTTGATACTGAGAAAAGTTGTTTTTTTGAAATAATGTTTTGGAATGTAGAAAAGGATATGTAGATTTATCGTGTTTGGTAATATTGTGTGATGGAAACTATTTTGTGTACGTGAGAAGGGCTAAGAAAAAGATCTTTTTTTTAGCACCTAGTCTCATCAACGACGGAAGTGTCAGATGTTCTGAATTTTTTTTTTTATTGTTAACTAAATTCCATCCCAAATGGGAGATTAGAACGATTCGATTTGATGAAGGGAAGTTGAATATTACGGTTTAGTAATATTTGGGTTTTAACTTTACGGCCTACATGGCGATTTTGTCTTAATTACTTCCACGTGCCACTAACATCGGTCATCTTAACATTGGTGCTCATCAAGCAATTTTTTTCGTACCCTCGTAGCTACAATGAGGTAAGAATTTTGTATTATATTCTCGTATATATTGTGTGCTGTTTTGCCTGTCTGGAATTATATTCCAAATTTTGTTGTAGCGATTTTTCTACATGAGGCAATTCTTGTTTCAGGGTTTTTGTATAAGGTTGAACCTTTGAAGTTCATTTGGGATTATTTTAAAACTTTAAAGACAAACCATTAGCAAGGTTTTGTTATGGTTTCCTAACTGCTAGTTATTTATGGAATTTGGAACTTTTCTTTTGATGGAATAGACATGATGTCTTGGATACGGTCTACGTAGCGGAGCTGTAGGACATAGTGATCACTGAGGAACACTTGGATGTTACCTGCCTTACCACCATTTACAGTCTTCACTAGTGACTAGAGTATTCAGCTAAGTAGTAGTATAATATTTGGAAACTTAACATATAGTACTATTTCTGTTAATCAAACTGTTTATCCATATTAATTTAATTACTGGTGTCACCTTGTTTACTATATAGCATACTGTGCAGAATTTCTGTAAGGTGAAACGTAGTCCGCTTCGTAGCGCTACCTAATTACTGCTGTTTTATTGGTAATATCTAAGACATTCAAATCTGTGTAATAGATATTTATTGTGTTGCCACTCAGCGTGTGGCTAATCAAAATTTATTTTTTTAAATACTTAACCCTAACCATTATCGTTTGTAACATAATTATTTGTTTTAACTAGAATTAAACTTCAATCATTTAAGAGGGGGAAAGAAACTTATTGGGATTCTAAACTGATTATTTGATCTAATTTTTGTTTATATTGTGTAATCCAAATGTTATTAATCTGGAGTGGGTGGTATAGATAGGGAATAAGCTTCTGGGTTTGTATTTACGTACCCAAATCAAATAATTTAGTTGGGATTTGTAATTGTAACCTTACAATAAATTTAACCTTTTGTTAGGGAAAACTTAATTCATTCACTTCTTGTTGGGATGCTATTAAGCTTCCCGGTGGATGGAATTGAGTTAAAAATCATTTTTTTTTGTTCAGTACATTTTTCTTTTTTTTTCTTGGGGTAACTCAATATATCGTGATTAAACAATAAAAGTCATTTGTTTCCAACGTGTTGGATTTCAGTTGATCAAGATAAGACTTTACATATTGATAGTGGTTAGATCCAATGAAACTTTTTTTTTCCAAGTTTTATTTAATTTAAATTAAAACTTTGTGGCGCTCGACTTAAATATTACACCTAAAGTAGAAATTGTGATATGGAAGTATAGGTAGAGTAACGAGAAAGAAGAATCCGAACTTACCCGACTAGAGCTAGCAAGAGTCATCATTAAGAGGTAATATTGGGTCGATATTAGGTGAGTGTATTGCGTCTGGTGACTAACATATCTTACTTATTTACCGCCTTCCATCATATTATTTCAATTGGGCATTCTTTAAAAGGTAGAAATGTTAGAACAATCTTTAAATTTAACTTGCAAGGTATAAACTTATCCGTGACAGGGAATAGGTCTTTTGCCATCAAAGACCCAGAGCAGATCTTCTTACCTTCGTAACCTTTGACGACGAAAACATATCCATCGGATTTCACGGAGAAGCCCTAATTATTGGCCTCGATATATCCAAAGCACTTAACCAAGTCTGACATAATGAAGTCCATAACAATCTTCCAACCTGTGGTGTTCCTTCAAAACATTGCATTTGGATTGCCAGTTTTCTTTCCATTAGAAGTATTTCTGTCGTGGTTGATGGCCATTGATGATTTAGTGTTGGCACTTACCTTATTCCTTCTGTCCATCAATGATCTGGTTTCATCTATTTACAGTTCGATTCTAGCTTAAGATAGTACACTCCAGTCAAGTATACAGTTTCCCAAACCGGTTTCCAGAACTGAAACTGATGATAGGCGTAGAGTAATGACATTATCACTATCTAAAGACCTGATTAAAAATATTTGTCCAGTTTAACGCCACTACGACACAATCATATTTACTAACCCTCAAAATTATTTCCCATTACCGGTTCTATTGAAATGAATGATGAAATGTTTGAATCCAAAGATTCATATAGTCTACTTGGTACTACTCTTTTCAGAAATATCTTCGCTGGCATGATCACCTCACCTCCAGGAGCCGAGAAGAATCTGTATTTCCGTTCCAATACGTTTGTTCTGCCAACTTTTATACCCTTTTTACTTCGCAAATCGGACGCAGCCTTGAGTATTGCTCGCATATATAGGGAGCAACCTCTCCTTCAATCCTTAGCACCCTTAACTCTGTCCAAGGAAAAATTATTCACCTAATTGACGAACATCACGAGGAAGCTTGTATCACTAGAACATCGTCGAATTGTAGGCGACCTGTTTCTGTTTTGCATATTCGACCACGGATTCTGAGCTCACGAAAACCGAGTACCGTAATAATAATAATATAATAAGAAAAAAATTGGGACACCTTACCCAATTCATAAACGGCCACAAGTCAAAACGTATCACACAAAGTGTGATCACACGCTTACATAAATCCTTGACACTTTAAAGCAAAAATTATCCGTGTATTCCGCAAGACTTCGAAGATACAAAGAGTCAAATAAAAGAAAGGACGCTAACAACCTGTTTCGAAGAAGCGAAAAGCATTTCTACAAAAAACCATGAGCAATGAGGAGACACGAGTAATAGAACCACCGACCAAACAAGCAATCACAGAATACTGAAAAAGCAATTGTTCTGTATTGAAACTACACAATAATAACGCTTTATGGATTAAATCGGAAGAAGACAGACAAAGTGCTTGGAGGAACAAAATGACAACACAAGAAGTTGCAGAAACAATCAAATACACGCATAAATGGAGATGTCCTTAATGTAATTACCAGGAGAATGGAACAACATCTAGCACACAAAAGCATTCTAACGGAAGAGCAAAAAGGATGGAATAACAGCCGAGGATGCAAGGAGCAATTAATTATAGACAGCGTCATCATAGAACAAATTAGGAAAAATCGTAGAAACCTTCACACTAGTTGCAAGTCAATCAAAACCTCAGCCAATTTCTTACGCTTGTCATGAGTATATGGAAAACTAAAATAAACCTGAAAAAGAGAAGCACGAGAGAAGAGATCTACATCAGACGAAGTATATTCCAGTGAAATTCACTCAGCGTTTTATGGTTCTGCTTCTGTCGAAATCTACTCTCAAACACACTGAATAATATAAACTTCGGATTCCACATTGAACACCAACAAAAGACGACATAAAATTATTTCCAAGTGCAAAGGCACAGCTAAAGGAACTCCTTAAAATCACAGAAACGTTTACCCTGGACATCAACATGGAATTTGATATAAGTAAATGCAAGCTACTTCATATCAACAAAGGACAGTGGAAAGACCACCCTACGAGGGAAACAATCAACAATGAAACCATAGATAACATGCACAAAGAAGAAACATTCAAACCAAATCAGAGCTCAAGACGGAGTTTAAAACCAGACTCACAAAACTACTAAAAACAAAACAGAACTCCAGAAATCTAACGAAAGCTATTAACACCTTGGCCATACCTATTCTTACGTATTCGTTTGGTATCATTAAATGGTCACACACAGACATAGAAAATATTCCCTTACGCTCTGAATTCACTAGATACATGAAGTTACATCCCGACGCATGCAAGGAAAGACTGAGGGGATAGATATACAATCGCTAAACAAAAAACAAATTTACAGACTCAGAAAGTTCTTCCACAACAAACAAACTAACCTCTACAAGGCAATAGTAAAGGCAGAGAAGAATTACACACCGCTCGACCTGTCTCAAATGAGCCATGCTGCAGACGCACACAGTCACATCCAATCAAGACTAGAAAACATGAAGACCTGGTCTTTAAAAACACTTCACGGAAGACACACAGATACCATATAAAGCAAGCCCAAATACATAAAAAGCTTTCAAATACGTGGTTACAAAAAGGGCAGCTATTCCCCGAAACAGAAGGCTTCCTGCTTGCCATCCAGGACAAAGTCAGAGCAACCAGAAGCTACCAAAAGCACATCATCGGGGACACAATCATTGAAGATGACAGGTGCAGGAGATATCACCAGCAAAGAGAAACGTTCCATCACATAACGAGTGGATGTAGAATAATGGCCGGAACTAAATACACCGCCAGACACAACTCAGCAGCGAAGGTTATTCATCAAGCATTAACCACAACATACAAACTAACGGAAAACACAGAACCTTACTACGATTTTACACCAACATCCATACTTAAAAACGAAGACTACAAGCTCTACTGGGACATTGACATCCATACAAACAAAACAATCCCCGCAAACAGAGCACCACTCTATATACCAAATGTTTTGTCGTAAATTTAAAGGAACATCATCGAGTAGATTGTGCAAATTATTTGGTAGAAACTGCAAGTACTGTTTACCATTTAACCTAGCGGGCAACTCGAAGGGTCAAATAATAAAATCCGTAATTATGCTACTCCATATATTGATAGAAAATTCTTGCTGAAAATGTTGTTCTTTGGTTAAGTATAGATTTTCCAGTTCCAACCTATGGTTATTTCGCCAATTAAATATACCTCGTCTGGTAAATGACATCGACCATGAAAAGGATTCTATTGATAAACGTTGGATCCTGATTATGATGATGAAGCAGAAATTGACAAAACTGAAGCCTGGTTAGTAAATTGGTTGGTAGTAGGTATTGAACGGGATTAAAATGATATGGGTATAGTTTTTTAGTGTGTAAAATTTGTAAATTCGATGTCCTTTTCGTATGAGTAGCATTCGCCAAATATATTGTACTTATATTATAGATATAGCTTTAGGACGCACAGCATGAGTCTCGTCTAGTATAATCTTTGATAAATGTGTCGATCAGGCTGCCTACTATTTGGATATTGTCGGTAGCGTCTTGCTGCCGCACGATTGTTTAAAATTTACTACTAAATACAAATCATATCTCTCATTTCACTATTGGAATTTACATTATGCCTAGGCATATTAACTATGAAAAGTTATTTTTTTGACGATTTAAATCAACTCTAAAAGACCTTTTATTCAAATTAATGAATGTCAACACTAATGTATGACAGTTATCGATGACTACGTTCACTCTTTCACCATAGCCTACTCCATTCTTAATGAACTGTTTCTAACCCCGCGATTTGACTTGCCAAAAAATATTAAAATGTACATATTTCGAAAACGGTTTGTTTAATAGAATTAAATGTAGTATAGTTTTTTCTTATAAATAATATATAAATATCAAAATCATCAATAAAAAAATAATGAAGGGTAATAACAAAAAAGTTATGGCCTGAAAATAACGAGTGTATAGGGTGTAACAAGAGCCTTCTACATATCACATGAAAAAATAGAATTAAGTCCTATTCCTCATCCCCGAAAACTTCACCATTTACCAGTTTTTAGGTCGATATCTCAAAGAGAGCTTGAGCTATAGAAAAATAACAATTGCGAGATCTAAATTTTAACGCCCTGTATCTCATTAATGAGCGACATTTTCTCTATCAAAATTTGGTGTGTTGATAGGGTTAAATATTGTGAACATTTGTAACGTAAAAACAACTGACTATCGTTTACAGTTTCCCCGGAAATGACCGCGACTTCATTATTTTAAATGGAACACCCTATGCTTTTCTGTTTAACATAACCTATGTCTAAAATGTATAGTTTTTGAAATAAAGCCATTTAAAAATGTGCCATAATTCCCACTTAATTGTATTTTATGGAAAAACGGAGTAGGCCAGTATAAAAACAATCACGGTTGTTTACTCTTTATTTGAAGCCCTCATCCAACAAAATGTCAAAAAAGACAATGTTTTCAATTTCAAGTTTTGATCACCCGTTACGGTACAGTGTCTACCGTAACGGGTCAACTGACTGTTTTGGATAAATATTAACGTCATAAAAATAGGGTACCTAATTTTCAATTTTGCAGTTGTTTATGAAAGTTAAGTTAATGATAACTTAACCTAGTTTGATGACTACCTATAAACAAAGTTTTGCTAAAATTAAAATAATCATAATAGCCTTGACAGAGGTTGCTATGGTTTTTAAAAACAATTGAATTTTGACAAGTAACATTTATCACTTGTGGGCTTGGCAGAATGTTGCACTTTTTGTAGATGCTTGTGCTTTATTTCGTATCTCTATGGACGTAGATTAAAAGTTAAAAGTGCTTGCAAAATAAAAGGCTCTACGCAGATCGATACCCCAACAGACACCAACCCTGCTATGATTATTTTCCGTGGCTAGTACAGTTCCCTAAAATGAAAGTGAAGGAAAGATCATTATTAGTGAATGCTGGTCGAAGTATTTCTACTCCCCAAATTGAAAGTGAATGTGGAGTTCACAGGAAAATTCTAACCATAATAATACGTTTAATGGATTAATATTATTTTCGGATGAGTTTCGCTTCACGAATTTGGGAATGTTCAACAGGAACAACGTAAGATATTCGGCAAATGAAAATCAATATTTATTTAGAGAAGGATCTTTCCAAGAACGCTTTGGTGTTAATGTGTGGATAGGTGATTTTTTGGACAATTTACCTCTTGCAAAAATTCCCAACATCTACTTTCAACAAGATGGTGCACCGGAATGGATAGGAACGAATGGACCTGTAAGGTGTCTAGCACGTTCGCCTGATTTGACACCTATAGATTTTTTCCTCTGGGGTCATATCATAGAAAAAGCCTATTTAACTCAACCTGAAAATTTGGTCATTATAAGACATCGAATTATTAGTATAACTCAAAAAGAACATGTATTACTAAAAATTGTTGAAAAAAATGAAAGTTGTTTTGACCAAGAAGGTCGTGTTTTTGAAAATATTAATTATGTTTAATTATGTTTAAGTACGTTATTTTTTCTATTCCTTTGATTATTAGTTAATATTAATCATATCTAACTATAATAAAGTTCATTTGTTTCCACCTTATCATATTCGTTTCTTTTTTTAAATTTAAATTAATAAAAGAGGATTCCTTTGAATGGTAGATTACTTTGAATCCATGGCCACCTTTGCCGGTGGTATAATTAAATAAGTGCTAGTAATATTGGTTTTTCATATGTGGATAAAGGATGAAAAAGTAGGATCGGGTAGTGAAGGTTTTGTTACAGTCAGTTGACCCGTTATGGTACTGGGTCTTATAAAAACTAGAAAAATCGATATGTGAAAAACACATTTTTGAAAACTCGGAACATTTTTATTTTTGACATTTTGTTGATGGCTTGAATAAAGAGTAAATAACCGTGATTGTTTTTAATCTGGCCTACTCCATTTTTCCATAAAATACAAATAAGTGAGAATTATGGCACATTTTTAAGTGGCTTTATTTCGCAAACTATACATTTTAGACATATGTTGTTTTAGAAAAGTTATCTAGAATTGTTAAGAGAATGCAAAAAAGTAAATTTATACAGGGTGTTCCATTTAAAATAACGAAACCCGAAACGTTATTCAATTATTTTTATATTACAAATGTTCATAACATTCAACCCTATCAACACACCAAATTCCATATTTTTATCTCCAGCCATTTTCAAATTGCGCCCCCGGTATATTACAATTCAACACTGATACAACGTAGATATAAAAATATTGTACCGCATAGAGTTAAGCAGTCATAATACATATTATGAAATTAATAATAATAATAATAATACATTTATTATTAACCCAAAATACAATAATAAAATAAATTTTACAATCATTTTGCACTTATAAAGTAAACATTATTGTTGAGTTAATAAATGCTCCATGATAGATGACAGGCATCATTTCTTCCTCATGGACAGTTTGTTGAATATTCATACATCACAAGAGCTGAGTTTATAATAAAGAGAACAAAAAAAATATATATATTTCATAACTATTCATTATCTAGCACAAAAACATTTTAATATCGTAACAAGAACAAATACATACTTGTGTGGAAACAAAGCACATTCCCTAAGCAGCAATCACCTACATTGTTCATTAAATAATTTTTTTTTATAATTCTTTTTGAATTTTTGTACAGAGTCAGATACATCGCATATTCCGAGTTCCCTGCAGGTTGCAATATAATAAGAGAAGGACCGCCGAAAAATTGTCTTTCTATAGCGCGGCAGTGCTATTGAATTTCTAAAACGCAGATTCAAATTATGAATATCTGTTCTATATGATATTCTCTCATGTAGATAGGATGGTCGTTTAAACTTTAATAGTTTAAAGCAGAAACAAGCGAAATGTAATTCCCTTCTCCTTTCCATGTTTAGCCACTGGACACATGCAAGTTTATCAGAAATAGGGTTAGGTCTTTTAATGCCATGAAGTAGTCTGAGGCAGCAATTTTGAGCCTTTTGAATGCGTTTTTTATCAAGCGAACCCAAGCAGGGACCGTACACCCCATCACAAAAATCAAAATGTGATAACACCAAAACTTCGCACAGTTGTTTTTTCGTCTGAAAGTTTAAGTAGTGCCTCTGTGAATAAATGAGCTTTAAAGAGAAATATGCTTTTCTTAGTAGGTTGGAAATATGTTGTTTAAAACGAAGATTGTTGTCAATAATCAGCCCGAGATTTTTGCAGCTGTCGGCAAAATTGATTTGAGAAAATCCCACTCTCAATTTTAAGTCATTTATAATATTTGTTCTAGAATGAGGACTTCCAAAAAGTACAGCACAGGTCTTGTCTAAATTTATTTTTAATAAATGGTCTTCGGATACTTTAAGTATGTTGTTCAGATCTTGATTAATCCTCAAGGCTGCTTCTGTAGGGTCATCACCCTGAAATGACAAATAAAGTTGTGTGTCGTCAGCGTACATATGGTAATCGCAGTGCTCCAAAAAGGAATCAAAACTACAAGTATAAATTGTATATAGGAGTGGACCCAAGATACTTCCCTGTGGAACACCCTGCGACACCACAAGGCTAGAGGACACTTTACCATCAATCTTGACCTGTTGAATTCTATTACTCAAAAAGCTGTGTATGAGATCAGAGGCACACCTCTCAAAGCCAATGTAATGCAAAATTGAAATTAATATTTCATGATTTAGTAGATCGAAGGCCTTTGAATAATCGAGCAGGACAAGCGCAGTCATCTCATCCTGGTCAATTGAACAAAGAATGTCGTCAGTTACAGAAGTAAGAGCAGAGTAACCCTGTCTAAAGCCAGACTGTTTTTTAGGCAAAATGGAAACCTTTCAAATGCAATCGTATTTGTTTTTGTTGTCATTAAAAAATGACTTAAATGATTGAATAATGGGAGAGGCAGGACACTGGCGCAATTTCTGTTAAATTTATAAATTGTTTCCAATAGCTTTTGTGGAACGCCAAAACGTTATTCGAAAATATTAAAGGCAGTTATTTGTTGTCAATTGTTTTTAATTTAGAGATTTGTCAATACCATAAATGTAATGCAGAAACTAAATAACCCTAAAGTTTTTAGTCTCTAAACATGTAAAGTCTTTGTTAAATTCTGTTAAAATATAATTTTATCGGTTAGGACAGGGTACACCTAAATGTACTTTTCCTTTTACAAGTTATTGCAAGGATAATGTATTGTAGCAATTAAAAAAAAATCATATGGAAATCAAGTCTGTGTTTGTTGTCATTAAATACAACAACATTTTTTGTGTCAACAACAGTAAATTACTTTAACACCTTTTAACATTTTAGTCAGCAATCATATTCAAACCATTAAATACAACAGCATTTTTTAGGTTAACATTTATATATATATATATATATATATATATATATATATATATATATATATATATATATATCCATATGGTCATTTTAAGGTTTGTGTACAGGGTGCCCGGATTTGGTTGCAAAAGCAGGGTATCTCGCTTATTTTTAAAGATAGAACCTTGCGGTTTTCACGAACCTGAGCTAATTTTTTGTGAAACTCATGAAGCGGTAAACAAAATTTTCATAGCCTTCTTCGTTTTAGAGATACAGGGCGAAATAGAAAGTTTTGGGACCCCCCTCGTATCTCGATTATCCTTTAATTTAATGCAAAGAAAAAAATTGCTGCTTATGCAGTTTTTTACGCTGGATCCAGTGGCGTAGTCATATTTTTCATTTGAGTTGTTATTTTTTAGATATGACCCCAAGTTGTGTTTTTTTAAATGGGACACCCTGTATATTTGTCCAGAAATTGATTTATCCTTTTAAAAGCTTCTCAAAAATATATAATAGTATGGGTCTATTTTAATAAACAACAACAAAAATCCTAATTTTTATAATTATCATCCCAAATTTTGCAGTAGGCCATGCAAAACAAAGCTGCCTTTTATTTAAAGTCCTTAACAATATCTACATCCTAACAATAAATCAAAATAAATATGTAATTAAATCTAATTATCAAAATATGTATTGATAATTTCGCACCAAAAAAGTACCACCTACCTAGATTTATGTAACACAAGAACAAAACAGTAATAAATTATTATGTAACAAGCCTTTCAGCAAAAATCAACTGTCGTATAAGAACTACAATAACCAAGGAAATCAAAAGAACTGTTCAAACTGATTTCCATTTTGTTCTATGCATGCTTCGCACAATTTTCGTATTCGTTTTAGGGAATTAAGCAAAATAACGGGATGATTTTGTAAATCGCGAAAATTTTCTCATATTGCATTTCCTAAATCTTGGACATTATCATAGTGGTCTTTGTACATTCTATTTTCCAGATATCCCCATAAAAAGAAATCTAAAATCGACAAATCTGGGGATATTTCTTCCGATCCATTGATTGGTAAAATTATTGTCCAGAAATAATCCTCGTCATTCCAGAGTTGTGTGCAGGAGCACCGTCCTGTTGAAAATAAATTTCGTTAATTTGCGCTAGAGGAACATCGTCAAGTAATTCAGGTCTGCCTCTAAAATTTCTATATAGCGATTGGCTGTTAGATTTCCCTCAAATATATAAAATTTTATATGTGTTCCTAATATGGAGCAGGACACATTTAGACCAAACCTGCCCTGCTGTCTTCTGGGAAATATTTGGTGTTGATTTCCTGGGACCAGAATCTACTATTGTGCCTATTGAGTATACCAGAATTACTGAAATGTGCTTCGTCTGAATATATAACCTTCCTTTCAAAATCTCTAACCATATCGCATCTTTCTCGAAACCAATTGCAAAAGACTACCCGACGCTCTGCATCCCCTGGCTGTAAGTGCTGCACGAGCCTAAATTTGTATGGGTGGTATTTGTGCTTTTTTAGAATTTCTTGAACTGTTCATAGGGTAAGCTTCTGCATTAGCCAAAACCGTAATTTCCTCAGCCTCCCGATTTTCTTTATTATATGTTTTCGTACGAGGTTTGATAAATGATCCGTGATTAAGTAAATTCTTTTTTATCCGATAAAAAGTGCATATATTAGGTTGCCTCCTTTCTGGATATCTAAATAAAAATTAAGCAATTGTATTTCAACATACCTAAATATTAACTATTTACCTGTTAAAATACATCTCAGAAGCCGCTTCAACATTTTCATTACTTAATATAAAACAAGCTAACGTATCGTACTTTTCATAATGTTCGAAAATTTGGTTTTCTTCCATAATAATACAAATATATTTTTACACAATAAATAAATACAAAGAACTAGCGCTATATTTTATATACGCATACAAAATTGGGAAATGTCATTTGCTTCCAAGGAAACAAAAGAAAACGGCATCGTTTTGCATGTCCTACTGCAAAATTTGGGATGATAATTATAAAAATTAGGATTTTTGGTATTGTTTATTAAAATAGACCCATACTATTATATATTCTTGAGAAGCTTTTAAAAGGACAAATCAATTTCTGGACAAATATACAGGGTGTCCCATTTAAAAAAAACACAACTTTGGCTCATATCTAAAAAATAACAACTCAAATGAAAAATATGACTACGCCACTGGATCTAGCGTAAAAAACTGCATAAGCAGCAATTTTTCCTTTTGCGGTAAGTTAAAGGATAACCGAGATACGAGGGGGTCCCAAAATGCAAAATTTTCTATTTCGCCCTGTATCTCATAAACGAAGAAGGCTATGAAAATTTTGTTTACGGCTTCATGAGTTTCACAAAAAATTAGCTCAGGTTCGTAAAAACCGCAAGGTTCTATCTTTAAAAATAAGCGAGATACCCTGCTTTTGCAACCAAATCCGGACACCCTGTACACGATATCCCACGGTGGATGGCGTTCATGGAGAACTAAATATCCGATAATTTTAAAATTTTGTCCATCAGAATAAACGGCCATGATCTACAGTTTAAAAATTCTTTTGATCATGCGGTGTTGCCGCTTCTATTGTAAAACGTTGGCAACATCGCTATTTTAAATGGAACACCCTGTATATTTTCCAATTTTTACCTATCTGTTTCCGTTTGTCGGGAATTAATTAATTTCTATTTTTTTTTCGAAAACACATCTTCCAATAAATCTTAATATATTCCTCCTATAAAACAATTTGGAGCTGAAATTTAAGTTATGACTCTAGGATGCCTCTAGGAATTTGATTATTAGGTCACATCGTAGATGAAGATACAAACCTAAACTCTGAGTAATATGTGGATGTTTTAAATACAATAGTTAAAACCTCTGAAGTGTCCATAGAGCTTAGAAGAATAACACAGGCCAACACACATTTTGGTGCCTGCGATTTTTTAACTGTTCCTAGGTAATTTTTGGATGCAGAATGTAAAAAAATTCTCAGATTTGGTCTATCAGATCTAGTTAAAAAAAAAAATGTGTATATATTTTACGTTATAATTGTTATAATATATAAATATAAATATTACTGTTGCCAGTTAAAAAAAGAGAGACACATGGATTTAAGTATTTAGTGCAAAAACTTAATTTACATAATTACATTAGTCACTAATCACATAAAAATTTCCTTTTATACGACTTTCTAGAATGGAGGCAGTCTCGCTGAAGGCTCCGGCAGTAGTCCGCCATCATGTGGTTACCCATCTTCGTTGATATCGATCTTCCATAGTTTTAATATCCTGATGGAATCAGTTTTCTGGAAAACGATCTAGGTGGCTGTGGAGGTAGTGAACTTTTATACTCATGTTGCAGCCGAGAATATTAAAATTTGAAAGCATAGTTTCCACTAATTCTACGTAATTCTCTGCTTTATGATTGCCAAGAAAATTTTGTATTACTTGAACAAATGAATGTGGATCTTTAACAAGTTGCCTTATTTGAGGACCATCAAATATACCAGCTTTTAGTTTTTCCTTGCTAATGCCAGGAAATTAACGTGACAAATACCCAAAACAATTTCCATCTCGATTTAAAGCCTTCACAAATTCGTTCATTAGGATTAGCTTGATATGCAAGGGCGGAAGTAAGATTTTTTCTCTTGAAATCAAAGGTTCGTTGATCACGTTTTGTTCTCCTTGAATCGTGACATCTCTTGAAGGCCAATTTTTGTTAACCCAGTGCTCATTTTTAGCTCTGCTGTCTCAAAAGCACAAAAAACAAGGATATTTTGTATAACCACTCTGCTGTCCAAGGAGGAAGTTAAATTTGTAAATCAACATAAATTGCCCACTGATGTTCTTTGTATTTAATTCTTCTCAAAACTAACGCAATTGTTTCATATTCTTCCTTCATGGTAGTAGAATGACCAATAGGAATTGAGCCATATTTTTTACCGTTATGTAAAAGAACACATTTTAAACTACGTTTTGAACTGTCAATAAAAAGGTGCCAATCATCTGGAGTGTATTCAGGCAAACCCATTTTTTCTAAGAGCCCTTTTATATTGTTACAGAATACCAAGTCATTTTCCTGAGCGAAAAAAGGCAGCAGATCCTTATCTCTTTTACGATAAAATGTAATATTAGTACCTGGACAGAGTAGATTTTTTTCTTTTAATCTGGATGCAAGTAATTCAGCGGATTCCTTTGAGATTCAGGTCTCTTATAAGATAGTTTAGTTCTTCTTGATTGAAACACTGCGGAGTTGCTAAATCTGCTTCAAATTCGCTGTCGTTTTCTGATTGAATTCTTTGAACTTCGTCCGACGTTGATGTATCTGTATCATCTTCTGTCAGTTCGGGTAGACTTCTGAATGATGGAACGGGTATTTCTTCCGAATGCGCTACAGGCCTTCTTGCAGAATCTAGATCAGGATATGTCAATTTGTGTCTATTGTTTCTATTTATGCCTTTAATATTAACGAGACAAAAATAGCAGTCGTCATGATGATTTCGCGGTTCTCTCCAAACCATTGGTACACCAAACTTTAGGCACTTCCTCTTTCCAGTTATCCACTGTCGCAAATGTTCAACACATGTTTTACATATGAAATGTGGGGCTCAAGATTTATCTTAATCTCCTAAATGAACGCTAAAATAGGCAAGATAAACTCTTTTCACAAAGTCAGAAATCGTTTTTCTGCTCTCTTTCAAAGTGTATTCACCACACACATAACAAAAAACATCGGGATCATTTACACAGGTACATCTGCTTGTGAATGCCATTGTTTCAGTTTAGTGTCTTGATACTACAAAACGACCAAAATTTACACAAAATGATAGCACAACTTTACTTGGGAAAACTCAGTAATATACTAAATCGAGTACAGCCAAGCAGGTATAGAAGGATCGGGTCATAGGCATTTACAGGTATAAAAGTAATTAAGAGCAGTGTATTGAGTAGTTCCTAGTATAGGAAAATTGGGTCAGGGACAATTCCAGGTATCCATTTGGTTAATTAGATTCTGGGAAATTTCTATTTTGACGATTAAATACATATTTATCTCTTTATTTGTTGTCCTTTATCAGAAAAAAAAAATCAGTTAACCGGTAACCTGTATCTCAAAAACTAGAGCTGATAGAAAAAATCTGGTTTTTTGGAATCAGCACATTAAAAACATCTAAAATTAGATGTTAGATTTCCGGCACCAAATTTTTGTTTTTATTTTGTTACCCTGTGTAATCAATGATGCTTAAGACCTTTGGCCACCAGGATCACCTGATATCACCCTAATAGACTTTCACTTGTAGGGGGTGCTGTAGTAAAGTCAACCAGACATTCAACGACCTTGATGCGAATGAAATTCGAAGTGCTACAACGGATGGCGTCTAGAAATTAATGGCCGATTTTCAACATTTGCTAAAAAATTAATTCCTATGTTTTATTAATAGTTTTATTTTACTTTTATCATGTTTTATTATCTTGTACGATTTGTTATATCTTTTATTATTTTTGTTATTTTTTGTTGCATTGAGAATTGATCTAAACTGTCTAAAATTATTGTGAAGGCGAAAAAATATTTTATTATCAACTTGCGGCCAATTTGGATACGTTTCATTGAAATTTCTGCAGGTTCTGTTAACTATTTGATCACTCTATCCATGTAAAATAAATAAATTCATTAAAATATTTGAGTACTTATTATTTTCCCTCATCGTATAGACATCAAAATCAAAATTATTAAAAGTAAAACAAGTTGCCATTGTAACTATGTAAAACAAAATTTGTTTCCATAGCGCACTACTAACAAAACAGTTGAAACTTTGCCGATTCACGTAATTTTATGAATAAAAGCTAATAAAGCAAAACTTGAAAAGTTAGGTATTGGCAATGTAAGCATAACCTGAAAAGTAATTTTATCAGCATTTCAAATCTGTATTGCACTGCAGGATGTTCTATTAAAAAAAATAATTTCTTTAAGTTACCGACAAAAATTTATTTCTGGACCACCCTATATAATCATAATCAGTTAATACCCGAAGGTATAGTGTATTAAGGGTAAGTATTAAGAAAAGTTGCTCTAAATTTTATTCGAAATCAAAAACTGAAAAGTATACAGGATGTTCAATTTAGAATAGCGATTATGTCAACCGTTTACAAAAGAAGCGGCAACACCGCATTGTAAAAATTATTTTTAGACTGTAGATCATGGTTGTTTGTTCCTATAAGCAAATTTTTAAAATCGGTTATTTAGTTCTCTATTGGACCTGTGACATAAAGTTAATATTATTTTAAATGGATGGTTTACGACCATCTCAATACAAGACTATAATATTATGGTTGTGATTTCTACTGCATGCTGTCAAAGAAATGTATATAAAATTTTACTTATAATTTAAATAAATTTATTACAATTATAGACCATAAGCTCTTCTTGAGTGGAAGGTAATTAGGTAATTTTATATACACATTAAAATAGAACACATAATTTTGTGGTCAGTTCTTTATTTTGCCAACCTCCCTTTGACGACTGGCTTTGGGTTTCTTATTGTAGTTTGCTTAACATGCCACTTTAAGGTTTATATTAAATTTTCTTACAATGCATTTCGTATTATTTGCCAATTATTTGTAATTACTCATTCACCTTCAACGTTTTTAGTTTCATCGTGTCTACATCAGCCCTTTACTAATGTTGTCACTGGTATTGTCATTTCTTTTTCTTTACATTATATTTACATTAAATATTTTATTAATTTTATTATTTTATTTACATTACATATTTTATACGTTTATTTTCACATTATTTACTTATCCCTAATTAATAGACCCACTGAGTTCAATCACTTTTCTTAAAACAGTGCTTTTTCTCTCATCATTTGGTCACATCGGTGTTTCAATTTGATTTGCTTTCATTTAATATTAATTAATTCATTATTCGCTGAAGTTATTTTACATTTTTTCTAAAAATAGAGTTCATCTTCTAAACTTGGGGTCTTTAGTTAGTTATCTGATAGTCTCAAGTCAAGTTTGAAGCTACCGAATTTTAAATAGCTTTTTATAATACAAATTCTGCTTAGTTCAACAAGATCATGCGCATCGTGATGTAGTTAATTAATTCATTAACAATCAGGACAAAATATAATTAGGTTAACCTTAGTCTGGGGAGTATTCGATACTCCCTAATTAGCATTGTACCCCAATGATCAAAGGAATACTTCGCCTTTACATCAAAATAATCATAATGTACAATACATAAGTTCAGTTCTGGTTATCTTCTATGCCTTAGTCCGACCCTGGTTTAATTGGTGTGGCGGGCTTGTTATAGGAAATTTTTACTCCTACTCAATCCAAAGCGCCAATTGTCACACTGCGTATTACATTCATTATTCTCCTCTTTGGACTGCGTAGTACGACCTTCAACTAATATTTTGGGGCATTTCAAATTAAGACAGTTATTACTTAAAAAAACTTGATTGCAGAAATTAAGGTACTCCTTCACTGGTACGCCTTATACAGTGTGACCCAGATTGGTTTCTCTATATGGGGATTTTGGTTTCTATTATACCTACAACAAAGACTAAATGGGAAAAGTTTTAGAGGAAACTTACAGATTTACGATCGGTTAATTCGTTTTGGAAATATCGGCAAAAAACCGAAAATGTTGGATTTCGTTTTTCGGAAGTAAATCCATTACTGTAAATTTGACAGCTGTTAAAATGTGACATCATTTTCTAAGAAGAATAAGATAGCGTGTACGATATGTCTCTATAGTCTTTTGTTATCCCGCAACCCGCCTCAACTTTCATTTTTCTTACGGCCGCCATATTGGATTTTTCGTATTGTGGAAAGAGCGTAAAATTTCCAGTTTAGCGATGTTTCACAAGTGCATAAAAGATTTGAGTTTTATCGAAATATCACACTTCGTAAAGTTAGGTCTCAATTTTTTTAAGGAGGCCATGATTTATTTGTAACAAAGGTGGGCTTTGACTTTGACATTACATAATCCGTACAAACCCATAATAGTTCAAGGACTTACGAAGTGGCAGAGAGACGTCTACAGACGAGAGTTAGAAGTAGCGTTTGATGTGGGATCACTGGCAAATTAATCTAACACACCTTTTTTAATTGAGCACCTATTTATAAATTATTAATCATTTCACGAAATGGACTTATAGGACCATTTTTGTTCGACCACATCCTAAACGGACAGAGATACCTAGAGCTTACTACTCTAACGGAAGATGAGTTTAGAAAAATCTGGTTTCAACAGGATGGATGTCCAGCTCACAATACCATTCAAGTTACGAACTTTTTAATAGAGCAGTTTGACGAAAGAATTATTTCCTTAAATGGTCCAATATCTTGGCCTCCTAGATCCCCTGACCTCTCGCCCTTAGATATCTACCTCTAGGGTCACGAGGTAAAAAATTTTGGACACATTTAGAAATATAACCGGAAATATACTTGCCAGGGTTGTACGAAAAACAGTCACCAATTGACAAAAGTGTCTCGATGTAAATAGACGACATTTGGCAAATCTGTAAATTACTGTAACCCAGGTATGAAGTAGTTAAGAACTTATTCAGATTTTTTTAGTCGTTATTTGCGTTCATGTTGTATTGATAATTCAATGCTTTTAATACATTACTTATTAATGTAATTAATATAATTAAATCATGGTCTCCTTAGAAAAAAAATGAGACCTAACCTTAGGCAGTGTGATGTTTCGATGATTCACAAATCTTTTATGCACTTGTGAAGCATCACTGGACTGAACATTTTGAGCTCTTTCCAGAAATAGAAAAATCCAATATGGCGGCCACGCCATTTTATTTGCTCTAAAACAGTGTCCCAATAATGCCACATTTGCCACAATGCAACAGCTGTCAAATTTACCTTTTTTAATTTACTGGCGAAAAACAAAATCCGGCATTTTCGGTTTTTCCTAGATATTTCCAAAACCAATTGACCGATCGTAAATCTGAAGCCGGATATCGAATACAAAGTTTCCTCTAAAATTTTCCCTATTTAACTTTTGCTGTAGGCATAATAGGAGCCGAGATTCCTATATAGATTAGCAAATCTGTAACACATGTACATATACAAGAAAATTTTAGCATATGCAAAATCTATTGCCTTGGCCCTCTGAATTATAGGTCAATTATACATAATTTTTACTTAACAACTGAGAAACTGTTTCTCTAAAAAAAAAAATGTTTCTCAAAATATATTTTTCTACTAATTAAAAAGCATAGTTTCTTAAGTTTTTTCTTGAGAATGCTGAAAAATCGGCGCAAAATAATAGTTTAGAAACCACTTTAGTAAAAAGATTAGAAAGATGTCAAATCATGATATTTTACAAAACTTACTTGTTTCTTCCAGTCAGTTATTTTAAACCTAAAAACCATTAACAAAGAAAAATACTAAGTTAAAGTGTCGTCGCTATTTTTGCTAGGAAACAGCTAAGAAGGAGAAAGTTAAACAAAATTGTGGAGTCTAGTTATTTGATCTTTTCCGTCCTTGAAATAAAATGTTTTTCAGGGAACCTCCCCTTGTACTGGTGAATAACGAAAGACAAAAGAAATTATTCACACCGTTTACTGTTTTAAAGTATATATGAAATAATTATAAGAGAAATCATGCAAAATAACTTTTGCATATGTTCCCTATGTTCATAGGTTGGATTGTATTCGTTCTAAACAAACAAACAAACAAAAGTATGCTTTATTGCCCCAGAAAAATTTTACAATTTTATGGACAAAGCAAAATATACCTAAAATAAGACATATCAAAAGATTAATCGAAAAGAATTTCGATAGGTCAATGCTTTTTAAAAATGTAAATTATCAATTTACCAAATCGTAAAACACACGTTAGAATATAACATAACATTGCCGCAAAACAGTTAATGAATCCTAATAACCTTATAAAAGTAAACAAACACACATGTACGAGGTGAATAATTTCGATGACATTGAAATCAAAATTGCAACTATGCGACCTTAAACTCTATGTTATTATAGTTATACAAATAATTGTGATGTTAAACAGAAGGTATAATGAACTAGTGCAGAATGTAGTATACAAAAAAGAATTAAATTTTGTTTTTAATCCAATACCTAACAAAGATAATTAAGTTTTAAGTGAATGTTCGACAGTTCTTTTCTCTATATGAGGATTTTCAAAATTCTATGCTACGAGTTAGGACATGACTCACAAAAGATTTAACTAAACAAGCGAATTTAGTGACAATTTAAAGAGACTTACTCGCTGTAAAAATCATGAACGCTGTAAAATGGTCTCTCAATGAGGTATGCTTTGGTGTTTTTTCGAAATTGTGCAAGCATAGGGATAGATTTTAAATGTACTGGCAGATTGTTGTAAAGTTTTATGGCGTTGTAGATAATTGATTTTTTTATTAATTCTGAGGAAGGAATGGGAAGATATATATCATGCCTAGAGTTTCTGGTAGGGTATACATGTTGTGGCCTTTCTGGGAGGGTGTTTATATGTTTTCTCAGCAAACATACCGTTTCCAAAATAAATAATGCAGGAAGTGTTAATATTTCATGTTTTTTGAAATAGTATTGGCAGTGAGCTCTATTATTTAGACCAAACAAATAACGAATGGCTCTCTTTTGAAGCATAAAAATACTACGAAATTGCTCGGTGGTACAGCAGCCCCAAAAGGGAAGGCCATAGCGGAGGTGGGATTCAAATAAAGAGAAATAAGTAAGTCTGGCAGAAGGAACGTCTAGTTCTTTTGAAACTGATCGAATGGCGAGGCAGGCGGTAGAAAGTTTTTTAGTTAAGGTGTATATTTAAACCCAGGAATTTAACCGACTCTACGTGTTCAATATTACTGTTATGTACCTGAAGTGGTTGTAAAGTCTCTTATAAGATAACGCCACAGTTTTATCGACATTAAAACAAAGCATATTGGAATCGGACCAAGCCTTAATTATAACCAAGTCTTTGGAGATACTAGAGTGTAAAGACGTTGTATCAAAATCACTCCAAGTTATGCTTGTGTCGTCAGCAAAAAGGGAAATTCGCCATTCATTTTAAGGTTCGTGATATCATTAATGTATAACAAAAAAAGAATAGGTCCCAAGACTGAACCTTGAGGGACTCCACTTGTAATCAACTTACAATCAGAATCGGAACCATTAGCCCTTACAAGTTGTTGCCTTTTCCCAAGATAAGATTTGAACCAATTTAAAGAAGTACCACGAATTCCATAAAAATTTCACCCTCAGGCAATCCAACAAATACATTTTGTAATAATAACATTCAATATTTGATCTCAGTTTTTGTTAAAATTCGAAGAATATGGTTAATTATCTAATATTTGTAGGTAATATTCAATATTCACTATTACATCTTTCAGTTTTAAGGCATTTTTTTATTACAAATAAAACCCATAGAAAAGTTATGTCAATATGTGTGACATGAAACCCAAACAACAAAAATAAAAGTAGGTATGTCGCCGCTTACAGTGGTTGTTTTTAAATTAAAGAATTTTTAATGCGTATGAAACAGATAATCCCTTTACTTATAAAAACAAATATGCATTTGACCAATTTCCTTAATGCAATCTTTACTTACGAGCCTATGAATCGACACGTATTTTTTCAATTCTGCTCGACTCTCTTCTTTTCGAACCGTTTTACTAAATATAGGACATATGGACAGGGTAAAAAAAATAGTCAAAATTTATGGGCATCCAGGCGCCTGAGTTTTTATGTCCAGGCGTGTATTTTGCGATACAAAAAAACTGAGGGTGTAAGGGAGCGACCAACTATCCGCTGCTGCTAGTTTATTTATGACTTTAAGCCCACGGCTAAATCTCGGTATTGATTTATCATTTATTTCGTTTTAGTTTCACTCGGGTCCAATTTTGTTTCCTCGCGGTAATCGGCCGAAACGGTTTTAGCAAAGCAACCGGGCCTATCGTAAATAGGTATATCGAAATAGCTATTTTTGGCTAGTCATTACAAGGTGCCTCATAATATGAATAAATGCATGGGGGTTTCAAAAACCGTTTAAGATTCGGTTATATTAGAGCAAAGTAGCATATTTGTGGACTGAATTAATTGCAGCTTACAAATTTAAGAAAATCAAATAAATAAAAACCGAAAATCAAATTTTTGTTATTTTATTTTTTCTTGTCGTTATTTACGAGAAAGCAATATTATATTATAAACCGAGTAAGGATGTGTTTCATTATTGTCGAGACGCTTATATGACAGTAATGAAAACTTCCCTCCGAGGTTTGTATACTATTTTATTTAGAACCAAGGCATTAATCAAAAAGTACGTACAATATTTTATTATGAAAATAAAAAAATTTAGGAAAAATGTCAAAATTTTTTATTTTCTGTATTGATGTTTTCATATACAGTGTATCCCAGATTCGCTTCTCTATACAGGGATCCTATTATACTTAGAGCAAAGGTTAAATGGGGAAAGTTTTAGAGGAAACTTATTGCATTCGATATCCGGCTTCAGATTTACGTTCGATCAATTGTTTTCGTCCAGTATATTCAGAACGGTAAATTTGACAGCTGCCAAAATGTGACATTATTCGGACATATTTTTAAGACAAATAAGAAGACGTATACGACACGTCTTCATTGTTTTTTGTTAACCCGCCTCAAGTTTCATTTTTCTTATGGCCGCCATATTGGATTTTTCGATTTTTGGAAAGAGCCTAAAATTTCCAGTCTAGTGATATCTCACAAGTGCATTAAAAATTTTAGTATCATCGAAATATTACACTTCGTAAAGTTAAGTTTTAGTTTTTTCTAAGGAGGCCATGATTTAAAGTAAAGTTAGCTCTTAATGCTTTTCTAAGGAGGCCACTGACTTTGACGTTAAGTTAAATAGTTGAAAGTATCAAAGAGGTGTTTTAATAAGTATTAGGTACGCTTTTGTCCCAATAAAATCATAAATCTGACACATAAATTGTCAAAACCTATAGAAAATGGCCGGCATTCCGTATTCAAATGAAGAAAAGGTTGACATGTTAGTTCTGTACTTTCAATCGTACAGAAACGCCGACGCACGTTACCTCAGCAAGGTATTTGGAGATGTACCTCGAACGACGGCAGCCTCATAAAACCCAATTCAGGAAAATCATAGTTAATTTAATTAACCATGGTGCCTTCGAACAAACTAGAAGCGGTTACAATAATAACAATGAAAATCGAGACAGAAACATTTTACAAGCTATCAACGAAAACCCTAGTGTATCGGTAAGAACTGTAGAACAGGAAACTGATGTGCCAAAATCAGAGTACAGAGAGTTTTAAAAAAGAATACGTACCATCCATACATACCCATAATAGCACAAGGACTTAAAGAAACTGATTTTCCAAGACGACTGCAGTTCTGTGAGTGGTATGCTAGGAGATGTAATGAAAATCGTGATTTTGTAAATCATGTGTTGTGGTCCAATGAGAGCAGGTTCACGAATTGTGAAGTCTTTTATAGGAACAAACGGCATCATTGGGCTGTGCAAAATCCTCACGAAGTGGCAGAGAGACGTTTACAGATCAGATTTGGAAGTAACGTTTGGTGTGGGATCATTGGTAAGTTAATCTAACCAATCTTTTTTAAATAGGCACCAAATGATGGTCAAATAATAATCTTTTTTTTGCGTTTAGTTCTTTAATGATACTAAAAGAGTATAATCTAATAAAAAAAAAGTAAAACGTTCTACTTTAGTCAGTCAACTTACTTTTTTGATATTGTATTACATTTTTATTCAAACATTTTGTATTGTAGTTTCGAAGAACCTATAAAATTAGAATTGGGTTCTATAAATTTATCTAAATTTTCTGCAGATTTAGCTAATTCTCGAAAATTATTTTGATTGTCTGAATTTAATGATATATTATTACTCGGGAAGCCTAGTTCTTGGGTGATGAAAAAAATACCATTTTCATTATGATTTATAGAAAGGCGTTCAGCTGTATTTCCGAATAATTAAAATTTTAAAGCGCAAGGAGTTTGTTCTTTTGATATTTTATGTTTTATTAAGGCACGGTGTACTTCTTTAAGATTGTTATAACACTGAAATAAATTGATTCAGTATTTCCGAAATTAATATGCAATACCAACAAAATAATTTATTACGGCTATTAATTCCCGCTAGTCAAATATGTTTTTCTTTTTCATAATAAAGCTGAATAGGTTTCAACTGTATACAAGCTCATTCAATACGGGATGTTTCGATAATTATTCTTGGAAAGAAAATAGCTACTTTTTAATAAAGATAATTTTCCCTTTATAATTTATAGTTTCTAGTACCACCCGGCCGACCCTGCCACCCTTGACTGTTGGGCACCTATTTATAAATTATTAATCACTTCAGGAAATCGACTTATTGGACTATTTTTGTTTAACTACAACCTAAACGGGCAGAGGTACCTAGAGCTTTTGCGAAACCAGGTTGTACCAGCCTTACGAGCTATTCTAACGGAAGATGAATTAAGAAGAACTTGGTTTCAACAAGACGGATGTCCGGCTCACAATACCATTCAAGTCAGGAACTTCTTAAGAGAGCAGTTTGACGAAAGAATAATTTCTTTAAATGGTCCAATTTCTCGGCCTCCTAGATTCCCTGACCTGTCGCCCTTGGATTTCTACCTCTGGGGTCACACGAAGAATGAAATCTAAGAATTTGATCCCTCCGTGACCATAGAAATCCTGAGACAAAGAGTTCTGGACACATTTAGAAATATTAACCGAAATACACTTACCAGGGTTGTACGAAAAACAGTCACCAATTCTCAAAAATGTCTCGATGCAAATGGATGTCATTTTTCAGATTTGTAAATTAATGTTACCCACTTACAAAGTAGTTAAAGCTCATTTAGATTTTTTAAGTCGTTATTTACGTTCATGTTGTATTGAAAATTCAATGCGTTCAATACATTACTTACTTATTAATGTGATCTTGTGACAAATAAATCATGGCCTCCTTTAAAAACATTGAAACCTAATTCACGAAGTGTGATATTTTGATGACACTAAAATCTTTAATGCACTTGTAAGATATCACTAGACTGAAAATTTTAGGCTCTTTCCAAAAATCGAAAAATCCAATTAGCGGTCATAAGAAAAATGAAAGTTGAGGCGGGTTGCGGGTTAACAAAAAACAATGAAGACGTGTCGTATACACCATCTTATTTGTCTTAAAAATGTGTACGAATAATGTCGCATTATGACAGCTGTCAAATTTACCGTTCTGGATATACTGGCGGAAAACGAAATCCGCCTTTTTCGGTTTTTTCCCGATATTTCCAAAAAAATTGATCGATCGTAAATCTGAAGCCGGATATCGAATGCAATAAGTTTCCTCTAAAACTTTTCCCATTTAACCTTTGCTGTAAGTATATTTCATGTATATGAAAACATCAATAAAGAAAATAACAAATTTTGACATTTTTCCTAAATTTTTTCATTTTCGTAATAAAATATTGTACTTACTTTTTGATTAATGGTGTGGTTCTAAATAAAATTATATACAAACATCGGATCGATATTTCCCAAACTTATTGATCGATCGTAAATCTGAAGCCAGATATCGAATGCAATAAGTTTCCTCTAAAAGTTTCCCCATTTAACCTTTGCTGTAGGTATAATAGAAGCGCTGATCCCTATATAGAGAAGCGAATCTGGGACACACTGTATATTTTGTCACCGGTTAATGCCACACCGTGTTTACTAGAAAGCCTGGAAACGGCCGTTGACTGCTTGCGATAAGTCATCACTAGTAGTTAATTTCTGTAGTTAACTGCTATCTGTAAATTCGTTTACGGCATGTTTCTTGCATTCGTTTTTATAAATGAATTAGAACATTAGTAGTTTTTAACTATTTCTGTACATATATGTACAGATGATATAAACTGTTTATATCATCTGCTGATGATGCTAACTTGGTTAGCGAAACGCGCGTCCAGAACGTAACAAGTTGTGGTGTAGTTTGGTTAGAACTCTTGTATTCTAATCTACTTTAATAACATTAGTAGATAAGTAAATATCTAAATCAATGCAATATTCCTCCTTAGTTAAAAAATGAAAGATACTTCACACAAGGCCTTCCTGACCTGTAACTAAATGATATTTTATGTGGGTATTAACACCTTAAGTTACAACATTATTTATCCAAATATAATTAAGTTACATCAAACGATGAAAAAATTGTTTTCCTCAACTTAGGTGTTCGCTAAGTTATCTTAGTTGGTAATAAGTTAAGAAGGGAATTTTTTTTAACAAGCTAGCATTATTCTTATTATACAGATTCAAAAATGTTTAAACAATCATATGTTTTCTGCCTCTTTGCAAACTTTGAAACCCTCGCTTAACTGCTACGAAAAACACTTGTAAATTTTGTCTTCAAATTGACCGAAAAATAGATAACACGCTAATTAATATTCAGCTGGAGGTCCTTTCTAAGCCATAGTGTTTAGCTAAGGAATTGGCAAATAAGATTACATTTACACAGCTTTAATGAATTAAGCTTCCCAAAAAAGGTATTTAAATCAAGCCGGCCCCGGCGTTCCTGAACGAAATGCCAATAAGAGGAATGTAAAATTCAAATCAACTAATGACTTAGAAAGGAAATAGAGGTTAAGGGATAATTTTGCCAAGAAAATAAACTTAGTATAAAAATTATATATATAAAAAAAAGAGAAAACTACAGCTATCAAACATACGCTTTTACCAAGACCTTTCCACAGGATCTTATTAGAATATCATCTTCCAGCCTCCTGGCCACCGTCAATGACCTTATTTTTGTTTGGTTTTATGTCTTTGCCAAAGTGAAATTTTGGTGCTCGATTCACTGTATATTTATTTGTTTGCAACCATAAATGTTTATTTCAAAACTGTGCTTGTGTTTTTTTTTATTTTAGCATATTTATTCTTGTTGCTAGTTAGGGGTTCGAATAATTTGTTAAATCACCAACTAGTGACTTGGGTTAGGTGTGGGAATAGCCAATTGGCTAAATCTTGCCCAATATCACCATTTAACACCTAATCTCTATTTGGTTTCATTTTTATGTTCAGTATTCTTTTATTATATTTGATATTTTTTTAAATAAAAACGGTCATAATAATAATAGTCATTATTATTATTTTATCGAACTTGATAATCAGTTTTTCAACAAAAGTTCGGTTCCAAGGCTATCCCGGATGCATGAATCAAAAGACGTGGGATGGCCAGTGCTGAGCAGGACTGCCTTTTGAATGTCGATGAAGGTGTTAATATGCAGTCCTATGATTTTCAGGTTGTGTTCTAGGGTTTTTGAAATTAGTTCAGTTGATGATTCGATGATCGGTATCACATCAACCTTATTCAATCGCCACATCTGCAGTACCTCGATGGCCAGCTCCGCATATTTGCCCTTTTTCTCTTGACATTTATCCAACGCATTGTTATTGTTGGGTACAGAGACATCTACCAAATAAGCTGTCTTTGTTTCCTTATTTAACAGTACCACATCAGGCCTAATATTCGTCATCTGTCTGTCGGTGATAATTACTCGGTCATAGTGCAGTTTGAAGGCATTATTTTTCAGCGCTGAACTTAGTTGATATTTATAATAGAGCCCAAATATATTAAGGAGCCCTTATTTATTAGTAAACTCTTGGTGTATGATGTTACACACCTGGTTATGTCGCTGGAGGTGGACCGTGTTTGCTAGGTAAATGCAGCCAGATTTTACATCCTGTAGTCTATGATCTCTCGCTACATTTTATCGGATTCAGCGGACACTTATCGGATTCAACAGACTGGTCTTTGGTGATGAATTTCGTATGTGTGACCATCCTTCAACCACCTGTAGGATACTTCCTTACATATGTGTGGCTGATTCGAGTCATTGTGATGTCGGCCGTTTGTGTGTCAATTGGGCCCACTGTTCTTGTTTGTCGGGGTCTGAAAGCGACTTCAGGATGAGGTTGTTACTTGCGAGATTGAGTGGAGAGTGCCAGTTCTCACTTAAGGTCACTATGCGATAGACGCTTGATGTTTGTGCCTTGTTGTGCCTTGAATGCGACTTGGTCGAGTCAACAAGGGATATTTCACCTTCTCTTCGAGGTTCGGAGAGTTGATGACCTTGGGTGGTGTGACTTCGACTTGGTCATCATTAGAAGAGTAGTTTGTTGTAGCTCCATATTAGTACATTTCATGATTCCGAAACTGTAGGTCAGCACGGGCACAGCATAGGTGTTAATTGCTGTAATGAGATTTCCGGCGTTCAGTTGTGTCTTAGAAGAGCTCGCACACTTTGAAGGTACTTTCATGTTGGTCTTTCCTTGCTTGTCCTGGGGCAGTCTAGCTTGATGGAACCCTAGGTATTTGTAGGTATCTCCTTGTTTCATCGCAAGAACTATTTTTCTATTGGGTAGGTTTACATCACTACTAATGACTTTATCTTCTTGGATGTTTAAGGGTTTACATTTTTCCATTCCAAATTCCATATGGATGTCTTTCAAAAGAGTGAATGTCACGTTAATAAGCTTTTTTAGTTTGTTATAGTTTCCACCATAGAGCTTAATATCATCCATATATAGAAGGTGGGCTATGGTTCGGGAATCATCTCTATTGGCTTTGATGTTGAAGCCATGTCCTGTATTGTTGAGCAATGTGGAGAGGGGGTTAATCGCTAAGCAGAACAAAACTGGACTTAACGAGTCTCCTTGGTAAATTCCCCTAATGATGTTTATTTCATCGGTAGTAAGAGATTGATCACCTTTATAGATCTTCATGTCCGTTCTCCACTGGTGCTTGATAGTTGCCAGGAAATTGATGATTATAGAGTGAACTTTGTATATTTCCAGTACGTCCATGAGCTAGGAATGTGATACATTGTCAAACGCTTTTTTATAGTATATAAAAGCAGTGTGTATGTTGCGTTGTTTTTTCTGTATTTTTAAGTGCCACAATAAGTTATTCTTTGCATTCTTGATCGTCTTGAATGACTGTCAATATGGTGATAGATACGATTTGCTATGCATCCTATTAGGATCTTGTACATGGTGGAAAAACAGGTGATGGGCCTGTACTGGGGCGGGTCTTCTGTCCTATTGCTTTTGGATAGCGAAGTTGCAGTGCCTAGCATGCACACAAATTTCTTAGACCAGAAATTGTGAACATGGTCAACTCCTGGTGACTTCCAGATGCTTATTCCCTTAATAAAGCTGCCAACTTCCTCCTTCGCTATAAAGCCAAATTCCAATTGTGGTGATTGAATTTGATGACGTTGAGATCCATATAGCATTTCGGTTATGTCCTTTTGGTTTCTCCCAGATGTTCGACCAATACTCGGACAATTGCTCGGCAACTTCTTTTCAGTATTGGTTTGATCTTTGGTGTTATTGATAACCCGATAGAACTGTCTTTGATTGGTATTGAAAAGCCAAAAGTTTATTCCGGACAATCACTCGCCGTTGTTGGTCAGCAATGCGTTGCTCGGTGATATTCTGAAAATCGGGATATTTTATTAGAAAGAAAGCACTATGAGAGCCGGCCCGGTAGGTGGTTAGGTCGGTCTCAAATCTGGTAATCTTATAATAGGAGCGCATTATGAAACAATTCATTTCTGGTGTCCATTTCATACGCTTCCGTGGCTTAACAGCCTTTGTGATCTAAGGATTGATGACATGCGTCTCCGCAAAAAGTTATTATTATTTTTATTATTATTAAAATATAGAGGCGATTCAAACTAGTGTTTAGGCTCAAGAAATTTTGTTCAAGAAATTATATATTGTGATAGCGTTATTATATATTTCCCTTGCCCTTTTTCGACTTTCCATCGCTTTTTATATGTTTTTCTCTAAAGAAAGTTTTCCTATTACCTGACAATGTTTGCGTAAGTAATGAAGTTCACCTTATATATAAACCAGACTTTTTATAATTTATCAGTTTAAAAAGAAAATACATTTTCTGGAGATGGCAAACTTTCAGCGATCTTCTTTCATCTGTTAAACATAAAAAATAAAATATGGCGGAACTAACTCTAAACAATTACTTTCAGTTGACCAGATTATTGCAAATTCATTTTTCTTAAAAACTTGAGGGGATGATAAGTGATGATTTTTTTCGACAAAACGTGACCGAAACCCAGATCTTAAGTTAATATAATTAAATTTCGTACATTTTATAATTGTGATTGTTCTTAAGTTAGCAAGGTATTTAATAAGAAGGAAAACTGTTTTTTTTTAAATAATTAACTTTGTATTTTTGATGTTTTGCGTATTTTGTGTCAAATAACAAATGTTATAGGGAAATATCAACCAAGTACAAAAAAACATTATTAATTATAAAACGATATAAATCTGATACCTCTATTAGAGTTTCAAATGAAAATATTTCTGAGTTTATATACATAATTATAATATATATATATATATATATATATATATATATATATATATATATATATATATATATATTAATATATTAATATTTTATTATATATATATTAATACTTTAGTGTTTTTTGATATGTATTGTTCCTTTTTCCTTCGAACAGATAAAACACATTTTTTTTAAATAAATTTATTAGACTTTTATCGCAACTTTTCAACATAATAATTACAGAAATCTCTAAAAATTGCTTAGATTATCGGGGATATCATCATTTGGCTCATATGACATTAGGGGCTGCTGAAAAGCGAGAAGTTGACTTGTATTGAGTTCTCTCTAGATCACTCGTCTTCACGGAACTTTATTAGAACTTATAGATGAGTCACTTTTCTTTGGATAGAGGAATGAATAGGCCCGCTGTAGAGCTGACTAGTTTTTTGTAGATCTGGCAAGTTTAATTTTTTCTTCTAGTTCTCTTGCTGACCTTTAATCAATTTTCGTAGAAGCTTCATTTAAGATTCCTATAGTCAATTCTTTTACATTTTCTTTGCAAGGATATTAGCTATTTTAGGGGCCTAATAATATGTATATATACATATATATATATATATATATATATATATATATATATATATATATATATATATAAAGAAATATAGGTTGCCAATATGCGACTAACACAAATGGATACGGCTTGACTTTGGCTGCTCACCCCTCTCCAGCCATCTGCTGTTTCAGCTTTTGTATTCTTGGGAAGCAATCTGAAGTTTTTATCTATTTTTGATAAAGGAAATGCCACACCATGAGTAAGTGTCAATCTTTCGAGTATTTCAAAATCAACAGTTAGGAAGTGAAAGAATTGGATAACGGTATGATATACTTTATGAGAGTCCTCAATGCTATAATGTGCTTTTCGTCTTTTGAAGGAGCCAAAAATTGAAATAAGTGTTGGGTCTGTTGGGCTAACTTAAAGGGTCGATTGTTGTGTTTTCCTCGTCCATCAGTTTTTTTCAGGGTTTCTTAAAGATGTTTACATTTTGTGTAATCGAAAAGGTTTAGTTTCAAATAGTGACTGAAACCCCTTAAAAAATCACTGCATTGTTATCTCTAATAATTGTAATTCTGTGCTTATAAGAGATTTCGTTTAACCTATCCTCTTTTACTTTCCTTTGACGTTCGTGGGGACACAAGTTTAAATGAAAGACTGGATACATAAATAACTGGAATATTTTTAAAACACCGCTTATGTCGTCAGTTTCAAACGTCGAGGTCCCTAGTTTCTTAGCAACATATTTAAGGCGACCATTTTTTGCGCTTTTTTGTTGACTAACCCGTGCAATTTCATCACTTGGTACACTTTCGATCATTTTAAACAAACAAGGGAGTAAAATAGTTCTAAAAGTGTTTTTTTCTTTACTTTTCATTCTTTTACTCGCAGGGTAACTTGGTTCAGATATATTCTATTTTTCATGTACTATTAATACCCTCAACTCTTCATCTTAAACCAATATAATTCATCAACATTCGATAAGAACGGTCTAGACTAATATTCTTTCAAGTGCAATCGTAGTTTATGGAAGACACAAGCGAACTCAAGTTTCGTTTAAAATCTAATTTACCGTTTATAGTAACTAATATTTACGGGGAATACGCTTCCCATAATGCAAATTACTTTTACTGCCTTAACGGCGCACAATGAGTTAAATCGGCCGTCTAGCACGACATAAGTCCCAAATGTAATTTTGCAATATTCTTAACAGATTCTAAAAATCTATATTTAAGATAGTGTTAATAATAGAAAAATGCAATTGAAAAACAAAATTATAATTACAGTTCTCGGAGGGGAAGCCTTAAAGTTAGTAAATATTTTAAATCTGAAATTAACATGTTTCTATACATCATTTTCAAAACAGAAAATATGATACTAAACATAGCAAATGTTTTTCTAATTTCTTACATGACTACTGTTTATAATTATATATATATATATATATATATATATATATATTTTAAATATTAAAGCCCTTACCTCAGAAAATTTGGGTCTTTTTTGATATTACTATATTTAGGTAGTTTTTTTTAACTTGTAGAGCATGCAAAAAAAAGTTTGTTGAAGTTTAGTTTAATTTTTATATAAAAAATAAGAAAAAGGATCCCTTTTAACCAAAAACCAAAAAATTAGCTGCTCATAGATGCCCATTCGGGATTTATATAGCTTTAACTATGGCTCCTTAATTACTACTGACTGCACCAAAAAAAAAACTGCACGATGTTTATATGACCAGAACTTTGCAAATAATCGTCCGAGTGTAATTAAACATTTTGCAAAGACTAAGGTACAAAATTTCGGAATTTTGTATTACAGCTGTCATCTTTTCAAAGTTCAAGATATATATATATATATATATATATATATTTTATATATATATATATATATATATATATACATCGTGTTAAAACTAAATTAACAGTTATAATGCCACATTATTTCCAAGCAAAATGATAACACTTAAAATTCGATAAATAACTAAGATATAATTTTATAAAACCACACTCCCTTCAATTCTTTTAATATTAGAAATAAAAATTTCAAATAAAAAACTAATCAATTAGGTAAATTTTAACGACTT
Source organism: Kuschelorhynchus macadamiae (assembly GCA_030620095.1). Lineage (NCBI taxonomy): Eukaryota > Metazoa > Arthropoda > Insecta > Coleoptera > Curculionidae > Kuschelorhynchus > Kuschelorhynchus macadamiae. The sequence continues at coordinate 39,908 of JAUTXW010005400.1, forward strand.
TTCTACCTTTACAAAAATAAATCTTAAACGAAGATATCTCCTAAGCTACCAGTTCAGTGCCAGTAATTGGCATTTTTGTAAAGATAATTTCATAAAAATGTAAAAATATATAAAGTGCAATATATAAAATATAAAATAAATACAAAAATAAATATAAAAATATATTAAGTGCAATATCTAAAAAATATCGACTTCATTGTATATGGCAAATAACAAAAACAATTTATTTATCACGAAAAGTATACCTAACTAATTAATTTTTATTTGAATGTTTTATTACCAATATCAAAAAAAATAAGGAGTGCTTGGGTGCAGGTGCATACGTAGTGGGCTTTTCTAAAACATTACCTGTTACATATTGTTTAGTCTAAAAGTTCTTCTGTTGTTTATGTAATGAATAGAATAGAAACTCAATGATATTTTGTACTCACAATTCTACATAACCTAAATAAAGCAATATTTGACAAGACACCTTGTATTCTATCTTAATTTTATATGCGTCATATAGCTATTAGTTAATAATAAGTTTAAAGCAATGATTCATGCATTTTGACATCAATTGTGTTTTTAAGTTACACAAAACATTACATTTTTATTAAAAACTGAGGCCATTTTAGTAACCCGCATCTTGTTTAAATTTTTTTTTGCAAAACATTTTGTTACCTATCCTAAAAAAGTATTATATGAAATTTAAAAAACGTTAAAACAATGCTTGAATAATTATGTCGTACTACATGGCCGATTTACCACACTGTGCGGCGTCACTAATACTAGTTTTCCGGATACGGCTCGTTAAATCTCTTGGTGGCACGGAGGAGCAATAAGCCGAATCTCAGTTGCTGCACTTGACTTCCTTTTAATTTATCACCAAATTATTTCATTATTTAGTCCATTACTTGTCGCAGTTATCTTGTCATGTTTTTCTTAAATCATAATTCAAAAATTATTGAAATTGTTTTTGTTTGTATTTTTGTGTTCAGTAATTTTAATCTTTATATTTGAAATCCAAACTAATTTTCTTCTGATTTCGCTAAAAGCTACTTCCCAGTTGACGAATTTTCATAATTATTTTAATTAAGACTCTCTATATAAAGTGCGGCACGAAAGAAAACTGGGCGAAGTCAATCGGTTTAGGAAGGTCTGCCAAGACATCTCTTTAAACCAGTGGTGTCCCGTCGTGCTTTAAATAATATGGTACTCCTTTTTGACTATACGCACTTCAGATAATTAAAAAATGTAACTATGCTTAATGAACCTTTATTTATATTTGTCTGTTTTTTTTTTCGTGTACCGCACTTCTATATCTCTTTTGTGTTGCAAAAACGGCGAACTTTCGAATTTTAAAATGATTTAATTTTGATTTTTCTTTATCGATTTACCTATACACATATTTTTTCTTGAGTTCTGTCATTAACGGTTCCCGGGCTACTGCCTACGTCCACTATTATTGGACCACCCAGTATAGTGATACACGATTTAACAAGAGCATACATACGATTTCCAATTTTCAGCCGATATGTTATTTTATTTGAATCTTTAATTGAAAGTTCACCGGTGTTGCGCTCTCGAATATATTGTTTTACTCCTGCCCATGCAAGTTCAATAGGGTTGAGGTCGCACATGTATGGAGGCAACCTTAAAGGTGTATGACCAAGGTTACGTAAAAGACCGTCAATTTTATACTTTTTTCTCTAGGCTTGTTGGCTGATATAACCACATATAATTGATATTTTCTCCATGTTGGATCACATACAAGATTGTTCGATTTAAGCCACGATATCATATGAGCTTTTGTAGAGTATTTAGTTGGCACTTTATCTTCTACGTGAGAATGATAATGTAATAACTTATGAATAGGGCTTGAATAAGGTATCTCTTAGGGTGGTTCATTTGCTCTTCTGTCCAGGTTGTTGGATAAAGAAAGACGCTTACTAACAACACCTTCTATTGACTCTTACTATGACTACAATAGTACAGCCCAAGGGCCGGACCAACAAGGTCCGCCCTTGCCCTTACTACCACTCTCGTCTATAGCTAGTTACAATATCCCTGTATCTCGGACTGCATACAGTACATTGCCATTAGCACGATGCCTCGTCAGCGTGCTCATTTCGCAATTACATATTAAACAATTGCAATATACTAATAATAACAATCCGCTATACAGGGTGATACTTTTCCATACTACACCTTCCCCCTTTTTTGGGAAGAATGATTTAACTATCTGTTGAATCATTCTTATGATAACAACAATTTAATAACAGCTATACTTTAGGAAAAAAAACTACTTAGACATTGAAACTTTATAAGTTAAAACGTGCATTTTAATTAATTCTAAAATATTTTGGAAAAACATTATGTAGCATTTAATAAATCTACAGAAATTTACAATGATATTTGGCAATGTAAAAATTTACACATCACATTAGCAAAAGTAACTTTGTACAAAGCTATCTTATGTGATGGTATTTTAATATATAATAATTTACTAGCTCATTAAGAAGTGTTAGAAATATTTTTATATAAAAAAAAACAAAAATATTTTCTGGAAAAATTGCTAAATTTTTAGGAATTAATTTCATATTTTACTTTAGTTTTTTTTTCATTATCTGTTAATTAATTAAATACTTATTTTTTTTTTATGTATATCATATTAAGTGCATTTGTAATTGTTTAATGTTAGCTTATTTATTTACTTTCCGTATAATAAACGAAACAGTTGGTTGAGAATAAATTGAAAAAAAATCTTAATACTAGCCTATTATAAAAGTAATAGCAACTGTTGACTGAGCTCATGCAATTAGCATTCTAGCTAATGGCTTTCACTATGGCCACTTGTGAAAGACATCGCTGTTTGGATAGAGTTAGCTAAATGCTCATTTGAGTTATTTGGTTTTAGGATAGGTATATATTTTAACAGCTTTTTGCATAGTTTTGTCAACAAATTAATAAAATATAAATTTAAATAAATATAAAATGATATAAATTCAAATAGTCAATATCTTGCACATCAACATAGTCGTAACACTTTTTCGGACTTTATACACATAATAGGGCGTACGCTAATATAATATAATATTGTAAGTTTTATTTCCATTAAGTAAATTTTATTGTCTTATGAGTTTATAAGTGATTAAACTCGACATGTATTGACATGGATTATATATATTTATTTATTAAGATTGTAACTGAAGACCTAGAAATAGTATATGTGTTGTTCAGACTCATATTATGACGTACTAATAGATTGAGATTATTATATGTATTATTAGATTGGGACCATCAGATGTTAATTTTTATTGCGTCATAGGTAGCTTCTTCAAAAAAAAAATTCTTAGTATAAATATTTATTTTTAATTAGCTCATTTTAATTCCTTTCTCCGACATTTTTACCATTCTTACTCCTTACCTTATACTTTAATTTCTTGTCTATTTTCCCACTTTACATATTTTGTATTTTGCATGCATTTTATCAATATAATTTCTATAATGTCGACATTTTCTAATAATATACAATTTATTCCGAAATTTTATTTTCTACTCATATTTCCTCTTTCCAGTTACCTCAACGATGTACCTAAGTCTTACGCCGATCGGTGATTCTGGTCGAAATATTACTCGTGAATTCACATTATATTTTATGGGTACCCTGTGGGATTTCTGCAATAGGCACTATTTTCATAATTATTTTTCATTTAATAGGCAACGCTTCCTTCCATCAGCCCATCTAGCTTAGATAATGGCGCATATAAACGCCTAACTTACCATTAATGAATAGGAACGTGCCCTTATTTCTTTTCTCAATACTTTCTGTGCAGACCAGCTAATATCTATACGCGGTAGGACTTTCATACATTTGAGGTTGATCACTTCCTTTCCTGTATGGTTCCTATCTTATTTAAGTATGATATTGACTGTTGCACATTCCAATTTAAATACTCATACATTCTCCAATCTTTCTAATTTTCTCTACCATTCCTAACTCCAACTTTGTGATCATCAGCCACCGATTAAGGCTAAAGCAATATTTGCTCTAAAAAATATCACCATTAATGATCTAAGTTTTCCTTTTCATTAGCGCTAGTATTTCTTTCATTCTCGTTAATACCCGGAGAAAACTTACTACTACCTACTGACTTATATCATTGTATAATAATTAATACTGCTACTGTCTAAGCTTCGCAAATTTTAATAAAATAGGCTTTTCATTGCGAGAGAGTTACTATTTTTTTTTTTTTTATAAATGTATCAGGGACTTTAATAAGGTTTAGCTAAAAATTTGATGCAATATAATTAATGTCTAAGTAAGTTATAACACAGGAGGTTATTTTTTTTTTTTTTTTTCTTATTATTATAACGATGAAGTTAATACTCTAGCATACACACACCTTCTCTTACAAAAAAAATACATTATACTTCTAAATATAAATAATAATTAGATAATATTGTTATCCAAGATATTATTTTAAAGAAATAATTACGTACATTATTGCTTGAACTCAAAGTAATCCTAATAAATTTAAATAAATATGACCTAAAAGCTTATTCTGCATATTACATAATATACTGTTGAACTCTAGGTATCTTTATTCTTAGACAAGATTCCTTGTCTAAGTATTTAATGGTATTATATAGTAGTCAGTTTACCATGATAAGAAAAAGGAGTATATTATTTATTCGATATATGTTTATCAGAATCTTTAGGTTAAATTTATTGTTCGTGTATTTTTTAGTCAACAATCATAAATTAGAATGAAAAACTGCAGCAATAAATAAGCATATTAATTTTTGTTGCAATTGCAATGTTCCAATTTGAACGTACTAGATATTCTACGAAATATCATTGTCAGCATTATTACTAGGTCGCAGTCGGTCCTTGCATGTTTATTATAACAATTAGTCAATGAACTAATGATTTCAAAATTTTATACATGTGATAGAAGGAAATTATAAAAATTATTTAGCTATCCTGAAAGTTTATTAATGCTTATACTTTGAATTTTATTTAACTTTGTAATGTTAGTATTAAAATCATATTTTATCTGACATTTCAGGAAAGCGTGTATAATTTCCCTTGTCTTTAGCAAAATTTTATTTTGAAAGAAAAATAGATGAATGAACATAGGTCACATTAGAAAAAAATTTAGCATAAAAGATATTAAGTTGCAAAAAATACCAAAATTAACGAGGTCGATACTTCATGATTTATAAAACTGAAAAAGTTTATTTCACAAGTGATTTTTTTTTTTTTTATCAAATTTAATTATCGAAATTACAATATAATTTTAGTCCAAGAAACGGTTAGATTTTATATTAAGTATGACAAGACAATTTTCATTTTTGTTATAATATATTGTAGCAGCTGTTTTTACGTACTTTCTTGATTCGATATTTATATTTAAAAGTTGAAGCTAAAGTTCAGGGAACACGGGACTCATGTTAAATCTATCCATGCTTCCAATTCAGCCAACCCTTATTAAACATCAACCATACGTTTTAAGCCAGCCTAAAATTTCATACTATACTTCCAACAAATCGCTAGCTGGCCACTTTATTTTAATCTTTCCTGTTTACTTATACATACATGCATATTTACTATTTAATATAGTCAAAAAAATATCATTGTACCTACCCTATAAAATGATTGTGTAAAGCAGTTTTTCAATTATCAGGATTCTCTAAAAAATTATTTACTTATTTTGATTTTTTTTCATAAATTCAGTATAAAAATCATGATTTATCAATAAAACAAAAATAATCTGTTTAGCAGCCTCAAATTATTCCACCACAAAACAAAATTGATGGCTATTAAGAATGATACTATCAAAAATCAAATTAAAAGCAGTGTGTTTGTACGACTGTGTGTGTTTTAAAGTATTGAGTACTTAAATAAATTAGAAAATTAACTAATTTTTTTTTGAGATACTAAAAAAATAACTAAATTGTAGATATTCTTCAACAAAATGTTTTGTACTTAATCCATCCGAAATGCTCAGATTGTGTAAAATGTGTGACGTATTTACTCATTTAATAACGTTAGCAAAATTCAATATTAAAAATTACAACCCGTAGTGACTTTGCAGAACGATAATTTTCTTGTTTGAAATACTTTTTTGAAACACACAAAAGCATTTTAAGAATTTGAATATTATTTCCACTAAAAAGCGATACTTTAAGGATTATGAAGCGAACAACGAACTTTGATATTATGTTATATTAGTTTAAAAAAAGTCAATACAAAGAACTAATAATATTTTTTGTGAGGATCTCAATTTATCGCTTAATTTAATTCCTTAATGAATTCTAATATAAAACTGAGAAATTTATTGCTTTAGTATTTTTATGTTTGTTAAAATTAAACAGATCAGTAAAATGACGCCACATCTTTTTAGAATGCATGGTTTTGGTAACAACAAAATAAGTAGGTTAGCATGAATTTGCTTTGTTAATCAAACTTTTAAAATGTTGTTTGCTTATTAGTCTCAATTGATCCGATTGATACATAAAAATATCATTCTCTAAGGTTTTAATGAATACTATTAATAATTATATTGGATACCTATAATAAATTAAAATTAATAAATAGCAAAACTCTCAGCCCAAGTCGTCTTGGCATAATATTACGAAGTTTAGAATAATATCTACGTCAATCAACATCTGATGTCCACTATGAGTATTTTTTTTTTTTTAAATTTGTTTTTTCTTATTTTAATATATTACCTATTTTTAAATGTGCATCCTTTCCTTTTGCGAGAGATAAGAGATTAAAAAAAAAATCATTATTAATTGACATTTGTTTCTAAGACGAGAATTCATTTGTTACGTAGGTAGTGCTTAACGGTTTTAATAATTTTGCTCCCTAAATTAATATACACTTACTTACAATTTTATACTAAATATCAACAAAATTTTATAAAAACACACCCTATTTAAATTAAAACGACATATTGTCCGATAATAATCTTAAATTCTATTCTAAAATGACTTATTGCCTGTTAATAATTCTATTACCTTAAGTTTATTGATAGTTCTAGTACCTTAAGCCTACAATTTATGTCTTTTATACACCAATTTTTCGTTCTTTCCAAGCCCCATTTCCATATCTTATTTTCGTTCTCTCTTGAACCTAAAATAAAACCTAAAAAAAAATGTCCTTCTGGTCCATCTGGTTTCTTGGATAATCATGTTCTTAATTTATACAGCTCTTTGACGCAGGATCTTTAAGGCAAGGATCGCCATGTAATAACTTATGAATAGGGCTTGAATAAGGTATCTCTTAGGGTGGTTCATTTGCTCTTCTGTCCAGGTTGTTGGATAAAGAAAGACGCTTACTAACAACACCTTCTATTGACTCTTACTATGACTACAATAGTACAGCCCAAGGGCCGGACCAACAAGGTCCGCCCTTGCCCTTACTACCACTCTCGTCTATAGCTAGTTACAATATCCCTGTATCTCGGACTGCATACAGTACATTGCCATTAGCACGATGCCTCGTCAGCGTGCTCATTTCGCAATTACATATTAAACAATTGCAATATACTAATAATAACAATCCGCTATACAGGGTGATACTTTTCCATACTACAATAAGACGCATTATCCATTACCACGACTGATTTGGGAGGAATGTTAGGTAGAAGCTTCTCTAGCAACCACTTTTCAAAATTATCTCTAATCATCTGTTCATGATAGTCTCCAGTTGTTAGTCCCGAGCGAAAAACTAAAGCAGCACCTGGAACAAATCCGGCTTCTGAACCAGCATGAACTATAATAAAGGACTACTAGAGCGGATTCCCTGAACAACACCTGTAACACTTTCACTTTTTGCATTTGTTCACTGTCATATCATTATCTATCCCAATATTGCGTCCTTTTTGCCTATATTGCCTTACATTTGATAGATATTTCACCCGCCAGTGAAAAATATTTGGTCACTCAATGAGCAATTTTCGTTTATTTTGGCACTTGCGCCAAACAAAACCATTTGATCGTAAAAGCCGATTTAAGGTTTTATAGCCGTACGGAAAATCTATTTTGTTGTTTACAGCACGAAGTAGGGGTTCGCAGGTAGGAACCTTCTTCAAGTTTATATAAAAATCCTCTATTGTTCGTCGAATTACTTGAAAATCACCATCGTCAATTTTAGCTTTGTCTGATAATCGGGGTCTTTTTTCACCAGGAGATTTTAAAGGTGAAATAGAACATGAACGATCATTATGTTCTCTTTGAATTTTTCTTACACTACTTTCTGAAACACCAGTGTAAAATGCAGCGCGTTCTGTTCGATTTTGAATTGGAATAGTCAAACTATTATTTTCAGCTTCTCTAGTACAGGCCTTTATAACACTCGCAATAACTTCACGTGCACCGCTTGGAATTGTTTTTCCTCTTTTGCTCGCCATCGTTATTTTGAAATAATAATTCAAATTCGGGGCAACGCATTTATATAGAAATGAAAACAAATGCTCGAAATGTATAGGCGCCACTGGAAATACCTAGAATCTTCTAGCGGCAAGTGCATGGAGACTCTAGGCACATCCCAATTACAAGTGGACCAGTGCGAAATTTACTAAATCCTCGATTAATTTTCCGTACCGCTTAGCTGGCGCACTCTATAGGGGAAGCGGCAAACTATTACAACAAATAAGATAACATAAAATTTATTTGCGTACACAAATTTTACTTTTCCGCTTGCTTAAGACTATGAACCTTTATTTTAAGGACCGCCCGGTTTTCTTTCGTGTCCCGCACTTTACATGTGTTATCATTACTGACATTTTAACAGGTTGTAACTCAAAAACGAGTCAAGATATTAAGATGCGGTTTTCACAAGATCTCTTAGAATCGCTTCAAGTTCTTGCCTTCGGCAATAATTTTCTGAAAATAGCAGAAAAAAAAGTTTCAAATGGAACATCCTTTATATCTAACGCTCATTTAGAAGGCTGATCCTTTCCAATTCTAAAAACGTATAATTTGTCATAACCTTTCAGAACAAAAAACCACAAAAACAACAACTAATCTACATTAATTTTGTTAGATACAGCAGAACAAACGCATTAATTAAATTAATAAACTAATATATTAACTGCTGAATATGACCTCCATTTCCTTCAATACGTGTCGTAGGCGAAAAACAACTTCATTTAAATTTGCAGGAGCAGGACTATAGCACCTTTCCTTAGCATACCCCCGTATAAAAAAGCCAGCTCGACCTATCCAGTTGCTTCCAAAAGTTGTGTTTAACGAACTCCTTGCTATTACAGAAAAGTGGGACACCATCTTGTTGGAAATGAACACCATGAAGTATTCCTTCTTGTTCCAGTTGAGGGAATAAAAAAAATTCTAACATATCTGTATGATTGATTCCAGTTATAGTTTTGTCTTGGAGAAAGAAGTATCTATAAATTTTTGTTTTTGATGCACCACACCTTACATTTAACTTAAAGGCATCGCTTTGAAACTCGTTGTAAGCTCTAAGGTTTTCGTCACCCCAAATCCTGCAGTTATGTTTGTTTACTCTTTCACTAAGGTGAAACGTTGCTTCATCTGACATTATTAGAATTGTATCCGGTTGATTTCTAAACAGATCTAATAAAGTCTCAAACATGATATATCTCTTTTCAATAGCATGATTTTCATTTTTTTGATTGGTTTGTATCTTATACGCTTTAAAGATTATGTACTTTCATTTTTAACATGTTTAAGACTTGTGCGATTTTTCCAACAGGTATTTTATTATTGCTAAAACTTCTTTGATTCGTAAAATGTCATTTAAAAGATTGTTTTCAGAGTCTCTGTTATGTCTTTTTTTCCTTTACATTGTCCCAGTTTCTGAAAATTTTCTTACCCAGGTGGTTTGATTTTCGTGTAGGCGGATTCCTTTCAAAAGTTGTTTTTAATCTTCTTCTTGTTATTGTAATTGAATTAGTATTAGTGTAGAGCAAAGCGGACTGCGTCTTTTCTCTTTGGCTAAACATTTTTGAATCACGTAAATAATTAATAATAATCCGACACTTTTGTCAAAAAATGTCAGGTGAATCAAAGTTTCACCTGAAAATTTTTGTGGAAAAAAACCTAGAGCTTGCAACGAGTTTGAAAGTGTTGCCCCTAAGTTAAATATATGGTGTGGTGCGTGAGAAACAAAAATTTATGAACCATATTTTTTCCAAGAGAAAACTGTTTTTAATAAAATGAATGTCGATTAGTTGTTGTTTCTGTTGTTTATTCTGAAAGAATATAACAAATTATACGTTTTTAGAAAAAAGGAGGATCAGGCTTCTAAATGAGTGGGATAACGGTCCAAAATTATTTACAAATCTTGCAAATAATTGATTTGTTAATATCTAAAACTTCAAGTCTTGTGTTATTTTAGAACACGTTTCGACGGGGTCCCACTCGTCTTTAATAATTTTTGAACTGTTTTGAAAAGTCTTTTAAAGTTAAAATTTGCCAGTCAAAATGTCTACAAAACCTCTTTCTATATCTCTGTCTTCACAACGACACTGTCCGATGTACAGAGTGTTATATGCATGGTGACTTATGTCCGAACTTGAAAGACAGCCAAAATTTCAAAGTTTAGTTTAGGTTTTAAAATTATACCCTGACCAGATATCAACTGCCTTGCACATTTTGATAGATTCCTAAAAGATGAGTGAAAATATGATTAATAGTATGGGTCGTTTTTGATTTTTTAAACTTTAGGATTTCACATTGATCTAGGAGTGCATAGTGATATAGCTAAAACACTTGTAAAAAATACTACTAAATGTAACGTAATAATAAAAAAAATTATAGTATCTATTTTTAAATCGTGCACTTATATACATATATATATATATATATATATATATAAATATATATATATATATATATATATATATATGTATACAAAACGAAACCAGTAACGGTGAGGATTACTCCTTCACCATTTTGTCGAGAATCGACCAAAACATGACGCTATGTTTGTTTCCAGGGCCAAGGTGCCATCTGCTGCCGTGGTATCTGCCCTGGGAAGGCTCATCAGGCAGTTTCCTTGGGGGATATCGGTATTAAAACCGAAATACCCAAACCCTGAAACACACAGGGTGTCATGTCATTCGACTTTGAAAGTCGACGAGGGAAATAGACAACCAGTGGCGCCATCTGTAGGTACTATGGTGCAACTAAATGGCTTTAGATGCGACCTACTTTGGAGCACAAGACGACACATCTGTGCAACAATAAAAGAGAAACAGAAATTTCAATTTCATTTTCAGTTGGCCCTGGAAACATAGCGTCATGTTTTGGTCGATTCTCGACAAAATGGTGAAGGAGTAATCCTTACCGTTACTGGTTTCGTTTTGTATAACGACCAAGAACCGCACAGAAATTGAAATATATATATATATATATATATATATATATATATATATATATATACTTTTGAATCCATATTTCGACTTATTGATGATAATCTGCAGTAATTGTTATTTTTTTTTAAAGAACTATTAAATGTATAGACCTGTAGCACTTTTGTCAGCTTTTACAGCTGTTAACGAATTCTACTTTAAATTATTGATTATGATAAAGGCAGGCCAGTGTCCGGTTGGAGTGTTTTAAGACCTAAGTCACGCATTCGACTGTGTTTTAGAGGAGAAGTATACGAGTGTTTTCCTTTTTTCTATCCAACAGGTCACAATATGTTGAAGCAGTATACAACGAGGGAGTAGCTCTAAAATAAAATGTATCCGAGCATACAAGTATTAATACAGGAGTACTGCAGGGGTCGATTTCGGCACCTATACTATACTATTCCTGGTTTATATCAATGACCTTAGCAAGCCTAAAAAATGGTTTTGTTAACTATTTTTGCGGATGGCACTTCTGTATTAGTTTCAGATAAGGACAACTTAAGATTACAAAGATAAATTAACAAAATATAAGAAGAACTTGCTGATTGGTTTAGTGCTAATTCACTTTACCTAAACACAAGTAAAACTTGTTACTCAAGGTTTCACGCCAGACAAAATAATGCAGATCTTGGTCTGAATGTTTTCCTAGGTGGACTGGATCTGATCCATTGCAGTGAAACAAAGTTTTTGGGTCTTAGAATCGACGAAACTTTATTCAGTACAGAGCTGCTTTTAAAATTAGGCAGAGCAGCTTATCAGGTAAGAAATTTAGAGCAGCTGCTAAAGTTTGATCATCTGAGGTTATTCTGTTTTGCTCAAATAGATTCTCGCTTGTCCTATGGTATTATATTCTGAGGTCAAGCTTCCTAGCGAAAAAGCTCTTTATAGCACACAAAAATTGTTTTTATAATGTCGAATGTGCCTAATGGACACTTCTGTAGAGATCTGTAGTAATAAATAAATAAATAAATGTTGTGTGGGAGATTATTAGGAGTTTTATCCGTTTGATTTTCTTATCATTGTTTTGCAGTCTTGGTTTCGTCGTGTTAGGATAGTCATTATAGTATTATTAATAGAAGCTGATTTTGTCTATTTGTTTTAAGTTTTAAAAGTTAAAATATGTACATTATAAAGCTACTAATAATATTTACAAGGCTTGAAAATAAGTGATTTGTTAATATCTATATCGCCAAGTCTTGATATATAGAGAAAAGTTTGTAGGTACTATTTAAAAACTAAACAAATTTCGATGGGTCCCACTCGTCTCTAATAATTTCTGAACCCATGAGGTATTTTATTATTTCTGTTTGCCGTATTTTCTGGCAAGCTATGTTCACTATATGATTAATTAATAGAAATTAACTTTGGAAAACCAAAGGTTTGAGTGATACAGGTGGCTAGAGGGTTGAAATAAGGACGCAATCTTCTCAGGAAAAATCGAGGTATTGACCGATTTTTCCACACAAGCTTTGGTTTTCCAAAGCCAGGTTCTATTAGTTAATCATTTACTAAGCAACCACTTTATTCCATCGTGTTAAATTTTTACCAAAGCAGCATCAAAATTATTATCCAAAAATTCAAATGATTAAGACGTTTTTACACTGTTTCCAAAACGTTTAAAATTTTACCAGTTCATTTCAAATTATGTACAGGGTGGTCGAAATTGGTCTGTTTTAACAGAGAAAACCTATTTCCTGACTAGATAGAGCAAAACTGACTTAGGTGTCATGGGCTCGATTTCTGAGAAATGTTTAATGGCAAAAACCGCCTGCCGATATTTTCACTGCCAACTGAGATATAGGGCGTTTTTCAATTTTCGGCCATTTTGAAAATTGTCCATAACTTTTTTATTTTGCGGAATATTAACATTCTGCAAAGACATTCTAAAGGCACTTTTTTATGTGCAATCCAGTGGCGTACTCAGATTTTTTCTATAGTTGTCCGTTTTATCATAAATAGGCAAAACTTTTTTTTTTCAAATGGAAATCATAGTTGGCTATAAATTATAAAAAATGCTCGCGTTTAGCCCTTTTCAGTGATATTAAGTTGTAGGTACTTATTTTCAAAAATAACGAAAATATTAGGTGTTTTTGGTTTACATCGAAGTAGGCTTTGATTTGTGATGACAATATCTCAATTATGTATTGTTAAGATTTATAGTTTGTTAGCAACTTAAACACAACTTTAAATAACACTAGCTAACGTTATTTTAATTATTTATTATTAATTTTTTTTATTTTTTTTTGTTTACATAGCAAAGTTGAACAAAATTAACAAACTAAACTACTATTTACAGCTACAAGTGAAAATAAAAAATAATTATGAAAATCTAGGTATTTAGTTAGATAGGTTTCTGATAAATATATTTAGAGAAGTTGTTCAAATTGAGCCCCTCCCTGTTGAATACAAACTAAGCATCTTTTGCGTACCGAGTTGCAACTATTTATTAGTTCAACTGGGCTAATAGATGCAAAAGCTTGCCTAGTGGCCTCTTGCAATTCTTCTTTTGTGTGAAAGGTTCTTCCTTTAAATATCAAGTCCTTCAATCTTCCCCACAAAAAAAAATCTAAGGGAGTTAAGTCACAGGACCTAGCAGGCCAAGGTATGGGGCCCCACGTACCAATCCAATTTTCTCGAAATTCGAAGTTTAAAAGATCAGTTGTGATCCTTGCATTGTGCGGGGGACAACCATCTTGTTGATAGTAGATATTTCTGGCATCAGCTAAAGGTATGTCTTCCAACAAAGGGACAATATATGTGCGCAAAATATTTACATAATCATCTGCAGTTAAATTTCCATCGTAAAAATAAGGTCCCACAAATCTTCCTCGGAATATCCCCACCCATATATTGAATCCACACCGACCTTGCCGGTCTTGTTGCACAACTACGTGTGGATTTTCAGTGGACCAGTGATATGAATTATATCTATTAAATATACTAGAAGTATCTACTCTGGATTCATCACTCCAAATAATATTTAATGGAAAATTCTCATTCTCCATGAATTTTTGCTCATACCACTGACAAAATCTCAATCTTCTAGCGGCGTCCCCTTCACGGAGTTGATGAACTCTTCTCGTTCTGTACGGTTTGAATTTATGTTTTTTGAGTATTTTTAAAACGGTGGTCTTTGGAACATTCGTTATATTAGCCAATGTTCGAGAGGAGGTGCCAGGATGATCTAATACCTCACCAATTATATTTAGCTGCTGGATTTCCTTTTCTTCCTTTAGTTCATAATGTCTTGTTCTTAACTTTTTAAAACTTCCGTAATTTACTAAATTACTTTTTAATGTTTGATAAATTCGGTTATCCGGTTGACGTCGCTCGGGAATTGTATTAAAATATAATTCACTAGCTGCTTCAGGAACTTCGTTAGATAATATGTAACATTTTAACATATCATACTTTTCATAATTCTCAAACATATTTTGTCAGCAACTTAACACAACTTTATAAAGATAACACCAAAACGCAATAATTACACCAGACTACAGTAATCTGACAGCAATATATTCAAAATATTGAACGCGCGTCATTATTCCAAGGCCTACTTCGATGTAAACCAAAAACACCTAATATTTTCGTTATTTGTGAAAATAAGTACCTACAACTTTATATCACTGAAAAGGGCTAAACGCGAGCATTTTTTATAATTTATAGCCAACTATGATTTCCATTTGAAAAAAAAAAGTTTTGCCTATTTATGATAAAACGGACAACTATAGAAAAAATCTGAGTACGCCACTGGATTGCACATAAAAAAGTGCCTTTAGAATGTCTTTGCAGAATGTTAATATTCCGCAAAATAAAAAAGTTATGGACAATTTTCAAAATGGCCGAAAATTGAAAAACGCCCTATATCTCAGTTGGCAGTGAAAATATCGGCAGGCGGTTTTTGCCATTAAACATTTCTCAGAAATCGAGCCCATGACACCTAAGTCAGTTTTGCTCTATCTAGTCAGGAAATAGGTTTTCTCTGTTAAAACAGACCAATTTCGACCACCCTGTACATTTAATTATTTGGCAAAATTTGACATGCATAGAATAAGTAGCTTTTCAGACTTATTTTTTTTAAAGATTTTATTAGGTCGTCATTTTGTTTTGTCATCTTGAATTCGTACTAAATTTTACCTGTTTATTCCGATACTACACTTGTGCTTATTTGAAGAAAGATTGGATAAGCTGTTTTTTACTATAGTCAAAAGCAGTGTTATCGTGCGGGTCATACGATTTATCAACGACAAACTTTTTAAGTTTGTTTTTCTTTTATTACGTGTAATCATATCCTCCGCATAAAATCCGGAAGATGAATTACATAGACCTATGATATTTTCATATGAAAAAAGAGGATAAACATATAAATACCAGCAGTTGCAAAAAACTTTGAGCGGTGTCACCTCAAAGTCGGATTGACAAGTCAGTGATAAAATGAGTACTAGAAAACAATTTTCGGTTTTTTTGCGTCCACAAGCGAAAAAAATGGTATTAACTCTAATAAACCGGCCAAAATCCAGGAAACAGTAGAAAAAGCTCTGGGAATCGGTATAAGGACTGTGCAGAAAATTGTGCATGAAAAAAAGCATAATTTACTACCGAAGAAGATTAAGAAATGTAGACGAAAAAAGCCAAAGACAGAAGACTTAAGTGACAATGTAAAAATGGATGTTCGTAATGCAGTTTACGGTTTATACACATCAAAAACTAATATAACCCTTCAAAAAATCAAGGTATATTGGAAATTGGATTTCTCCCAGATGCCAGTTTACTGTTTTCTTGAACATTCAAAAGTATGGACTACCATTATAATATGAACTGTGAACTTAAGTGGTTAAAAGAACAACTGATTCCAAATTTAGATGCTCCATCTTTAATCATTCTGGACAATGCATCTTATCATTTAAAAATCTTAAATAAACAACCTACTTTATCCTGGAAGAAAAGTGATATTTATGACTGGCTAATAAAACAAAAACAAAATCCTGTACCCAATATGCTGAAACTAGAATTCCTTTTAATGGCAAAATCTATTAAAAAACCAACAATATATGCCGTAGATGAGATATTACGAGAAAATGGACATGAGGTTTTACGACTGCCGCCATACCATTGCCAGTTTAACGTAATAAAATTATTGTGGTCTGGGGCAAAATCATATTACGAAAAACACGTGAACGATGGTCTTACATCAGATTAAGTGCAAATTGTTTGGCAAGATTCATTAAATTATAATACGCCGGAGTACTGGAAGAAATCTGTGGAATATACGGAGAAATTAATAAGGGATTGATGGAATCGAGAACGAATTCTAGATGTCGAAATAGCACCAATGATGGTGAGGATGACTCAGAAGATGAGGACTTTTTAAGTGATGATGATATTTTTTAGTCTATAATATTAAAAAGTTTCTGAAGGATTATATTAGTCTTTGACGTGTACAAATCATAAATTGCATTATGAATATCCATCTTTGCATTGTAACTTAGGTCTTTTGCCTTTGGATTTTTTCATGTACATTTCCGAATCTTCTTCGGAAGTAAATAATGTTTTTATTTTCGTGCACAAATTTCTGTACATTCTTTATACCGATTCTCAGAGCTTTTGCCACTGGCTTCAGGATATTAGCCAGTGAATTTTAATTTAAAATTTTTTTTATTAGATTTTACACAATTTTTTTGCTTACTTTTTATTGCATTTGTAATTTTGTAGGCAATAAAAAAATAATTATAGAATACGTGTTCCAATTTTAAAGCGTGTTTAAAATGAGTAGATTTTTTTATTAATTATAAGACAAAATTTGATATATAAAAATCGGTAAAATCGCTTTACCAGAAACTCGGGACTAACGAAAAATACAGGCTATATATATATATATATATATATATATATATATATATATATATATATATATATATATATATATATATATATATATATATATATATATATATATATATATATATATATATAGCCTGTATTTTTTGCATGCATGGCCCTTAATTTTAGACTGAAATTTGAAGAAATCGGATAAGTAGTTTTTTAGCTATGCCGCAAACAGACGGAATTGAAAAGACATGTTTTCCGGTATCTAAGGACCCTTAAACGTAAAGATCTGAAAAAAATCTCCCGGAAGTAAAAACTAATTATCTTGTGTTTTTAACAAAAGTGTATAATATTTTTGTAAAACAAAATTTTTTTGTTATCACAATACAAAAAAAACAAGTTTTCTTTGCCCAGGGGTGGCCCGCATTTAAATAAATGAGACTGTATAAGTGGTTAAATTTTTAGGTCAAGCGGGGCTTATAATTTTTGGTGATTGATAAAAAAATCGCATTTTCATTAAGTGGGTGTATAAACAGAACATATCCTGATTGTTCCACTGATTCGAACCGCCTTCCGACTTTATTAGGGCGCTTGCCATTTTGTGTATTTTTGTTTTTGCCAACCAAAAAATTTTAATCAAATACATATTTAGCGAATTTTTTTATTTAGTCCCTAGGCATTTAATATATGAAATAATATTAAGTGGCTATCTTAATAATATTGCGTAATATAATAAAAAAAAAGCTATTTTTTTTCTCCCTGTATATTTGTAAATAGCCCATCGAGATTTAATAGCTCGATAAAAGAATAACACAACATTTTGGTATTCACTGTGTTTTCTGATTTGATTCATAACGTTGGTGACCTTTGGACCCGCACGATAAGACCGCTTTCGACCATAATAATTATACTAGGCTGATATTTTTTTCAGTTATTTTGCAATTTTACCAAAATGTTTCCATTTCGTCCTCATATGACCCTTAATTTTCAATTAAAATTTGAAGCGGTTAAGTAATATTTTAGACAGACAGATGGAACGAGAGACCAACGGATTAGATAAAACATGTTTATGGTTCGAGTCGCCCCAAAACGTGAATATCTAAAAAAAAAGTCGCGTAGGGCGAGTTTTTCACGATTATAATACTTTCCTCTTACGAGGGAAGTGAAACAACTTAGAACTTAGCGGCTTACGACGCCTCTTAAAAACAAAATCCCCGCTACTAGCAGCGAAAACTAAAATTCCCCTTAGAACTTCTCTAATCGTATTAGAGAAGGAATTAGCAGCACAAATTTGTCTGCACATATAATCATTTTATGGGAGGGTTTTTGTTAATTGGATTAAAGACTCAGCCTAAGCCCAGACTTCAAATATATAATCGAAATACTGGCAGTAAACCCGCTTGCGGTAAACGTACACGGAGGCGTAAAATATACGACAGGTCATGGATAAAAATAATAAAGGCTCTGGCGGCCATAAATATCTCGAATAATACCTCGTCCTGCAACTTCGCCCTTAAATTATATTCTATATATTACATTTTCATATGCCTTTATATTTAAAAATGGTAAACGGAATTCGCGGGTAGAAATATAGTAGTAATAATATTTTTTACTAGTATTAGGTCAAGTTATACAATATTGAGATAAGATTCAATGTACAGGGTGTCCGGATTTGGTTGCAAAAGCAAGGTATCTCGCTTATTTTTACAGATGGAACCTTGCGGTTTTCACGAACCTGAGCTAATTTTTTGTGAATCTCATGAAGCCGTAAACAAAATTGTCATAGCCCTCTTCGTTTATGAGATACAGGGCGAAATAGAAAATTTTGCATTTTGGGACCCCCCTCGTGTCTCGGTTATCCTTTAACTTAACGCAAAGGGAAAAATTGCTGCTTATGCTTATTATTTTTCGCTGGATCCAGTGACGTAGTCATATTTTTCATTTCAGTTGTTATTTTTTAGATATAACCCAAAGTTGTGTTTTTTTAAATGGGACACCCTGTATATTTGTCCAGAAATTGATTTGTCCTTTTAAAAGCTTCTCAAAAATATCAAATAGTATGGATCTATTTTAATAAAGAACAACAAAAATCCTAATTTTTATAATTATCATCCCAAATTTTGCAGTAGGCCTGCCTTTTATTTAAAGTCGTTACCAATATCTACATCCTAACAATAAATCAAAATAAATATGTAATTAAATCTATTTATCAAAATATTTGTTGATAATTTCACACCAAAAAAGTACCACCTACCTAGATTTATGTAACACAAGAACAAAACAGTAATAAATTATTATGTAACAAGCCTTTCAGCAAAAATCAACTGTCGTATAAGAACTACAGTAACCAAGGAAATCAAAAGAACTGTTCAAACTGATTTCCATTTTGTTCTATGCATGCTTCGCAGAATTTTCGTATTCGTTTTAGGGAATTAAGCAAAATAACGGGATGATTTTGTAAATAGCGAAAATTTTCTCTTATTGCATTTCCTAAATCTTGGACATTATCATAGTGGTCTTTGTAAATTCTATTTTACAGATATCCCCATAGAAAAAAATCTAAAATCGACAAATCTGGGGACCTAGGGGGCCATCTTATAGGTCCATTTGTTCCGATCCATTGATTGGTAAAATTATTGTCCAGAAATAATCTCGTCATTCCAGAATTGTGTGCAGGAGCACCGTCCTGTTGAAAATAAATTTCGTTAGTTTGCGCTAGAGGAACATCGTCAAGTAATTCAGGCATAGCTGCCTCTAAAATTTCTATATAGCGATTGGCTGTTAGATTTCCTTCAAATATATAAAATTTTATGTGTTCCTAATATGAAGCAGGACACATTTAGACCAAACCTGCCCTGCTGTCTTCTGGGAAATATTTGGTGTTGATTTTCCTGGGACCAGAATCTACTATTGTGCCTATTGAGTATACCAGAATTACTGAAATGTGCTTCGTCTGAATATATAACCTTCCTTTCAAAATCTCTAACCATATCTCATCTTTCTCGAAACCAATTGCAGAAGACTACCCGACGCTCTGCATCCCCTGCTTGTAAGTGCTGCACGAGCCTAAATTTGTATGGGTGGTATTTGTGCTTTTTTAGAATTTCTTGAACTCTAGTTTTTGGAATCCCTATTGTAGGGTAAGCTTCTGCATTAGCCAAAACCGTAATTTCCTCAGCCTCCCGATTTTCTTTATTATATGTTTTCGTACGAGGTTTGATAAATGATCCGTGATTAAGTAAATTCTTTTTTATCCGATAAAAAGTGGATATATTAGGTTGCCTCCTTTCTGGATATCTAAATAAAAATTAAGCAATAGTATTTCAACATACCTATAAATTAACTATTTACCTGTTAAAATACATCTCAGAAGCCGCTTCAACATTTTCATTACTTAATATAAAACAAGCTAACAAATCGTACTTTTCATAATGTTGGAAAGTTTGGTTTTTTTCCATAATAATACAAATATATTTTTACACAATAAATAAATACAAAAAACTAGCGCTATATTTTATATACGCGTACAAAATTGGGAAATGTCATTTGCTTCCAAGAAAACAAAAGAAAACGGCATCGTTTTGCATGGCCTACTGCAAAATTTGGGATGATAATTATAAAAATTAGGATTTTTGTTGTTGTTTATTAAAATAGACCCATACTGTTATATATTTTTGAGAAGCTTTTAAAAGGACAAATCAATTTCTGGACTGGAAAATACAGGGTGTCTCATTTAAAAAAACACAACTTTGGGTTATATCTAAAAAATAACAACTGAAATGAAAAATATGACTACGTCACTGGATCCAGCGTAAAAAAACTGAATAAGCAGCAATTTTTCCCTTTGCGTTAAGTTGAAGGATGACCGAGATACGAGGGGGGGGGTCCCAAAATGCAAAATTTTCTATTTCGCCCTGTATCTCATAAACGAAGGAGGCTATGAAAATTTTGTTTACGGCTTCATGAGTTTCACAAAAAATTAGCTCAGGTTCGTGAAAACCGCAAGGTTCTATCTTTAAAAATAAGATAGGTAATAAAATAATGGTTTTGGGATATTTTTTAATATTTAATGTAAAAGGCACTTCGTTTTAGTTTGTTATTTATACATACCTATACATCTCTCAACATAATTTCTTGATAAAGCTGTAGTGTATCTTCCTTCAGGAGAATCGGGAGGCATTCCTCTAATTGAAGTCATTAACCATGGTTCTTGAGGATAACCACTATCTCCTAAAAGCCAAGTGTTTCTGTCATCTCGCTGATAATTTTCCTCCACATTCAGCATCACCGCTGAGTTTCTCCAAATGAATGCGTCATAGGTTGCACCCCCAAAGGGCGAGATACCCTGCTTTTGCAACCAAATCCGGACACCCTGTACCTTGAATCTTATCTCAATATTGTATAACTTGACCTAATACTAGTAAAAAATATTATTACTACTATATTTCTACCCGCGAGTTCCGTTTACCATTTTTAAATATAAAGGCATATGAAAATGTAATATATAGAATATAATTTAAGGGCGAAGTTGCAGGACGAGGTATTATTCGAGATATTTATGGCCGCCAGAGCCTTTATTATTTTTATCCATGACCTGTCGTATATTTTACGCCTCCGTGTACGTTTACCGCAAGCGGGTTTACTGCCAGTATTTCGATTATATATTTGAAGTCTGGGCTTAGGCTGAGTCTTTAATCCAATTAACAAAAACCCTCCCATAAAATGATTATATGTGCAGACAAATTTGTGCTGCTAATTCCTACTCTAATACGATTAGAGAAGTTCTAAGGGGAATTTTAGTTTTCGCTGCTAGTAGCGGGGATTTTGTTTTTAAGAGGCGTCGTAAGCCGCTAAGTTCTAAGTTGTTTCACTTCCCTCGTAAGAGGAAAGTATTATAATCGTGAAAAACTCGCCCTACGCGACTTTTTTTTTAGATATTCACGTTTTGGGGCGACTCGAACCATAAACATGTTTTATCTAATCCGTTGGTCTCTCGTTCCATCTGTCTGTCTAAAATATTACTTAACCGCTTCAAATTTTGATTGAAAATTAAGGGTCATATGAGGATGAAATGGAAACATTTTGGTAAAATTGCAAAATAACTGAAAAAAATATCAGCCTAGTATAATTATTATGGTCGAAAGCGGTCTTATCGTGCGGGTCCAAAGGTCACCAACGTTATGAATCAAATCAGAAAACACAGTGAACACCAAAATGTTGTGTTATTCTTTTATCGAGCTATTAAATCTCGATGGGCTATTTACAAATATACAGGGAGAAAGAAAATAGCTTTTTTTTTATTATATTAGGCAATATTATTAAGATAGCCACTTAATATTATTTCATATATTAAATGCCTAGGGACTAAATAAAAAAATTCGCTAAATATGTATTTGATTAAAATTTTTTGGTTGGCAAAAACAAAAATACACAAAATGGCAAGCGCCCTAATAAAGTCGGAAGGCGGTTCGAATCAGTGGAACAATCAGGATATGTTCTGTTTTACCCACTTAATGAAAATGCGATTTTTTTATCAATCACCAAAAATTATGAGCCCCGCTTGACCTAAAAATCTAACCACTTATACAGTCTCATTTATTTAAATGCGGGCCACCCCTGAGCAAAGAAAACTTGTTTTTTTTGTATTGTGATAACAAAAAAATTTTGTTTTACAAAAATATTATACACTTTTGTTAAAAACACAAGATAATTAGTTTTTACTTCCCTCGGGAGATTTTTTTCAGATCTTTACGTTTAAGGGTCCTTAGATACCGGGAAAACATGTCTTCTCAATTCCGTCTGTTTGCGGCATAGCTAAAAAACTACTTATCCGATTTCTTCAAATTTCAGTCTAAAATTAAGGGCCATGCATGCAAAAAATACAGGCTATATATATTATATATATATATATATATATATATATATATATATATATATATATATATATATATATATATAGCCTGTATTTTTCGTTAGCCCCGAGTTTCTGGTAAAACGATTTTACCGATTTTTATATATCAAATGTTGTCTTATAATTAATAAAAAAAATTTAATTATTTTAAACACGCTTTAAAACTGGAACAAGTATTCTATAATTATTTATATATACAAATGCACTAAAAAAGTAAGCAAACAAATTGTGTCAAATCTAATAAAAAAAATTTTAAATTAAAATTCACTGGCTAATATCCTGGAGCCAGTGGCAAAAGCTCTAAGAATCGGTATAAAGAATGTACATGAAAATGTGAATGAAATGAAAACTGAAATTTGTGCACGAAAAAAGAAAACATAATTTACTTCCGAAGAAGATTAGGAAATGTACATGAAAAAATCCAAAGGCAAATTGTGATTTATACACGTCAAAGACTAATATATTCCTTCAGATCCTTTTTCATATTATAGACTAAAAAATATCATCATCACTTAAAAATTCCTCATCTTTTGAGTCATTCTCAAATGGCGCAATGATCATTGGTACTATTTCGACATCTAGAACTTGTTCTCGATTCCACCAATCCCATATTAATTTCTCCGTATGTTCCACAGATTTCTTCCAGTACTCCGGCGTAATATAATTTAATGAATCTTACCAAACAATTTGCACTTCATCTGATGTAAGACCATCGTTCACGTGTTTTTCGTAATACGATTTTGCCCCAGCCTATATTAATTCTATTGCGTTAAACTGGCAATGGTATGGCGGCAGTCGTAAAACCTCATGTCCATTTTCCCGTAATATTTCATCTACGGCATATATTGTTGGTTTTTTAATAGATTTTGCCATTAAAAGAAATTCTAGTTTCAGCGTATTGGAGAAAGGATTTTGTTTTTGTTTTATTATCCAGTCATAAATATCACTTTTCTTCCAGGATGAAGTAGGTTGTTTATTTAAGATTCTTGAATGATAAGATGCATTGTCGAGAATGATTAAAGATGGAGCATCTAAATTTGGAATCAGTTGTTGTTTTAACCACTTTTCAAACAGTTCACAGTTCATATTATCATGGTAGTCCATACTTTTGGATGTTGAAGAAAACAGTAAACTTGCATGTGGGAGAAATCCCGTTGAAGAACCTGCATGCAAAATAATGAACGTTTTCCCGTCCCACATCCCTTTTTTCTATTGACACTTTTTACAGACTCGTCCTGCCAAGATTTCGAACCACTTCCATTAGAAAATATCCAAGTCTCGTCTAAAAACTTTTCCAAGTTTTGAATTAACATTTTCCGTGTATTTCTTTAAAAACTGGATACGCTGACTTGCTATATGTGACATCTCGCAAAAAAATCTCCGATTACAGTCCTTTTTATATCGAAAACCCAATCCTTTTTTACATTGTCACTTAAGTCGTCTGTCTTTGGCTTTTCGTGTACATTTCCTAATCTTCTTCGGTAGTAAATTATGCTTTTTTTCATGCACACTTTTCTGCATAGTCCTTATACCGATTCCCAGAGCGTTTGCTACTGTCTCCTGGATTTTGGCCGGTGAATTTTCGTTTTCGTAATATTTTATTAGATTTAATACAATTTTTTTCGTTTGTGGATGCAAAAAACCCAAAAATTGTTTTCTATTACTCATTTTGTCACTGACTTGTCAATTTGACTTTGAAGTGACATCGCTTAAAGATTTTTCCAATTGCTGGTATTTATATGTTTATCCTCTTTTTTCATATGAAACTATCATAGGTCTATCTAATTCATCTTCCGGATTTTATGCGGAGGATATGATTACAAGTAATAAAAGAAAAACAAACTTAAAAAGTTTGTCGTTGATAAATCGTATGACCCGTACTATAACACTGCTTTTGACTATACTTAATAGTCAAAGTCACAGTTACATTTTCTTCACGAAATACTTACCCTAAAATTGTTCCCCATTTTGGTAATGACTACGTAGTCTAAGCTTAAACAGAACGTGGCGATACCAAGTTCCGGTTACTTCAACGAAAATACTTGTGGTAACCATGACGTACTCATGATTAAATGTGCTACTTGGGAACTATAAAGTGTTATTAAGAAATCATGGTTCTTGGGTTTAGACCGTGTCCAATTGGAATTACTATACGACGTTTCGCCTTCGATTGCACGAGACATCTTCAGGGGTCTTTACTCCACGAGATCTGAACACTGAATTAGTGTTCAGATCTCGTGGAGTAAAGATGTCTCGTGCAATCGAAGGCGAAACGTCGTATAGTAATTCCAATTTGTCATGGTCAAAACCCAAGAACCATGATTTCTTAATTGACCAAAGCCGTGAAAGCTTCCGTTCTACATAAAGTGTTATATATAAAGGTTTCACCGCTGAAAATACAATAATAAAAAAATACACAGGGTGTACCGATTTAAAAATTAACAACTTTGATTTATATCTTGACGGCCGTACCTTCCAGAAAAAAATTTGGATTCTACGCATAAAATACTACCATAATCAGGTTTTACATTAGTTATAGGATAACCAAGGTACGAGGGATGCCTGAGTACCATGACTTTAAATCCCGCATCAGTAAACTTTTCCTGTCCTCACCTTAATATACCATGGTTCTTCGGTCTTCTTAGCCTGCTCATAGATAAAAAAAAATCAAAATCTGGCCTTAAACCGCAAACGTAAGACATAATCTAATATAATATGATACACTCTTTATATTAGAATTTTTTTTTATATTTTGACTCTTCTGACCCTAGTTTGCTATAGAGTTAAATCCTTTAGATCGATGCCTCTATGGTTCTTGAAGAAACTAAAAACATATCATTCGATTTTCAGTTAAATAAAATTCTGAACGTTATGAAACTTCACATGCATTAAAAGTCAGAGTTTTTATAGAATAATAATTTAGTACAGAATAATCTGTTGGAACAAGTACATAAAAACAAGTAACACAATAAATTCTAGTAACTAGCAGAGGAAGATTAATTTTAAAGGGGGCCCCCCTTAATTTTCTAGATGTTGTCTTTTGCAATTTAACTTTCTGTATAATCTAAACGGCTTTATTTAGAGTAAAATTATTTGAACTTTCCGTCTTAGTTTTGAAACATCACCTGATATCAACTTCCAGTTGACCCGGAATTTAATATCAGTGTCACTTGTTGACACCAAGTTATCAAATTCGGAGCTTCTGTTCAAACTTGAGGCTGCTATCTGTTAATAGATGTTTCAAAACTAGGAAGAAAGTGTAAAGTATTTTGCTATATATACTCTACTTGTGTATATGGCGTTAAAATAGAGTAAAAATATGCATTTTTAGATATAAATTACTTTTTAAAAAATTATTTAAAAGATATAATGTGTTTTATGAAAAAGCTCTCGAATTCACCGTAGAATCCAAAACTGGTAAAATATGTGAAGTATTACACTTTTGTTACCATTTAGAAATAAATTAAAAACTAGGAAAAATCAGGTCTTTATCTACAACTTCCATATAAAATTGTATCTTGTGGAAACATAGATATGCCTATGTTCAATTAAAAAAAAAGATAATTCCTGTAAATTACCTAACACACAACAGCTTTACAAAAGAAAAACTATGAATCGCGAATTTTTGTAAAATATAATACAAAAAAGTCGCATTTTGCTATTTTGTAGAATGGAGCTGAGCATTTAAAGCTAGTTTTAGGATAGGTTTAGGTTTGCAAGACAATTGTTGTAGAAATTCTGGTCGGAGGATATCAATTGTATTTAAATATGCGATTCTGCTGCTGTACAAACATTACATCATATTAGTGTAGCGAGCGATGCGTATGTTTAGCTAAAAACGAGATATGACAGTTGACCTTGAAATACGCGTTGACGTCTGGTAAAAAAACCGTTGTACTGCCTTTCCGATAATCTTAGCCCTTTAGTTAGAACACCGCACCGGATCTCTGAGACTCAGTGTCTGAAAATACGCTCGGCAAACTGCGGCAGAATTTCGTAATGACCGGACCGTCTCAGTACCTTCTTAAATTGGTTCACTATATATATATATATATATATATATATATATATATATATATATATATATATATATATACAGTGTGTATCAGCCAAATGGAATAAATTCGATAATAAATAAATGGGGGCGTGTTCGGAAAAACGCTTGGACCCGTCGATTGGTATTTTTAGTTGCTCATTTTCTCCAATAAAAACTTTTTATACAGGGTGTGTCCTGTAACAGTGGTCAATGCCAACTTTCTTATTTCAAATGCAACACCCCGGATATTATTTAATTTTTGGATTCTTTAGGAGATTCTAAACATATTTTATGTTCAATGTCCTATACCTATCTTCAACTATTTCGCCAATATTAAGTGTTTTCAAATTTATTGCAAAAATTAAGATTAAAAAAATAAAATTATTTATTTCTTCATAATGTAGAAACAAAAGTAAAAAGTTAATTTAGGAACTGTTGAATATGCTCGCCGCGAACGTCTTGGCAAATTCCTAATCTTAAATAGAAATTTCTTCTAACGTTATTTAGCATCTCAGGCGTGACCGATCTAATCGCAAGCGTTATTCGTCTTCTTAAGTCAGCTAAGTCCAGGGGTTTAGTTTTGTATACAACATTTTTAATATGTCCCCATAAGAAAAAGTCTAATGGCGTCAGATCAGGGGATCGCGCTGGCCATTCTATCGATCCTCGTCTCCCTATCCACCGATTTGGAAATATTCCATTGAGGTACTGCCGGACATTAATTTGGTAATGGGGCGGTGCTCCATCTTGCTGAAACCATATCATATTCGCTGGAACTTGTGGGTTTGCTGGATCCGGATACAAATTTGTCAAAGTTGGCACGACATTATTTTGGAGTAGTGCTAAATAATTATCGCCATTCAAATTGCCGTCAATGAAAAAGGGGCCTATGATATGATCCCTAACAATTCCTGCCCAAACACTAACCTTTTCAGGATATTGAGTATGTTCTTCGCTGATCCAGTGAGGATTTTTCCTAGACCAATAGCGGCAATTTTGACGATTTACATGACCGTGAAGTGTAAAGGTGCACTCATCCGAAAACAAAACATGTTCTAATTGAATAACATTGTTATCTAACATAGCCATCATTTGTTCACAAAAATAAGTTCTCCTATCATAATCGTCTTCCATGAGCTCCTGAGTTGGTATCACTTTATAGGGATGCATTTTATTTTCTTTAAATGTTCGAATAATCGACGAATGGCTAATATCGAACGGCGGCTTGTCGACTAGAAATATGTGGGTTTTCCTCAAACTCAAGCATAATATCCAATTTAGTATCATCATTTATTGAATTGGCAGCTGCTTTTTTTATCTGCCTCACATGTCCAAGCTCGCGAAACTGCTTTTCTATTTTACTAATTTGTCCCCTGGAATATATGCGGCAAATTTGGAAATTTTTCATGAAATAAGCGAGCAACTTCCACTTGTGTTCGTGTGTTATCTCCATAACCAATCATTTGTAGAATTGTTATTTTATGCATTTCTGTTAAATGAACCATTTTTCTGATATTAGGTATTATGGAGTTAACGAAATTCAAAAGACTATGACACTGACACTGACAACTACTGTCTTGCAAAGAGAAAGGCCAGGCATTTTACACAAAAGTAAACAA
Organism: Kuschelorhynchus macadamiae; assembly: GCA_030620095.1. NCBI lineage: Eukaryota > Metazoa > Arthropoda > Insecta > Coleoptera > Curculionidae > Kuschelorhynchus > Kuschelorhynchus macadamiae. Next base: position 68,693 of record JAUTXW010005400.1, read on the forward strand.
AACTTAAAAGTAAACAAAACTGGCTCTTTTTGTTCCATATCAATAAAAAGGAACGCTAAAATGGTTTTTGCTTACATTCTTAATATGAAGACCTAAATGGTAAATAAGTATTGAGTGTGTTGTAGCGAATTTTTGTAATCAAATAAATAGTTCAGTAACCAGAGCCACTTTCATGAATAATAATAAATTCGAAATAAATAAAATAAAAATAAATTTGAAAACACTTAATATTGCCGAAATAGTTGAAGATAGGTATAGGACATTGAACATAAAATATGTTTAGAATCTCCTAAAGAATCCAAAAATTAAATAATATCCGGGGTGTTGCATTTAAAATAAGAAAGTTGGCATTGACCACTGTTACAGGACACACCCTGTATAAAAAGTTTTTATTGGAGAAAATGAGCAACTAAAAATACCAATCGACGGGTCCAAGCGTTTTTCCGAACACGCCCCCATTTATTTATTATCGAATTTATTCCATTTGGCTGATACACACTGTATATATATATATATATATATATACAGGGTGTCCCACGACGAACTGCGGCGATCGATTTCTCAGAAAGTAGACTTTGGAAAAATTTAAAATTTTGGCAGATAACTAAAGTCAATGGGGGCAATTCGCGCAAAATATTTTCAAGATGGCGGCACTTCCGATTATACCGGAAGTAGACGTCATCTTTCTTTTTTTGAATAGAACACCCTATATATTATCGAATTTTTGGATTTCTCGAAAAATTCTAGGTATATTTCATGTATAATATCCTATACCTAAGTTGAACTGTTTTTGAGATATTTTGAATTTTATGTAAAAAATGACATTTGCAGGTCTAGACTTAACTATAAATATCTGCTTATCGAAATCTCTATTATTTCTTGGTGGCTTTGTTGTCCAAAAGGATCCACTTTAGTGGCCTGTGCTGATATTTTTATAATAAATAAATATGGGGAGATCAATAACTGACATTATAAATATCCTTTAAAAAATCGTTAAAAGTTACTTTTTCCAAATGGAAATCCCCAATTTTTTAAATTTTATCTTATTTAACACTTAAAATAAGGGTGACTTTGTATAAAGTTGTCAATTCCAAAAATTTGTAGTTTTTGAGTTATTGACGATTTAACATTTTTTATTCTAATAATGCCAGACAGCTTCTAAGTTTTCTTGTTAGTTGGCCATGATAGGGAGGCCTGGCGAGGACAAAACCAATTGGTTACTATAGAAACGTAATATTTATTGTCGTTTGACAATTACCTACTAAAATATTATTTACTTATTATAGTAATTATAATAATTATTAAACTAACAATCATGCCGGGGCGATTAAATTACACACACGAGGATTATTTGTATTTGTTTACTAACTATGGGGAATCTAACAGAGTTTTAACAAAAACATGCCAGATAGTTGCTGATATATATCCAGATAAACAGAAATCGTCACCGAACAGCGTTAAACAAATGTTGGAAAACTTTAAAAATTTTGGAAACGTCAAGGCAAAAATTAATAAGAGGGAGCCCATTGTTGATAATGAAAATGTCGAGATTGCAATTCTGGGATATTTTGCAGCATATCCAATGACATCTCGAGGAACTCAGTGCATAAGATTCTGTTGAAACATAACTTCCAACCTTATTTAATATCATTGGTTCAAAATCTAAGAGACACTGATTTGCCAAAAAGAGTACAGTTTTGCGAGTTTATTTTAACAATGGTATAAGATAACTCCAGATTTTTGGACAATATAATTTGGACCGATGAAGCAAAATTTACTAAAAATGGCCTTTTCAATACACAATTCCCATTTTTGGAGTGATTCGAATCCTTATGCAGTAAGGTCGCGGAACTTTCAAAAATCCTGGCAATTTAATGTATTTTGTGCAGTAAGGAACAATAGAATAATAAAACTGAATTTTTACGAAGAAAATTTTAATGGTAAGTTATACATTGCCTAAACACAAGGAATTTTTAATGAAAAATAATCCATTTAGGTAATATTACAATAATTTTTTTATCAATTTAGCGTCAATTCAAAATTAGATAAATCATTTAGTAAATATTATTACATAAATAAATTAAATTAAATTATTTATACAGGTCATACTACACTACTTCACACAAATACTGGTCCATATACCGTAACACATCATATCTAAAAAAATATATCGTCCCAAGTTTTATAGGAAAGTTATCTTTAGTTAGATATTTACAAGCTATTTCTACAGGCTACTTTAGAAGGTCATAAAATACTAAACCTTCTTTTTTTATTGAGCACTCTTCAGATTAAATTAATTGAATTTTGATGTATTTTGTTTCTTCTTAAATCAATAAATTGATGAATATTATCAAAGTATTTCTTTCCGGAAAATTATGTCTATAAACTTTTGTAGGAGAAAGATATCTGAATATTCTTGAAGAGTTGGACAAAGAATATTTCAGTAATTTACCTTTGGCAGAACAGAGTTAAATTTTCTACCAACACGATGGCGCCCCACTACATAGAACCGTTGCAGTTACTAACTTTTTACAAGCTACGTTTTACGACAAGTGGATTGCCAACAATGGACCTCCTCGTTCCCTCAATCTGACAGTCTTAGACTATTTTATATGGGGAACGATAAAAGGAATCGTTTATTTTAATCCAGTAACAACGGAAGAGGACTGTATGGCAAGGGTAAGGGACGCGTTCGAAAGTTTATCTCCAGCTTCAATTAGAGCGGCCACCCACGAGGGATTTATTTGGAGATGCGGAAAATGTTTGGAAGTACAAGGTGGACATTTTCAACATTTATTAAAAAAATAAGTAGTGCTCTTGTGTAGACTAGACTATAATGGGAATAGGCTTTCTTTAATTAATTTTTGTCTTCACGGTTTCAACATTTTTATAGTTTTACAACATTTGTTTAACGCTGTTCGGTGACGGTTTCTGTTTATCTGGATATCTATCAGCAAATATCTGGCATGTTCTTGTTAAAACTTTGTTAGATTCCCCAAAGGTAATAAACAAATTCAAATAATCCTCGTGTGTGTAATTTAATTGCCTCGGCATGATTATTAGTTTAATAATTATTATAATTGCTATAATAAATAAATAATATTTTAGTAGGTAATTGTAAAACGACAACAAATATTAGGTTTCTATAATAACCAATTGGTTTTGTTCTCGCCAGGCCTCCGCGTCATGGCCAACTAACAAGAAAACTTAGAAGCCGTCTGGTATTATTAGAATAAAAAATGTTAAATCGTCATTAACTCAAAAACTACAAATTTTTGGAATAGACAACTTTATACCAAGTCACCCTTATTTTAAGTGTTAAATAAGGTAAAATTATAAAAATTGGGGATTTCCGTTCGAAAAAAGTAACTTTTAACGATTTTTTAAAGTATATTTATAATGTCAGTTTTTGATCACCCTTTATTTATTTAGTATAAAAATATCAGCACAGGCCACTAAAGTGTACCCTTTTGGACAAGGAAGCCGACCGCAAATAGATAATAGAGACTTCGATAAGCAGATATTTATAGTTATGTCTAGACCTGCAAATGTCATTTTTTACATAAAATTCAAAATATCTCAAAAACAGTTTAACTTAGGTATAGGATATTATACATGAAATATACCTAGAATTTTTCGAGGAATCCAAAAATTTGATTATATACAGAATGTTTCATTTAAAATAAGAAAGATTGCATTTGGCGGAGACACTTAAAAAGTTCCCTTCAGAAGCAAATAATTTGTGGGAAAGAATTCGACAGGTGAACGGTTTTGGCTAATTTGCGTCATGCCTTTTTTAATTTTATTTTTTTTTAATTCTTAAATATATAAATACAAGATCATTTGTTCACTAAGCTATATGCAGTTGTTGATCAGAGAGCATAAAGATCATATATTAGGCTCTACTTACCACTTCAGAATATGGGCGTCACTTGATTTACTTCTTAAAGATTTTATGACATTTAAAACCAGAAAATGATCATAAAGTTAATTAGGATGAGGAGTCATCAGTCAAGTAAACCATTATACCAAAGGGTGTCATTATTTAAAACAAGCCATTCATTAGGCCCTTTTTAGTAATGAAAAAGCTTACGAGATCTGATATAACTAACCCCTAAGAGAAACAAATATAAAAGAGACCTTGTTTATAAATTAAAGAAAGTTTGAAATTTGATACTGGGATAAGGAAAATATAGAAGCCTTTGTTAGACACCTTTTGTTTAATTTAGGTAGGTTTCATCGCTACAGTTGACTCTTTGCTACTTACACGGTAAGCAAAGCAAGATACAAAGTTATATAGAGGCCTTATCATATCTTGATGTTTTGCCCAAAAGTGGTTTCTTGTGTGATTTAACGCTATGTCACTAGATAAATTTTACTAAGGGTCCCAGTCAGACTGTAAAGCTAAATTGTTAGATTATCCATATCAATATAGAGGTCAACAAGACGTCAATTAGCAATCAGAGCACCACGTGCAGTATTTGGCAATGCTCATAAAGAAAAGAAAAGGGCAACTCAGCTAACAATAATAATAAGCATTCAATAACCCTGAAGAAAATAAACAGAAATTAGGATCTTGACTTGATTTAATTAGTGTTTTAAAATTGTCTTACCCCAAAATGTAGATGTAATCTTTCCCTAACGGGCCATTCGTATCGGCCACCGGAAGGTGAAACAGCTTCCCAAAAAAGGACTAGCACAAAAAACTTGGAACAACCTGTACGAGTTAAAATAACAACAACAAACTAGATGTCAATTCTGTCAGATCGATTAAGCATGCTTAATTTATAAACTTTATCCTGATACATCTACTGATGTCAGATGCTCGGGCAGTACGGGTGGTTGCCCAACAGCATGAGAAGCAACACATAGATTTAAAAAATTGGCTTCAAATACATAAAATCAAATGCAGTAGTATAAAAATTAAAACAAAAATATGTTAGAAACTATGTGCCGGGATCGCTTCCAATTTTTAAACTACAAGAGTTAAACAGTATATCCCGACAAAACACAGCGGATATGGAATTAAAGTTTTCCATTGATGGATTCTGTTTACTCGTATACTTTAAATCTAGAAGTTTATCATGGAAAGCACACCCCTGTACCATACGAAAATCAAAACGATTCAAGTCGCATAGACATAAGATTAATAGAACCAATATCTAGAAACAAAAGAAAACTTCTATAATAAGTTAACATGCAACAGTTGTTGTAATGCCAAAAAAATAATATATGAAAATAAAATGAAATCGTAAAATAAAATCGGTAAATTTCCTTTACCCGGAACGTCCCTCATTAGGAATATTTCCTTTTACTAGGAATAGTAAAGTGTGACTCAATTCAGTTCAGTTCAAAGTCGTTTAGCAACACCTGCATTTTTAAATATTTTACTGGCCGCTATTTTAATCTATCATATTGGGTATATTCTGTAAGTAGATTTTTTATTGACACACACCGCTATTTTGTTACGTTAGGTGTTTGCCATACGTTTCAAATTAAATGAAACACACATTAAATCATAGGGATGTGTCCCCAGATAAATATTATATTCTTACAAAACTGTATAACAAACAGACCCAGTACCAAATATTTCAGGTATGAAAACACAGGTAAGCGGTAAAATTTAAAGGAATAGCGAGACGACTGCTCGTCGGTCGTGATGTCACTCCGCATATAAATACGGGCTATTTACGTATCGATTCCGTCTGATTCCATTGTGTTGCGGTAAGTTTTTAAGCAGTACTTTGCCAGTATTTTGTTACGTTCCGCGTGGCGGTTAAGGCTTTCGCAAACAATTTACCCTTTGTTTATGATAATGGATTATATCAACAATGAAGAACGTTTTAATTTAACAGAAATCAGAGGTGTGAAAGCACCAACGTAAGTATTTATGTGTGAAATAATAAATATCTGTTTACAATATTCCAGGCTTAGCATTTTTATGAATAATATATAAACAAAGCCGAATCTATATCATGCTGGTTGGAAAAATTTGGGGTTATAATCGTTAGCACCCTATTTTCATAATAAGAAAATTTATTTATTTATTGTGTTATTTTTCCATCCATCAGTTTAAAACGTACAAAATTTTCCATGTCTTCTTCCATCTAAGTAAGAAGAAATATTATTAAGAAATAATAGGTTCTTTGAAATACACCGCGTAAAATTGAAATTACTATCCGACGTTTCGCCTTCGATTGCACGAGGCATCTTCAGGGATCTTTACTCCATGAGATCTGAACACTGAATGAGCTCGAAGAGATTCAGGCGGGTTTTTATACCCGACTTGTGGTCGCCGAACCGTGACTTGTGTTAAGATCGGTTTCCACGTGTGATGTAGACCGTAACCCGTGTCTCTATTGAAATTTTTTGTATGTTTAAATATTTCAATAGATTCTCTAACTTTTCGTTTATAAAAACCTGGAACCCATTCTAGAACCTTGGTTTCCTTTACATTTATGAAATGACCAGTGCTATGCTGGTGTTCAGCTACAGCAGATTGAGCAATTTGTTTCTTTTTAATACATCGTTCATGTTCCTTAAGTCTAGTTGATATTAAGCGTCCTGTTTCTCCCACATACCCTTCTCCACAGGAGCAAGGAATTTTATATACTCCTTCTGTTGGGAAAGGTACAAGATCTTTCGGGGATCGCGAGCATTGTCCAATCTTCTTATCTGTGTTGAAGGTTGTACGTATGTTTGACCGCCGAAGTAATCGTCCTATTTTGTCTGTAGTGCCATGTATGTAGGGAAGAACAACACTACCTAATGGTGGCTCTCTATCATTCTCCTTTGGCGGAGTTGATTTACTATATCTTTTAATTGAACGCGTAATATCTTCAGTGCAATAGCCATTCCCTCTGAGAGCTTCGGTCAGTTTCGGAGTTTCCGATGTTAAAGAATCTTGACCAGAAATTGAAATAGCTTTGAATACTAGTGAGTTAATAACCGATTTCTTTTAAGCTGGATGGTGATGAGAATTTGCATTTTAAGTACCTGTTTGTATGCGTCGGTTCTCTATACACAGAATGTCCTAATGTACCATTTTCCTTCCTTTTAACACATACATCTAGAAAGGGAATTGTTCCATTAGATTAAATTTCCATCGTGAACTTGATATAATGATGTTGCTGATTAAGGTGGTTCAGAAATATGAGGAGGTTATCCTGTCCATGAGGCCAAACAAAAAAAGTGTCGTCTACATATATAAATCAGTGCTTCGGTTTTAGTGGAGCGGATGTTAGAGCAATATTCTTAAAGGCTTCCATAAAGATATTCGCTGCCACAGGTGATAGAGGAGATCCCATAGCTGCCCCTGAGGTTTGTTCATAAAAAGTTCCTTGAAAAATGAAATAAGTGGAACACAGTTATCAACCTGTCATCGAAGCCGTTATCCGAAGCAGAACTTTTTGTCCTTTCCAAGCGCCAAAACTTCGCAATAGCACTGAGTAGCATTCCCGTAGGAGGCATAGTATCTTCTGTTGAAGCAGCCATCAGAAGATTACCAGTTGAACAAGCCCATGAAGTCAGATATGAGATAGCGAAGATCATTAAAAACGCAAAACCACCGAGGTCGAACCTCTCTGCAGCCGAAAAAATAGCAATGAAGACCTTAAACGAAGACGCAAACATTCTGGTACCTCCAGCAGACAAAGGCAACGCTACAGTCGTCATGGACAGAACAGAATATGTGGAAAAGGTACTCAACTTTTGGACAAAAACACCTATAAGGTTATGCAGGCCAACCCCACAAGTAGAATAGAAAGACGCATTACTAATTTGATCAACACATCCAGTCTACCACCAGCAGAGAAAAAATCAGTAAAGCCAAGCAGCTCCAAGATTCCCAGGTTCTACGGTCTTCCGAAGATACACAAGGGCAACGTACCACTTCGACCGATCATCAGTGCAATAGACTCGCCCACATACAAACTAGGTAAATATCTTTCAAATTTTCTTAATCCATTTACTGGAAAAACAGATTCTTTTATTAAAAAACAGCATTTCGTGGAAAAACTTAAGACAATCCAGTTGAATCCCGAAGATATTTTGGTCAGTTTCGATGTAGAATCACTTTACGCAAATGTTCCTGTCAACGACTCAATTTCCATTATATCAGACATATTGGATAATAATAATCTTGATAAGAACTTTTCTTGTCTTACATCTACTTATTTCATTTTTCAAGGAACTTTTTATGAACAAACTTCAGGAGCAGCTATGGGATCTCCTCTATCACCTGTGGTAGTGAATATCTTTATGGAAGCCTAACATCCGCTCCACTAAAACCGAAGCACTGGTTTAGATATGTAGATGATTTGTTGTTTGGCCTCATGGACAAGATAATCTCCTCATATTTCTGGACTACCTTAATCAGCAATTCCCTTTCTAGATTTATGTGTTAAAAGGAAGGAAAATGGTATATTAGGACATTCTGTGTATAGAAAACTGACGCATACAAATAGACACTTAAATGCAAATTCTCATCACCATCCAGCACAAAAGGAATCGGTTATTAACTCATTAGTATTCAGAGCTATTTCAATTTCTGATCAAGATTCTTTAACATCGGAAACATCGAAACTGACCGAAGCTCTCAGAGGGAATGGCTGCAAGCACTGAAGATATTACGCGTTCAATTAAAAGATCTAGTAAACCAACTCCGCCAAAGAAGAATGATAAAGAGCCACCATTAGGTAGTGTTGTTCTTCTCTACATACATGGCACTACAGATAAAATAGGACGATTACTTCGGCGGTCCAACACACGTACAATCTTCAACACACATAAGAAGATTGGACAATGCTTGCGATCCCCGAAAGATCTTGTACCTTTCCAAACAGAAGGATTATATAAAATTCTTTGCTCCTGTGGAGAAGTGTATGTGGGAGAAACAGGACGCTCAATATCAACTAGACTAACACCAGCATAACACTGGCCATTTCATAAATGTAAAGAAAACCAAGGTTCTAGCATAGGTTCCAGGTTTTACTAAACGAAAAGTTAGAGAATCTATTTAAACATACAAAAAATTTCAATAGAGACACGGGTTATGGTCTACATCACACGTGGAAACCGATCTTAACACAGGGACACGGTTCGGCGAGCACAAGTCGGGTATAAAAGCCCGCCTGAATCTCTTCGAGCTCATTCACTGTTCAGATCTCGTGGAGTAAAGATCCCTGAAGATGCCTCGTGCAATCCAAGGCGAAAAATCGGATAATAATTCCAATTTGACACGGTCTAATCCCAAGAACCATGATTTCTTAATTGACCAAAGCCGTGAAAGCTTCCGTTCTATGTAAGAAATATTATTGTATGCATTTATTTTGTAATCATAACCTTATTTCGAACTAACGTTAAAGTGGTTTTCGCTACAGAAAAATTCACTTATTGAATTAAGCATGTCATGTCTTGCTGATGTAAATCGTCATACCTCCCGAGGTACACGTACAAAAATTTTGTTTAGTGTACCTACAGATGTGTTCGTGCAACAAGGCACAAAACACCATTTATTCTGTGATCCATTCATATTTAGTCATTCAAAAACATACGAATGCTTCTAATACAACTCTTGCTTACAAATTTTTGCTTATAGCTACTTAACCAACAATGGAATAAAATTTAAACTCACTAAAAAGGCGACAATATCCTAAGTTTAGGCGCCAATTTCTGGCATTTCAATTTTAAACAGTTGTTTTCGCTTGATATATGCTTTTTCATATTTTTGATATTTATTGTAAGATTTATAAGCATATAAGCTTCCACTTTATCGGTTTTCTAAAAAAAAATTATATCACATTTAATATTCCTGCAAAATTTAAAGTCAACTGAATAAGATTATTTTTAAGATTACTTTTTAAAATTCTGTTTGGCCGCCATTTTGTTTCGCCATCTAGAATTCGTGCAACCAGTTTATCACTATATCACACTTAACACTGGCAAAATGTTGAAAAACGATACTGTTAAATAACAATTTCTTTAAATTTAAACTAATATATCCACTTAACATATTCAAAATTATAATTTTTAAAGAATCTTTTTACATAAGTAATTCAACAAATTCAAAGTTATTTTCCATCATTATTTCCAAATATCTATTTAATTCAATTTTATTAAATTATATACCTAAATTATTAAAATCAATTTAAATTATTTTGGGATCCTAGAATCATGTATTCTGTTTTAAGTACATTAATTTTCAATTTAAATCGCAAAGTTGTACAACGCCATCAGACAATTAAATTCACAAATTACTTACTCTAATACGCGGCTTTTGACGTTTAGTAATACAACTGATTAAGCTCCGGATGGAAATTACTCACATAATTTTACCGCGCCTATTAATCAAAACCTGCTTATGACACTTCTATCTAGATCGCTTTTTGCCAAGACATCGATATTAAGCAAGCTTTCTGGAAAATTTATGACTACCCATAATAAGTTATTTACAACTACAACAACACTACAATGCGGCTTGTGTGAGTAATATTCTGTCATCCGGCGTTGTACGCGCCTGCCATATTAGAACGTTATTAATTAATTCTACACTATAGAAACTAATTTTTTAAAGAGCTAGTTAACGTTAGAGTAAAAATACTTAACACTTTTTCGTATTACAATGGCATTATAGTCAGAAACAGGTGGATTAATAAAAATGAATGCCTGACTGATTGTTGGTTTATACCCCATGCTAACTAAATCACTATCCAACTTGTTGTTTTTAGTTTAAACTAAAATTTTTTATCATCTGCTGATGATGCTAACTTGGTTATCGAAACGCGCGTCCCGAACGTAACAAGTTGTGGTGTAGTGTGGTTAGAACTATTGTATTTTGATCTATCTTCCACCACAGGTTCCAGTGTTAGAACTTAAAATTATAAACGTTTAAGAAATTTAACTGTTTCAGTGGTAAGAAGAGAAAAACCTAAATATCTACATTTGTGCAGAAAGAAATATTAAAAGAACTTGGAAATCTTTAAAATCTTTTAATTTATGTCCAAACAAAAATATAGATATTCATACTATTCTCTCCGATCTTAATGATATTAACAATTATTTTGGCCAATATTTGCAAAATATTTCTGACTGTTCATTAAAAGAAATTAAAAGAAAATTTTTATAAGGAACATAGTTTTAATAGCGACGTATCATTTTCTTTTCGAATGGCCGAGGTTGGCGAGGTTCATGATATTATTAAGCCAATACGTAATGATGCATTTGAGGTCGATGGTATAAATGCATCAATGTTAAAATATTGTAGCCCTTTCGTAGACAGATATGTGACACATTTAATTAATTGCTGTATAGAAGTAAGTTACTTTCCAGACCAATGGAAAGTCTGAATTGGAAAACCATTGCCAAAAATAAAAGATCCGTTAAATTTCTGTGATCTTGGAATATTTAGTATAGTGCCTATTCTATCGAAAATTTTTGAAAACATTTTATTTAACCAATTGTATCAATACTGTGTTACAAATGGTATTATATCGGTAAATCAATGCGGATTTAGGAAGCATTTTAGCACATCTATAGCATTGGTGGGTGTTACTGATGATATTATTACGGCTATTGATAAGCAATTTAGTAGTGCATTGGTTCTCCTTGATTTTTTCAAAGCTTTTGATACCGTTAACCATGATTTATTAATAGCAAAACTAAAATACTATGGTATTCAGGAACACTCACTTCAACTTAAAATCATATTTTTGAAATAGATTTCAAAAAATTTCTATCGGGTGTGCCCCAAGGATCTATTCTGGGACCCCTATTTACACTTCTGACATTTTAAAATCATTAAAATATTGCAAAATTCGGGCATACGCTGATGATACTCAAATTTATTTACCTTTCAATCACAATGATTACATTAATTCATCAAATCTGGTAAATAAAGACTTAAATATTATTAAACAGCAGTTTTTGGAACATAATCTTAACCTAAATCCTTTAAAATCAAGACTTATGCTTTTTGGCAGTAGGGTGGCTGTAAATGTCTTAAAAGAAAATTTTTGCTTAAATATTGATGGTGTAAAGCTTCCGATGGTGCAATCCGCAAAAAATTTAGGAATTATACTTGACTCAGAATTGCGTTTTAAAGAATATGTAAAAACTTAATTCAGAAATCATATCTATCATTAAAAATATTGTATAATAGCCGACATTTTCTCAGTTCTAACTTACGTAAAATGTTGTGTGAGTCCTTTCTAGCTTTAATTATTGTGATTTTATATATGGGCCATGTCTAGATCTAGTTCACATAAATCGTATTCAAAAATAACAGAATACATGTTATCCCATACCTCCAAAACCTTCGTTGGCTAAAAATGAATAACCGCAGAATGTTACATTTAGGCAATTTTTTAGTAAAAATTTTGAGAAATCTATCATTACCATTTGCTATATGGAATAAGTTTTTGTTTCGTGTAAATATACATTCGCGTAACATAAGGGATAGCAATAGGATCACCATGCCACATCACCAGAGTGCCATGTATCAAAGATCTTTTACGTACAATGGTATTAAATTGTTTAATTCCCTACCTTGTGAATTAACTTCCCTTAATGAAAATGAATTTAAAATTCAGTACAGAAAATATGTTCGTTGCCTCCAGGAATCCTGAGAATCTTTTTCTAGTTTATTTTTTTAACCAACTAATTTAACCAACAATAAATTCAATAATGGCGAGTGTTTTAGTGATTGTTCAGCGGAAAAAATATAATAATATTCATGTTATTTGCTTAACTCTTTTACCACGAGAACGAGGTTCAGTAGAGTAGCCTTTCTGGCTAGACTGCGCCTTGCTCTTGTGATGTTTTTACAAAATGTATTTTTTATGTATGTTAATTTTGAAATAAAAGACATTTATTATTATTATTACGACTTGTTGTCTCACAGTATTCCTGTGGTTGTATTTTATACTGACAGGTTATACCAAGTCAGTACAAAAAATAAAAATAAAAAAAAGGAAATGAAAAAAAAAACAACTATTGTATATTAAGAAATGATCTAACTATGCTACATGCTTTCAAAATGACCCATTTCTGCATGTTCCTGTGAATGTCTGTATTAAGTCCTAATTGAGCCAAATGCGGTGTAAACGTTGTTGGGGTGAGACCTGTTACTGATATGACGAGAGGAACAATGATGACTCTTTCCTGTTTCCACAGCCTTTCTACTTCCATTGCCAAGTCGGTGTATTTGGCGATCTTCTCACTGTATTTCGCTTGGATGTTCTCGTCGTGATGCCATAAAAAATGGATTGGGGACAGCCATGTCAATTAAGTAAGTGATTTTATCTTTTTTGGATTGAAAGGTGATATCGGGTCTATTTGGAGGCATTGTTTTATCTGTGTGGATGTCAATGTCCCAGTAGAGCTTGTAATTTTCGTTTTCAAGTATAGATGTTGGTGTATAATGGTAGTAAGGGTCTGTGTTCTCTGTTAGTTTGTATGTCGTGGCTAATGCTTGATGAACGATCTTCGCTGCTGAGTTGTGTCTCCCGGTGTATTCAGTCCCGTCCATTATTCTACCATCGACTCGTTATGTGATCGATCGTTTCTCTCTGCTGGTGACATCTCCTACGCCTCTCTTCTTCAATGGTTGTCCTTGATGATGTGCTTTCGGTAATTTCTGGTTGCTATGACTTTGTCCTGGATGGCAAGCAGGAAGCCTTCTATTTCAAGGAACAGCTGCCCTTCTTGTAACCACGTATATGAATGCTTTTTATGTATATGGTCTTGCTGTATGTGGTATCTGTGTCTTCCGTGAAGTGTTTTTTCAGACCAGGTGTTCATCTTTTCTAGTCGTGATTGCATGTGACTGTGTGCGTCTGCTGCGTGGCTCGTTTGAGACAGGTCGAACGGTGTATAATTCTTGTCTTCCTTCACTATCACCTTGTGGAGGTTAGTTTGTTGTGGAAGAATTTTCTGAGTTCGTAAATTTGTTTTTTATTCAGCGATTGTATATCTATAATTCCTCTTCCTCCTTCTTTTCTCTCGATGGTGAGTCTTTCCTTGCATGCGTTGGGATGTAACTTCCTGTGTTTAGTGAATTCAGTGCGTATGAGAATGTGGATGTTTTCTATGACTGTGTGTGACCATTTAATGATACCAAACGAATACGTAAGAATAGGTATGGCGAAGGTGTTAATAGCTTTCGTTAGATTTCTGGAATTCAGTTTTGTTTTTAGTAGCTTTGTGAGTCTGGTTTTAAATTCCGTCTTGAGCTCTGATTTGATATGAGTGTGGTTAATTTTGGTGCTTTGATGGAAGCCTAGGTATCTGTACGTTTCTTCTTTGAGCATGTTATCTATAGTTTCATTGTCGATTGTTTCCTCCGTAGGGTGGTCTTTCCACTGTCCCTTGTTGATATGAAGTAGCTTGCATTTACTTATACCAAATTCCATGTTTATGTCCAGGGTAAATGTTTGTGATTTTAAGGAGTTCCTTTAGCTGTGCCTTTGTGCTTGCATATAATTTTATGTCATACAAGTACAAGAGATGGTTTATTTTGTGTAGGTTATTTTTTTGGTGTTTAATTTGCAATCCGAAGTTTCTGTTATTCAGTGTGTTTGAGAGTTGATTGAGACAGAGGCAGAACCACAAAGCGCTGAGTGAATCTCCCTGGAACATACCTGGTCTGATGTAGATCTCTTCTGTTTCGATGTGCTCTTTTTGTGTTCTCAAGTTGATTTTAGTTTTCCACGTATTCATGATTTGCGTAAAAAATTGCCTGATGTTTTTATTGACTTTATATAATTCTAGTACTCTGGTTAGCCAACTGTGGCGTATCGAATCAAAGGCTTTTTTATAATCTATGTAACCAGTATGAACGTTTCTATAATTTTTCCTGGTTTGTTCCATGATGACACTGTCTATAATGAGCTGCTCCTTGCATCCTCGGCTGTTTTTCCTGCACCCTTTTTGTTCTTCCGTTAGAATGTTTTTTGTGCTAGATGTTGTTCTATTCTCCTGGTAATTGTGGCTGTGATGATTTTATATAGGGTTGGAAGGCACGTAATAGGTCGGTAATTTGACGGGTCCTTATTCTCTGAATTTTTGGATTTAAGGTATGTTATTCCTTGGGTGAGAAAACTGGGGAGTGTGCTAGGTTTTAAAATAATTTCGTTAATTTGGCGAGTGAGAGCTTCATGTGTGGGGGTACACTTATTATTATTATTATTATTATTATTATTGTATTAATTTTCTAAATGGTTTTTGTTAACGATCCTTTTTTTGTAATGTTAGAGTGGTGTGGTATTTAGGGTTAGGATCCAATAAAAAACAAAATATTTTTTAGATTATCGACGTTTCGCAACTTTATTGTTGCATTCTCAGGACACATACATAGATTCTACATCCTGCATAAAACCCATTTTATCAGCCCTTACCTACTACGTTGATCCTTAGATATTACCCAGATATTAAGTTTCTTAATGGTTTTTGTTAAAGATCCTCTTGCTTAAAGTTAGACTGCTGTATTATTTGAGGTTAAAATCCAGTAATTTTTTATTGGCGACATTTCATATCTTTATTGTTGCATCCTCAGGATACATATATAGATTCTATATACTGCATGAAACCCATATTATCAGTTTTTACCTACTCCGTTGGATCGCAGATATTTCCCAGATATTAAGTCTCTAAATGGTTTTCATTACGATCTTCTTTATGTTAGAGTGAAAGTTATGTATTATTTGGGGTTAGAAAATATCTGTGGGTCACCTGAGTAGGTAATGACTGATAATATGGGTTTCATGTAGATATACAATCTATTTGACCTAAGGAAACAACAATAAAGTTGCGAAACGTCGACAATTTAAAAAAAAATTGTTTTTTTTACTGTATCTTAACCCCAACTAATACACTAACATAACAACAACACCGGAGTATGTAAAGACTGATAATATGGGTTTCACGCAGGATATAGAATCTATATGTGTCTTGAGGATGCAACAATAAAGTTGCAAAACGTCGGCAACATTTAGTAAGTTAATTAAAATATTACTAAAGAAACTAATTATCCAATTTACCTCAAATTTTGCACAAATATCAAGTATTACATACGAATGAACTGATAACATTATGATATGAACCTAATGAAGTAAAATAAAATATTTAAAAAATCAGCCTAAAAATGCTATTTATTAAATTAATTTCAATTTTTGTGCAAGAATTAGGTTTGATATAAAGATAAAGTGGTAAAGTTGTGGTATGAATTTAAGATGGCGAAACAAAATGGCGGCCAAATAAAATTGACTTTAAATTTTGTAGAAAAAATAAATGTGATAAACTGGTATGAATTCAACATGACGTAACAAAATGGCGGTATGTGTCAATGGAAAAACTGCTTATTGAATTTATAGAAAGAAACTTTTAAAATATTGGTAATACCAAAAGTACGGAACAAAATGGCGTCCAATAAAAATTGTTGAAAATACAGTATATGTGACACATATATACTGTGACAATGTAAAAAATTATAACGAGGGAAGTTCTTCGGCTATTTAAAAGCATTACTTGAACGCTAGAAGTTAAGCTATAACATCTATACTATTATAGTATCAATTTTTCCGATCTTTTGTACGTCCCTGTGATGTTTAGAACGACAAGAGTCATCGTGGTCTCTAGGCTACTCTTTCTAGAATACAGGAGAGTATGTTAGTAAAGATAAACTGCAGACATAAAAACACATAGAAATCTATAATTTTAATAAGCTTACAAAACATTGTCTTACAGGTAATTAGCAGTTTTAAACATTGGTTGTTTCGTTTCAACAATACTATAGCTTGAATTTAATAATTAATTTTGCTGGAATATTTACTAGTAACATTTATAGATATCTATTTTAAATAATTCAAAGTCTGTAGAGTTCGCAAGATATTCCACTCCAAGAAATTTACCTAATAATAATAATATTAATACAAAAGCAATCAGATAGAACTCGCTAATAAATCTAACACGGTGTCGGATTAGTGAGATCTGCGTGAATATGCTGAATCCCAAACGCACTGATGTGAAATAATCCAAACTTGGATCTAAATTTCCCACCTACGACTAGGGCGAAGCTCGAATCTGTGCTTCCACTAATGGACTAACGATTACCGCGATTATCCTTATTTCTAAGATAGGATGATAAGTTTTTTGGGGTAACATTGAAAGTTTAGCAACGCCATTAACACTTCCCAAGACTCGCTGCTGCTGTCGTTCGCATGGGTACCTTAAAACAAATTTAATTATATCGGGCAGATGTTTTTCTGTGTGTTTCGAAAGTTTTTATTTAATTTCCGCTGCTACAAAAGGAATTTCGGGAAAGTCCTTTATGGAGGCGTGTGAATGGGATTTATATATATGTGATGTAATATTTTTATAAATATATATTTTTTGTTAATCAAGTGAATCTCTAAACGACTAAATTTAAGAACATAATCAAATTTTTTAAGCAAAAACGAACTATCGAAACGAAATATACAATGTGTTCGAAATTCGTTATGACAGTATTGGGATATCGGAAACCGTAAGATATTCAAGAGAGTTTAAAGGGGGAATATTTTAGACAATTGAAGGGCTTGGGGGAAAAAAGTAACAAGCCACAAAAGATAAATATGGGGAAAACCTAGTTTGAAACATTGAATTAAATCCTGAAATCAGAGTTTTGAATATAACTAAACAGCAATTTTCGTATTAAAGTTTTATTTAAAAAACAAGCATTTTACAAAACCAAAATTATATTTTTTTCATAAAAAACGTGGCTTTTCCCTTTTTAAGTACAAATATTTTGTAACATTTTATTTCTCAGAACTGATTTTTACTTATTGGTCCAGGTCAAAATTCTCCGTTTCAGGATCTTCTCGTCTCGTCTCGAAGACACGAGAGAAAAGTCGTCTCTTGTTTCGCTCGAGAGAGGCCATCTCTCGTTCGAGAGGACGTCTCTCTCGTCTCGTCTCGATTCTCTCGATTTATCGACAAAATATTTAAGTCAAATCACAGGCCCCGTTGCTAATTGAATTTCCGGCGTTCTTGAGTATCTATTACGTAAAAACCGGTTTTGATATTTTGAAAGAAAACTAAACTCATGAAAATGTATTCATGTTTAGAAATATTTATTAGTCAAAAATATATTGTATATTAGAATATGCTATATTGGAAAAGACAGAAATTAGACCCCAGAGATATGTGGTATTAGTTTTGAAGACAAATTGTAATATTTTTGTAGTTATTAATAGTTCAGACCGCGTCTGCAGTTTTGCGGGCGACCGGTAGCTTCCATACTGACGTGAAAAGGGGTTAAAGCAAAAAAAACTATATCTTCTTTATTTATACAATTATTAATATTTGAGAATATTAACGCATTCGCGTTAAAGATAGCTTTTAAGCATGTACCTACTTAATAGAACTGATTTGGAAATATGTTTTTTCTTTTTACTAAAGGAAGAGAGAGTTTTCAAAATTGTTGGAAATTACTAAGCATTTTATTTTTCGTAATTACGAAATAAATACCTGAATATGTATAAAAACTTTTGCAATTTTAGAAGTTGACAGGTAATATGATAAACGTGTTTAATTGTTATAAACAGTTGTGCACTTGGTTATTTTATCCTTTTAAATAAATAAAAAGACGTTTTGTATTAACGTTAAAAAATATATTGTATTAAACACATAGAAACTTTTATTGTGAGTAATTCGTGCTTTTTTTTTTAAATTCTCTGCGCTCTTCCATCATACATTTTATTGAACTTGTTAGATAAATCGCATTTTTTAAATAGTTACGTAAATAGCTACTTACTTCTTGTCAAGAGATATATCTACATTCCGTGCAAGTAATTTTACGTTACTCTAAATAATAATCAAAAATGGTTGCCCCCAGATTGTTACTAGTTCGAGGACTTATGAATCGCCGCCACTGTGTCCTTTAGGTCGCCTATGTACAAATGTATTTAATTTCTTTTATATATCAGCTTTATGGGTATAATAGTAATATTAATAAAATAATAATGATAACAATATTAACAAAAACATAACAGTACAAGTGTCAGAGCGCACATAAATGATTATTGGATTGATTTGAAATCGCGTCAACCCTAAAAAAACGTATATATTCCTCTCCATCCTTGGCTATCATCAAAATAGTGTTCTCAAACTATTTTTTAAATTAGGGCTAGCCCGTATACTTTTAAAATTTATCTCGTCAGAAAATAAGTTAATATCTTTATCATTCTTAAAACCTACAAGTCCTGAAAATCGATAAATCTCCAGCTGTGAAGAAATGTAATTTGAATTACCCAAATACTGTCCTCATCGTTAAAACTAATATAGTTGGGTGGTCAGTGCCGTTTCTAACTCTTTAGCTGCCCTATGCATAAAAAAGGGAAAATGTTTGCCCCCCATAAATTTGATATTAAAATCACAAAAATAATTTTTTCCAATGTTCTGTTTTTCCATACACAACCATAAAAAAAGCATTTTGTTGAGTGCCACCTTAATCAAAACGCCTTATACCGCTCGGTAGCTTCAGTTAAAATTTTAAAAATTTTATTTAAAAAACTATTTTTAATGATTAAAAATAAAAGTTGAGTATTCACGGATTTAAAAGGTATAGAAAAATTAAAGTTTGTAGTGAAAGCTATTAAACTATGATTTAAATAGAACTGAAAATTTCAGTTTTATGAAACCATCATCAATTTTTCTACTCTTATGGACGCTATATTTATTTTTACCTTAAGAGGCTTTTTATTTCCTTTCCGTAATGTAACACACGTGATAAGAAAAACAAAAATTATAGCAAAATCCACTGATTTTTTTTGGAAACTTATCAACCCGCACTATTAAATTATTAAAAAATCGGGTAGAATATTTTCAATATGATTAATATTAAGACCTACACAAATTTAAAAACAATTTATGAGCGTATTATTATTAAATTATTATTTGGTGCTTATAAAAATTTATTTTTACTCATTTTAAGGAAAAAAATTATCTACAGTAAAAAATGTACAAAGTATTCGAAACAGTCAAAATAATCCCATTCATTTAAACTTTGAAGTGAGGGCTTTTTTATTAATTTTAGATAGCTTTTCCATATATAGTCATTTGATATCTTTTACAAAAAACTCACTTTATATACACTTCAGGAAATGGGTTAATTTACTTGTCAAGGCATTTTTTAAAAATATTTTCATATGCCAAAAATTACTTTGCCTGGAATCGGTAGTGTTCTGAAAATACTAAATTTTAACTCAGAAATTTTAGTTCGATTACATCGCTTTTTTATTTATTCACAGGCATAGTGTATATCTGGAGAAAAACTTTATTTATGATCAGATGAACAAGTGATATTTCATTTTTATATTTTTGTTAATTTGTTTGTAATATAAATTTAATTTTGTTTTTTATTTCGTTTGTTATATACCTTCTTATATTTGTCTTTATTATTGTATATGAAGTTTGTGAGGTTAAATTAACAATATTGATTCTGTCAAACTATCTTTTTGACACGCGAATCGAAAAAATAACTATGCTAGATCAAAATGTTGCCTAGATTTTTAAATTAACCTAGGTATGTTATTCTTAATTATATATATTACTAAAGATACGTGGTTAAATTACATTATGTTGCCTTTTCCTGGCGTTTTTACTTAACCAAACTTTGTAACTCTTAAGTAATGGTAGAGATTTATCTAATTTTTTTACCGAAATATGATACAGGCTGTTCCACAAAAACGCATGTTTTAAACTTATATCTTTTTAAAGGGAATACTCTATGTATATTGTTGCATATTTGGATTCAATTTGAAAAAATAAGAACTTTTGGTGTTTAGAATTCACGTTTTTACCTGATAATGGCAGCTAAGAAATGAAAAATTGACATTTTCAAAGGCTGTCAAATCTCGTCGGATCAAATTAGAATAAAATATTTTGAAGTTTCGTAACTTAGTTTTTGAAAATGTATCTCACATTTATTGCGAAAATGCTGATTTTTGCTGGCATTGTCAAAAATTACATTCTCCGTTTGGTTCAACATTAGTGTCGTTAAATAGAGTTTTAAAAACTAAGATTGCAAAGTGCGAATCGTTTGAGATTTGACAGTCCTTCATAATGCAAATTTTAATTTTTCAACTGTCAATATCTCAAAAGCAGTTAAAGATACTAGAAAAATCTAAATAAGTAGGAATCGTAGTTCTCTGGGTAGAATTTAAATGTGCGATATACAAGATGCTGCATTAAAAATATAATTTCGATTCAGTGCGTATTTCTATTACCGTTAAATACATTCAGTCGATTCTCTACAATCCAGTTAAAAAATCGGCTCCCTATTAATAAAAATAATAAAGTTAAGGGGGGAAGGGGCAAATTATAATCATATCACCCTGTACGCCACGTTATCTAAATATTTCAAAGATAGATCTGCAATCTGCTTAAAAAGAAATCTTTGTATATTTTGCAATAACTGTGTAGGACGTTTGACAATGTTTTCATAGATCTAATTGGGATAGTTTTTAATTTTTTAAATTATTTTAAAACTGCCCTATAACGCCAACTGTTATACAAGGAATGTATCCTCTCAAGTGTAGAAGAACCGATGATGATCAATGCCTATCTAAAATCATTGTCAAATGTTCACCAGAAAATGTGCTACTCGTTTGGTAATTTAACCAGCATCATATTTTCAAAAATTATAAACAAATTAGCAATGATAGCGCAAAGTTAATTTCAATCAGCCTGTATAGTGTATAGTGTTATCGTTTTTTACACAAGGCAAGTATCGGTATTCTCTATATTTAATTTATTGAATGTGTAGTCCATTTTAAGGGTTTACTTTATGTCAATATGTCGAGAGAGCTCGAAAGAAAACGATAATTTCTCGTCGAGAGAGGCATCCCCTCTCGTTTTGTCTCGTCATAAAACCACGAGAGAAATTCCTTCTCTCGTCTCGACGAGACGAGGCAAGACGAGACGAGAAACGATAATTTCTCGACTCTACGGCATCACTAACTCTAATTGTGTAACGCCTAGCTGAACGTAAAAATCGTGATAGACTGAAGGGATGTAAGGCATCAGTTCCTTGAAATTTTTTAGCTTATTTTCACTAAAAGGTACAAACGCTGAATATTTTGGAGGAAGATTCTTCAGACTTACACGATTTCAATCTTTTATTCCTCGCTTACCAATACTCACAGACTTGAACTCTTCATTTAAAGAATGTTTTATAAGCATTGTATTAGGACTGCTTGCTTCAAACCTAAAACACCTAACTTGACTAAAACGTAGGGGTTCGTTTTCGTCTGTCATCTATTTTTTGTTAGTTTGTCTTTGCAATTCGTCAAAAGAGAGAAAATCTTTTTGTTGCATCTTGACAACCTCAAATGGTTTGCTCTTTTTGGCTTTTCTGATAACTTCGCACCATTGACTGGGATGATTTATTCGATTAGTAAATTTCTTTCTGTGGACATAAGAAAATCAAAACATATATCAATACCTGACAAGTTGCAGATCTGACAACATCGCAGATTTCATCAACGAATGTAAAACCATTTTTCACCCCTAAGTCCCAAATTTGATGCACATTAATACAGTGGCTTACGAGAAAAATGGTCGTTGCAGAAATTTTATGCTACACTGTATACGAGGAAGTATTATGTTCGGCAAAACACGTTTTTTGATTTAAACTAATCAAACCACTTATTATTTATAATCAACTTTCTAGAGATTAATATTTAACGTACTAAACATATTAGCGTAATAAACTGCCATATGGTTATAGCATTATAATTCCTGTAACTCAGTCTCTACTTTATTAGAGCAATTCAATTTATCATTGTGTTGGCGCTCGAAGCAGGGTCATTTGCGCGAAATTTTAATTCATTTAGTGCTCAGACGATTTCATTTCCATTAACAAATAAGTTAGTTTCGCGAACAGTTTGTTTAATCTGTCGGCGATATTTTACCTATTTCATTTACAGCAGTTGAGTCGGAATGTTATTAAGTTTTAACTTTGTCCAATATAGTGGGACAGAATGAATTGAGAAATCGTGTCGCGCTAAACGAACAACAGTTTTAAAAAATTAATTTTTTTGAGAGCAATTCATTTAGTCTGACGGTATTTACGTTTGTAAAATAACTTCTACAACGCGAATTAATCTTGATTTTGAAAAGTGGAACTTTTTTAAGTATCTACGTTATTTACGGGCCGTAGGTAAGAAATAAGTAGACAGTGGTGAATAAAAAAGCGATAAAAACTAACACGTTTTTTTATTTATTAATTTTAATAGCATAATCAAACATATACAAAACAAAAACAGTTGGAAAAATCAAATAAAAATTAATAATAATTATAATAATAATAATAATAACGTTTATTATTTACCACATGTATACATATATAAAAACAAAATTAAAAATCACAAAGGTAAGGCAAATAAAAGCACGCATTTCAGACTTCTGAAGTCCAGATTCTGTTCTACCAATGCGGCTACAAACTAATATTAAGACATTTTGGCAAGTAGCTACTTAATAAAAATTCAACAATAAATGCTACAATATTAAAAAATGAAGACACGAAAGGAAAGAAGGGAGAAAGAAAAGGAAAGAAGAACAAGAAGGAAGAGTAAGGCTGAGAGTAATTTAAATGCTATTGAGAATTAAGTAACTGAGTAGTAATGTTTCTTTTAAAACTTTGTAATGACGTAGAAATTTGTAATAAATCTGGCAACGAATTTATATTTAAGGCAATGTTATAGGAGAAGCATCTTTTAAATATTTCAGTTTTATGGCGCGGAATCGTTAAGGTATTCCTGCGTAAATTCAAATGATGTACGTCCGTGCGAAAAGTGACTCTGTTGTACAGATAAGGAGGTGATTTAAATTTAAGTAATTTATAATGAAAGCAAAGGGCACGGAGCTTACGTCGGTTATATATGTTTAGCCCTGAAATTTCTTTAAGTTTGTGGGTTACCCTGTCTCTCCTCTTAATACCAAAGATAAATCGAATACAGCTGTTCTGCACTTTTTGAACTCTTCGTAACTATCCAAACATGAACCATATATATGATCGCAATGATTAAAATATTATGAATCACAGAGCTCCTTTTTAGTGGATTGATCAAGGTAGTGTCTGTGCGGAAACAATGATTTCAGAGAAGAATTTTTAAGAATGTGAGAAATATGAGAACTAAATCGAAGATGTGAATCTAAAACAAGACCTAAACTTTTAGCGCTTTCAACTACATTTAAACGTTGATTTTCTATACTTATAGCCATATCTGGCTTTATTTCATTAAGAATATTTTTATTACCAAATAAGAGAACAACCGACTTAAACGGATTCAAATTTAGCATGTGTTTAGAGGATATTTAAAGCAATTGGTCTAAATCGAAGTTAATTTTAATAATGGCCTGATTATAGTCAGAAGGTTTAAAAGATAAATACAGCTGGGTATCGTCGGCGTACAGATTGTACTGACAGTATTTAAAGTGTGTATGGAAAGTGCATGTATAGATACTAAATAAAAGAGGTCCTAAAATGCTGCCTTGAGTAACCCCAGAATCACCTTTAAGAAAATCTGAATAATTTTGATTAATTTTTACACGTTGAAATCTATTGGAGAGAAATGATTTAATAATGTTTGACGCATTTACCGAAAACCCTATATAGTGTAACATAGAAATTAATATTTTATGATTTAAAAAATCGAATGCTTTACTAAAATCCAGTAAAATTAATGCTGTGATTTCGTTATTGTCTCGAACGGAAAAGATATCGTCAGTAACATCCGCCATTGCCGTCGCGCAACTATGTTTAGGGCGAAATCCGGATTGTTTCGTTGGTAAAATATTATTTAGAATAACATGTATGCGTATTTGAGTTTCCAGCACTCTTTCTAAAATTTTTGAAAACGTTGGAAGTATGCTTATTGAACGAAATTGTGTTAAATCCTTCGAAGAACTAACTTTGAGAAGGGGTGTGACAATAGCTTTTTTCCAAATGTCAGGAAAATACTCATGAAGAATACATTCATTAAGAATGTGTGTTATAAAACCAATAATATGAGGGCAGCACAGGGAGATTAAAGTTATATTAATATCATCTGTGCCCGCAGCTTTACTGTTAATTTTCATTATAATTTGAAGAATATCATTGTCCGTTACAGTATTAAAAGTTACCAAGGAAATCAGATTATTTCTAGTGTTATTTAAGTAAAAATTTAGTAGATCGATATTTACCGAATTATTTGTTTTGGTTGAATTTATAAAAAATGAATTAAATTTATTTGTATCTTTAAAAACCTGCGGAATTTCCTTTGTGTTTACTGGCCTCAGTTTATTAAGCTCTTTCCACTTATCTTTTATAGAACTATTTTGAAAGGTATGCCTATAATAAGCTTTTTTCTCTAATGTAATTGATTTATTTGTTAAATTCCTTAACTGTTTATAATAATCCCATTTGCTAGGAAGTTTACTAGATTTAAAATCACGAAAGGCTTTATCTCTTGATTTCTGCATGCGTTTAATATTTTCTGTGATCCATGGCTGGAGAGATTTATTGCGTTCAGTAAGGTGCTTAATAGGTGCATGCTTATTAAATAAGGCCAATATACTATTATTTAAAAAGTTTATCTTTTCGTCAATATTTTCAATATTATATATCTCATTAAATGTTATTGCTTCCAGGTCTCTTTGAAACAAATTTATATCAATATTTTTTAGTGATCTATATAGTATTTTATTAGGTGGTTTAGGGTCGCAAGAATAGTTAATCTGGCAGAAAACTGAACAATGGTCAGAAAACTGGCAATCCATAAAACACCTTTATTCACAACTTTATCGCAATTCGTGAAAATAAGATCAAAAAACTCAAGACTGAGTTCTATTGGTAATTCTAGTCGGCTCTAAAATAATTTGTTCTAAATTAAAGGGTTCCACAGTTTGCAAAAGCTGCCTTGTCAAAGGGCTTTCATAATTTAAGATATCCGTGTTAAAATCGCCTATGCAAAAAATGTTTTCATATGAGGAGGAAATATTAATTAACGTGTCTTCGAATGTATTTAAAAAAGAGGCAATTTCAGAATTTGGAGGTCTATAAATAGTGCCGATAATAATTTCGTACTTTTTTAAAAAAATCTTTATCCAGATACTTTCTAAAAAATTAAACTTTTCGGTCAGAATAACATCATATTTGAGATCGTCCTTGATATAAACAGCCACACCTCCCCCTCGACGGTCCTGTCTGTCATTTCTTTCTAAATTATAGGTTTGTAAATTAATTGCCTCATTAAAGATACCTGAACGTAACCAACTCTCTGTGACACCTATGAACTCAAAGTTTTTGTTTTCGTAATACTCCTTAAAACTGTCGAAAAATGAAATTATCGAACGAACATTGATGTGGGTTATACTAAAAGACATTTAAAAACTCTCAGCACAGAAGAAGAAAAGGTAAAGGATTTAGAGAAGAACGATATAAATGAAGGAATGTAGAATTTATATAATATATAAAAAATGAAAAAAAATGTATCCACCAAAACCTACAGCTACCTGCATAAGATTTTAAATATAAACCTACAATATCTTTGTTGTACGAGAACCAAAAAAAAATCCTAGTATATTCTAACCAAAAAAAAATATCATTAGGCATCAATTATTAGTAAAATGAGTCTAATATAAAGATAATAAGTAAAATACGTAATTTTATCCAGCAAAGCAGAATATAAGTGTCTTGAGGAAATTAATGAGAGACTTGAGTTTGAAGCTGAGAAACAAGATGATCAATATTGGAGTCAATATCACTAGTACTGTTTGCACGAACGTGCACTTTTTCGCATTTCCCTTGAGAAATCTAAGGATTAATGCAACTAAATCAATTGAAACACTATAGCTGGTTCATTTATACACGATTTATTATGAATTAATGCAATAAACCCAGTTCTGGTTAAAAATATTATAAAAAATCACGGATTAAAGGGCAGTTTAAAAAACCTGCTGCTGTCAACTCTCACAGCCAGCCTCGTTCTCTCGTTCCTGAACAACCCTTTCCTCTCTCTCTGACGCGACTTCGCAAGCGTTGAGTTCGTTTATTCAGTATCGCATGGAACGGATTGATCAAACAAAATATTAAGGAAAATACTAATTTCCTAACATACCGCCGCCCTTGAAAGTATCCATCTTTCAACAACATTGGCAACCTAACAATTTACAAATCTACTGACATTAGAACTGGGTTAAGAAAGAAACAAAACATATTTAGTAAAACTTAACTTACAGCTTACTATAAAAATAAACATTTCAAAGGGGTACTAACAATTACTTATTAAACGTGAGAAAGTAACTTCTGAGTCATCTCAGATATAAACTTAAGCTTAGTATAACAAACTTAAAACTTAGTGTTTATCCTCGTCAATCGGTAAAACACATATTTTCGTTACACTGCGTTTGATAACGCCATTTTTGGTTTTGACGCTAACCACGCGAACGATATTGTCACTACCCGGGTGAATGTCAATTACACGTCCCTTGCACCACTGTAGGGAGGGAATATTGTCATCTTTAAGGAGGACAAGTGATCCGACCAACTTGGAGGGTTCTGTCTTGAACTTCCATTTGAAGCGCTGATGAAGGGTATGTAAGAATTTACTGGACCATCGTGACCAAAAGTGTTGGGCCATTTGTTGTATAAGATGATACCGAGTAAGGCAATTAACCGGCGTTTTTGAAAGGTCTATTTCCGGCACTGCGTTTAGCGCACGACCTATGAGGAAGTGGCCCGGTGTTAACACCTCGAAATCGTTCGGATCTTCACTGATTGCTGTCAAGGGCCGAGAATTCAACACTGCCTCAATTTAGACTAACAAGGTAAAAAACTCTTCATAAGTTAGAGGTGTATTACTGACGACCCGTTTTAAATGTAATTTAGTAGACTTCACAGCCGCCTCCCACATTCCTCCAAAATGAGGTGAGCGTGAAGGTATGAAGTGCCACTGTATTCGACAGGCACCCAAAAAACTTTGAAGGTTTTTATCGTTAAGGACATTATATATAGCATCAAATTCATTCTTGGCCCCGATAAAATTAGAACCATTATCCGAGTATAGATTTTCACAAAGGCCACGTCTCGCAACAAACCGCTTAAAGGCAGCGATAAAGCATTGAGCCGTGAGTTCTGTGGCAAGCTCTAAGTGAACAGCACGTGTAGCCAGACATACAAATACACATATATAACCTTTAAGCATCTTTCGATTCCTAAACTTTGAATCTTTCAAAATGAAAGGTCCAGCATAATCCACGCCTGTATTGCAAAAGGCATAAGATGGCGTTACCCTTGGACTTGGCAAATCACCCATTTGAGCCTCCAGGGGCATTGGATTAGCCTTAAAACACGTTACGCATTTTTTAATTATTTTCTTAACTAAACGTTTGCCGTTTAAGGGCCAAAATTGTTGGCGCACGAATGACAATGTAGCCTGGGTGCCAGGGTGAAGATTTCGCTCATGTTCATATCTAACAATTATTTTTGAAAATGGATGATTATTATTTGGAAGCAACATCGGGTGCTTACAACTGAAATTTAATTTAGCATGCTTAAGCCGACCGCCCACACGCAAAATGTCGTCCTCGTCAAGAAAGGGGTTGAGAGAACTTAATTTACTTCTAGATTTCACAGATTTGGAACGTTTCAGGTCGTGTATCTCTTCTGGAAATGTTTCGGTCTGTACTGTTTTTACAAGATGTTTCAAGGCCTGAAATTTTTCGCGCATTAATAGAGGACCACTTGTTCTTTTATTACGGTATCTCAAATTATGAATAAATCGGAGGCAATATGCAGTCACATTTATTACTTCAAGAAAGTTGGAAAATTTAGTGAAAAGTTCTGTATAATTGCCAACCAGTGAACTTGCAACAAAAACTAAAGATTTTGGATTAGATTCAGGTATTGAGCAATTTTCAATGTTTTGGCGAGCAAAATTAGAAACATGATTGTTGGTGGGCCAAAATTTATGTTCCTTAACCAGAAAACTCGGACCACACCACCATAACTCATTTCGCTCAAGTTCCAGTGGGCTGACACCTCGAGAGATAATATCAGCTGGGTTTTGTGAAGATTTTATGTGGTACCAGTTGCTAATACTAGAAATTTGCTGAATCTCTGATATCCGGTTACATACAAATGTCTTCAAACTCCGTGGTTCCAAACTCAACCAACACAACACAATTGTAGAATCGGTCCAATAGAACCTTTGGGCAATTGAAACGCTCAGAATATCAACAACCTTTTTCATTAATTTTGCTAATAATAAGGCACCACACAATTCTAGCCTTGGCAGAGACACCGCTTTCAGAGGAGCTACGCGCGATTTGGCACAGAGCAAACTACTAGAAAATTTTCCATCAGAATTCTCGCAAACGATATATATGCATGCGCCATATGCATTTATCGACGAGTCTGAAAAACCATGAATTTGAATTTTTACGGGATTTTGGGAAGTGACTTGTCTTGGAATTTTAAGAGTATTTGCATCGGCAAACTGTTTTGAAATATTAATCCAAATTTTACGAAAATCTTCAGGCAAGGGTTCGTCCCAAGGAATATGTAATAACCATAATTTTTGAATTAGTATTTTTGCTTGGATTATTATGGGACCGAGCAAACCAAGGGGATCGAAAATCTGAGATATGGATGACAGTATCGAACGTTTTGTTATTGGTTCTCGATGGAGATTAACATTGGAAATATACATAAAGTTATCAGTTTCGGAACTCCAAGCAATTCCCAACGTTTTGCAATTTTGACCATCATTAAGAATGTAGTCTACGGATGTGTTATGTGGTAAATCTGATAAAATTATAGGATCGTTAGAGGAGAATTTCCGCAAGTCGAATCCATACTTTCCAAAAAGTTGTATTAAATTATTTCTTATATTTATTAGGCCTTTAATGTCATTACATCCCGTTATTATGTCATCAACGTAACAGTCATTTAAAATAATTTGACTCTCAAGAGGAAATTCATGTTGACAGTCTATAGAAATTTGCTTTAGGCAGCGCGTCGAGAGAAATGACGCACTAGCAGTGCCATACGTCACTGTATTTAACTGGAAATGAAGGAGCTCTTTACCAGGGGAATCCCGCCACACAATTCTTTGTAGATCCCTTTGTTTGGGTTTCACTAAAATCTGTCGGTACATTTTGGCTATATCACCTGTTAATACATAATTATGCTGACGGAAACGCATGATGATGGAAAATAAGTCACTTTGCATAGTCGCTCCGACCATAAGAGTATCGTTTAAAGATAGACCAGTGGATGATTTAGAGGAGGCATCGAAAACCACCCTTAGTTTTGTGGTTATACTATCACTTTTTTCAACGGCATGATGGGGAAGATAATATATGGGATTAGATGTTTCCTTGTTGGGATTAATAATGGACATATGGCCTAAATTATGATACTCATTAATAAACTCGGAGTACATTAATTTAAATTCTTTATTTTTTTCGAGCTTCCGCTCAAGAGCTAGAAATCTTTTGATGGCCGTTTGCTGAGAGTCTCCCAATTCAGAAACATTTTCCTTTAATGGCAAACTCACTTCAAATCGGCCTGAAAAATTGCGTGAAAAATTATTAATGAAATGGGACTCACATTCCAGTTCTTCTTGTGTTAGTTTATTTGAGTGGGAAACAATCTCTTCAATTTTCCAAAATTTCTCTAGGCAATTATTTAAATTGCCTTCATTATTTATAGTAAAAAACGATATAGGATGTACGCCCTTCCATTTGGGAAGAAGAATCGGACCAGAAATAATCCATCCAAGTTTTGTTTGTTGCAATATGGGTTTATTGCGACCAGACTTAATTTGACCTGAAGAAATCAAATCATAAAACAAACTTGCACCGATGAGAATGTCTATTTCAGAAGGTTCAAAAAAAGTTGGATCAGCCAGCTCAAGGTCTTCGGGAATTTCAATTTTAGAAATGTCGACAGGTTGTTGAGGACATCTATCGGTTATATTTTCTATTACAAGAGCTGATAAATTAAATTTATATTTTTTATTTACCGAGGCTATATGTAAGAAGGTTCTTTTGTTTATGTATGTCGTTCGTTGATTTATACCTGCCACAGGTAAATTAATTGCATCTGACGTAAGTCCTAGTTTATCAAACATACGCTTAGATACGAAATTTGACTGGGACCCGCTGTCAAGGATGGCCTTGCACATAATCGGGGTCTTATTTCTATCGTAAACATAAATAGTTGCGGTTGATAAAAGTATAAAACTATGCGAATTTAAATTCGAAAAAGAAAGAGTATAATTATTACCCTCAGGGCCTTGAGTATTGGGCAAATTTGCACCTTGAACCATAGAGCGATTAGCGGCAGTGGGCTTTAAGGCCAAATTTATCGGATTCGTATTATTGGTTGATAAAAAGGGAGTGGAATTTGGTAAGGTATTGGCGCTTCCCGACTGCATGTCGTTTGGAACTCTAGATCTCCAGTTATTAGAATCCAAAGCACTTGATTGATGGGAATAATTATTTTGACTATTGTTTTCAACATTTTGGGGGGAAGCATTATTTCCATAGGAAGATGCGCCAAGTGGGTTGTTTGTACCTGGATAAAGATTCTGATGATTTGGCGGAGGAACAAAAGTAGTATTACTAATGGCGTATGAGTTAAAAGGTGGGTATTGAGAATGTTCCTGTGAATAAAGATTATTTGGAGGTAACTGTTGACCTTGATGGGTGTGCTGAGACTGTGTATTCAAATTTCCAGGGCCTTTAATTTTCGAATCGGGAAAGTGCAATAACGAATGATGTTTCTTTTTGCAAGTTTTACAAGTATGAACTGATTTACATTCGAAAGTTGAGTGTCCTTGACGAAGACAATTTGTACAAATATGAGAACGTTTAGCCTCATTTAGCCTAGAATTAACGGAGAGATCCAAAAACCTTTTGCAACCGTAAATAAAATGGTCGGCCTTACACAAGGGACATTTTTTCACTGCTGCGGGTTCTGAAGCAAAGTGTGTATAGGATTTAGTACCATGAGTTGGTTTTTCATTTTTGACTGTTTTAAAATCAATTGATTCTAAAAGCTGGCATCTTTGAGTTAAAAAACTAATTAAATCGGTTATTGTAGGATGGTCCTTATTTTTACAAAAAACTTCCCATTCTTGCCGAGTTGAAAGACCTAATTTAGAAGTCAATAGAAAAACCATAGGAGTGTCCCAAGAGGCCACGTGTTCTCCTAGATTTTCAAGGCAGCGCAAGTGTCTTTGAAAGGTATCTAAGAATTTTCTTAAGTTGCTGTGAGTTTCCTCTTTAATAGAAAAAATATTGAAAATAGCCTTAATATGGGAGTGAATAATAGCCTTTTTATTTTGGTACCTTTCTTTTAAAAGATCCCACGCTATTTTATAATTATTATCTGTGGCTGTTAAAGCGCTTATTACTTGAGCAGCATCACCTTTAAGGGCTGATTGAAGGTAATAAAATTTTTGAACATTAGATAAAGCAACGTTTTTATCAATAAGGGACTGGAAGGTTTCAAAAAATTGTGTCCAACCATCGTAAGAGCCACTATATTCCGGCAAAGAAATGGGGGGCAATTTGGTGGCAAATTGAGCACTAAAGTCACGACTAAAATCATTAAAGTGTTCTGAGTTAGGTAGTTGATTTGCCGAGTCCAACGGTTTCTCAACTGAACTTAAAAGTAACTTTGCTTTAGCGATTGTAGTAAAATAATTCGTTTCGAATTCACCGCGCTCCTCATCTTGCATATCATGTTCAGGCAACTCATGCGTAAGGCAAAGTTGTTCTATGCTTAGCTGAACACGATCGAATTCGAGGAGTATAGTTCGTAAAACTTCCAATCGAGTTTCTATTTCAATTTTATACGAAAGATTTTTTATATCTGAGGGTGTAAATCTAGCCAAATATGTATTAAATCTAGTAATTTGACCTTTTAGTTGACCGCGGCGAGCAACAAATAATTTTAAGTCAGCCTTTGCCCTGTCTAATATTTGTTCCGGCGTTAACTTTTCCATATTGTAAAAACAATTTAAATATATAAAAATACAGGGCAAAAAACAAACCTGAAACCATATACTTACCTATCAAAAGGTAAAAAGTTAAGCAAAATATTTATAATACAAATACATTTGTTAAGAAATTAAAGAAATTCCTGCAATAATTCTAAGTAGGTATTCTATTTTTACACCTTAATAAATATAAGCATTTTTCAAGTGTTCTTTATTAGGCTAGAAAAGCCTGAAATTATTATCGAATGTTTTACTTAATTGATTATTTAAAATTCCATTTATAGTGAAGATAATATAACAGAAATATATAGGATTTTCATATTTATTATCCAAATATTCAAACTATTAAGTATATCTAAGTACCTATCCAACTGATAATATTGCATATAAAAACGAGGTATTTTGTAAACTATTACTTCTTGATATAGGCTAATAAAAACCGATATTAATAAATTAGGATATGCAGAACGGGCGGTTACCTTCAAAGTACTTTGGGCCCCTGCAAGGACAGATGCATGATATTAAAGTAAAAATATTAACAAAAGTAATAAGCACTAGACTTGATTAAGTATACCTACAAGTATAACATTCCGCAGGAATTTGGGTTACGTACTGCAAAGGTGCAAAAATCAAGATTTAGATTAGCATGCAAAATCTAAATAGCAATAATAATTTAAAGCAAGTTTCAAGATACCGAAATTAGTAACAAATTTTGGCAGAATTGAGATCAAACAACTAAGTAAAATGTCTCTTATTGTATTTGTTTAAACGCGATAAATGCTTATAATAGTTGTCTATTTTGTGTGACGACACAAAGCCTTGTTTACACAAGCACACAAGGATAACGTTTGGCGCGATTTGCCTTTACTCGGTTTTTGAGGTTAAATTGCTACTTTCTTGATTTAAACTTTGATGCAAGTAAAATGGAATAGACTGACCTGGATGTTGTGATTTTCAACTTGAAACACATTACCATATACTGGATTACTGCACACTATTAGGATCTAGCTGAGAAGGACCATTGTTTGCACGAACGTGCACTTTTTCGCATTTCCCTTGAGAAATCTAAGGATTAATGCAACTAAATCAATTGAAACACTATAGCTGGTTCATTTATACACGATTTATTATGAATTAATGCAATAAACCCAGTTCTGGTTAAAAATATTATAAAAAATCACGGATTAAAGGGCAGTTTAAAAAACCTGCTGCTGTCAACTCTCACAGCCAGCCTCGTTCTCTCGTTCCTGAACAACCCTTTCCTCTCTCTCTGACGCGACTTCGCAAGCGTTGAGTTCGTTTATTCAGTATCGCATGGAACGGATTGATCAAACAAAATATTAAGGAAAATACTAATTTCCTAACAAGTACATAGGCACAAAGTGTTTACTAAATTAACATCTCTAGGCCGAGTTCGATGGCTATTTTTATTAATTTTCATGATTGCAAGAAGCTGCTGAGATTTATACGTGCTACCGAATGTACAAATTATTCAATGTTGAGAAGAGGGCAGGCAAATAAAACCACTATGGTAATTTATATCCCAACGTCTCGTGGTCAATTACCACTTTTTCAAGGGCCTATAATAAAGAAAAAGAAGAAGACATATTACATTTGATCGTACTATGATAAACCTAACTAATTTAATGTCAAAAATTGTACTTAACCCTATTTAAAAAATGCCGAGCAACAATTGTAACTCATTAAGACTTAAGAATAAAAAACAATGTTAAACTTACCAGTACCACACGTGGTCTGGATGCCTTTATAAATCATTTTAGTGTATGTAAATTTACAAAACTTTATGAGATGACTGCAAAATCTTAGCAAATACACCCTTTTTAAGTTTTAAGTTATTCTTATAAACAATGTTTTATTTCCGACTGATACAGGAAACAATATGAAGTTAGATATTAAAGAACTAGAGGTTTATCGTAAATAGTGGAACTAAATCAAGACCGCGCAGTATGTCGTATACAAAGTCAACTAATAAATAAATAAAACTTAAAAAACATCATGAAGTATCTAACCTAGTATGTCACACACTTAAAATATAACAAAAACCCAGAAAGGTAGTGAAAAAATATAGGAAAGACGAAGGTAATATTTTTTTATATTAATGGTTTAAACCACTCTGGAAATGATCCTTATATTTATTTAGTATTGATGAGTATCAGCAACTTAAATTGTTTATATCTGTTCTAAAATTAATCGAATTATTCAGGTTAATAAAGTGCGGGACACGAACGAAAGCCGGGCGTATACCAAAAGTTGCCGTCTGTCTCCGTTTGTCATATTACTTTATACAGGGGCTTCATTGTGAAGTACTATACAGGGCGTTTCCTAATTGCGTGCTGCTGTTAAAGGTGGTGTTTTTTAATCCTAAAAGTCTTAACTTTTGTTATACAGGACGGTAAAGTTTAAAAAGAAAATATTTTTTTTTATAGGCAGCCTTAAAGGTGTATGACCGAGGTTACGTAAAAGACCGTCAATTTTATATTTTTTCTCTATGCTTGTTGGCTGATATCACTTCATATAATTGATATTTTCTCCATGTTGGATCACATACAAGATTGTTCGATTTAAGCCACGATATCATATGAGCTTTTGTAGAGTATTTAGTTAGCACTTTATCTTCTACGTGAGAATGATAAGACGCATTATATTGTAGATAACTGCATGAAATTTGATACACGTCTTCTATGCATTAAGGAGCATACGGATTTACCCAGGTTAATTATATATGCACGCCACTGGTGGAAATTTCAAAAATTGATTGTTAATAAAAAATGCCGTTTTATGCATAAAAGACGTGTATCAAATTTCACACAATTATTTACCCATAATAGCATCAGAATTAGGATTTAAAAAAAATGTTTTTTTAAAACCCTGTATCTCCAAAGTTAATACTTTTAGGTTCATATTAAACTTTTTTCTTAAAAAGGTCCAAGAATCACCCCTCTTTAACATTAGCACGCAATTAGGAAACGCCCTGTATACTTCTTCACAATGACGCCCCCTGTACAAAGTAATAGACGGAGACAAACGGTCACTTTTGGCATACCCGAATAGCCCAAAGTCGAACTGCATAAGTTAAAATTTTGTAAACTTTGTTCACTGGAATCAGTGCTGGCTCCCCTACTATAACTACATTGATGTGTTAGTTTTGGAAAAATATGAATTCTGTAGTTTTTCAAATATTAATTGCAATATTAGATATTTTTTGACACCCGGTATTGAACAGAAAATTAATTATTTTGAAGCAGTTTATTAATAGCTACTTTATCAATAATTTTACAAAATATATGAAAAAACACTAAGCCATTTTTGAGGTTGGCGGCTGTGATTCTAATGGTTCGATTCCTTCTAAATCGTTGTCTTCCTCTGAAAATGATGAAGTTTCGTCGTCACTATTTTAAGATCCCATTATGATAACTAAATCACCAATAACCGTTTCAATTTTGCCATCTACTTCCCAGTATTTAACTTCAATATATTTTTTTACTCCTGCCCACGCAAGTTCAATAGGGTTGAGGTCGCACATGTATGGAGGCAGCCTTAAAGGTGTATGACCGAGGTTACGTAAAAGACCGTCAATTTTATATTTTTTCTCTATGCTTGTTGGCTGATATCACTTCATATAATTGATATTTTCTCCATGTTGGATCACATACAAGATTGTTCGATTTAAGCCACGATATCATATGAGCTTTTGTAGAGTATTTAGTTAGCACTTTATCTTCTACGTGAGAATGATAAGACGCATTATCCATTACCATGACTGATCTCGGAGGAATGTTAGGTAGAAGCTTCTCGAGCAATCACTTTTCAAAATTATCTCTAATCATCTGTCCATGATAGTCTCCAGTTGTTAATCCCGAGCGAAAAACTAAAGCAGCACCTGAAACAAATCCGGCTTCTAAACTAGCATGAACTATAATAAAGCGACTACTAGAGCGGATTCTCTAAACAACAGCTGTATCACTTTTACTTTGCCAGCATTTGTTTACTGTCATATTATTATCTACCCAAGTTTCGTCTAGATACTCAATATTGCGTCCTTCTTGCCTACATTGGCTTACAGTTGATAGATGTTTTACCCGCCAGTGAAAAATATTTGGTCTCTCAATGAACAATTTTCGTTTATTTTGGCACTTGCGCCAAACAAAACCACTTGATCGTAAAAGCCGATTTAAGGTTTTATACCCGTACGGAAAATCTATTTTGTTCTTTACAGCACCAAGTAGGGGTTTGCAGGTGGAAACCTTCTTCAAGTTTATATAAAAATCCTCTATTGTTCGTCGAATTACTTGAAAATCACCATTATCAATTTTATCTTTGTATGTAAATCGGGGTCTTTTTTTACCAGGAGATTTTAAGGGTGAAGTAGACCATGAGCTATCAATATGTTCTCTTTGAATTTTTCTTACATTACTTTCCGAAACACCAGTGTAAAATGCAGCGCGTTCTGTTCGACTTTGAATTGGAATAGTCAAACTATTATTTTCAGCAGGCCTCTATAACGCTCGCAATAACTCAACAAATAAAATAACATAAAATTTATTTGCGTACATAAATTTTACTCTTCCGCTTGCTTAAGACTATGAACCTTTATTTTAAGGACCGCCCGATTTTCTTTCGTATCCCGCACTTTATATATCATTTCTCCAATATTACGCTTTATATAATTTTGTTCTTTATCAAAAATTATTGTCTTTGAAAAATCAAAGTCATGACCCGTGTTACGATGATAAAGACTGAGAGCAGTTGTCTCTATTTTATTATGATTGCGAGAGTCGTTTGTATGTTGTCGTAGGCGATCTTTTAAATACTGCCTCGTCTGACGAAAAACGTATTCTGGCACTGGGAACATGGAATCGCATAAATTACGTTTGACTCATATTCAGGAGGCAGTCTATCTTTCGGTCTTGTAAACAAGTTGTTAACAGTCTTACCATTGTAAAAAGCAAAATTACATTGATTGTTGGTATCCTTAAAACATTTTTGAATCTTAGTGGACAATCCAGGTATAAAAGGAAACCTATAATACAGTTTATTACTGTCCTCATTTTCCTTCAAAAGCGTATTACCTTTATATCTAGTAATTATTTGATTTATGAAATTAGGCGGATAATTATTATTTAGAAGAATATTTTTAATTTTAATTAAATTGTCATTGTAAAACGGCTCATGCGACAGGTTCACAGAGGGCTGTTTATCAAAACTAGCTTGAAAAAAGTACCCGTCAAAAATTTAATGTTAGATACGGTAAAATAATGTAAAACACCCATATCATAATAGCATTTTAATATATAAGTAAATTTCTATTTATTACAAATAAATAAACATATCATTTGCAAATAGTAGTCGTATTAATCTTTATATTTATGGTACATTTCAAAATATTATTTCAAAATATGGCCTAGTAGGCTTTGGAAAATATGACCCTTGTCAATAATAACATAACGTATTGACACTTAAATGTCAAATACATTAATTTTTAGTGGGATTATTGATTATTTAAGAGAAGTGTTGTTGATGTTAGTGATTGCTGCTAAAGTAAGTAAAAAAATTATAGTTTCCTAGTTTTGTAGATATAAAATCGTACTTGTAACAAAATGTTCCAAACTTATTTTTGGAAAAATTAATAGGTTACTCTGTTACGGTTTTAAGTACATAAAGTTTTTTTTGCGTTTTTTTGCGATAAGAGGTTTTTTCTCATTTGATTCAGATACCATGGGGACTATATCAAGACGCGTATTTTTTGAAAAGTGGCGAATGACGGCTAACGTCAACAGAAATAGTACCTTACTTGCTTTTGTAAAAGAGACCCTAAATTTACATATAGTTTCTAAAGAGATAAAAGAAGAATGGAAAACAAATATAAAACTGTTTTCTCAACATATTAGCGAGAGATGGGAACGATCTTCAAGAAAATTAAACGTATTTTTAAAAAATTACGAAAATTGGCTAAGTAAAGATTTGATTTTTGAAAATAGTAGTTCTGATAGTGACGGCAATGCAGAGGAGAAAAAACTCAGAAAATCAAGTTCCTGGACGGCCAAACAAGGCAATACAAGATTCGTGCTGCTTTAGGACAAAGAAACGAAAAGTGGAGCATTTACTTGTCCAGTCCAGTTACGAAGAAATAACTTTTGCTGCACAAGTAGCGATTAGAAATTCGGGACGTAGAGATGCCGCAAATATAGTTAAGGAGTTAAGTAGTGCTTCTCCTCAACGCGCTACAGTTATTAAACATTTAAGGCGTGAGAAAGATACGCGGAAAAATGTTATGCGCCAGTATAACAAAGAGGAGGCTTTGGCATTGTATGTAGACTGTAAGTTATCGAAACAAAGTTATATTTTATTGAGAAAAAGAGCAGTAGATGTAGGACATATTCTTTATCCGTCATATTATAGTTTACAAAAAGCAAAATCAGATTGTTGTCCTTCAGACGAGTTTATTAGAATCACTGATACACGAGCTGAAATTTCTCTTCAAGCTTTGCTTGATCATACCGCAAAACGGCTTGCAATAGTACAAGAACCAGTAATAAATCGTTTAGTATCATCCGGGGTTACTAATTTTAATTTAGTTAGTAAATGGGGCTGTGACGGAAGTTCCGAGCACAGCAGATATAAACAAAAATTTAACAACCCAAACTCTAACGACGAATACTTATTTATTTTCTCCTTTGTAATTATTAAACTACGTCCCCAAAATAACCAACAGGTATACGTTTGGCAAAACAATAGGACATCTTCGACTAGATTGTGCCGTCCAATAAAATTTTTTTTGAGAAGGAAACTCATGATAGAACAGTATTGGAAACACAACAAATTCAAAACCAAATAGCAAGTTTAAGGCCGACTAAAATCACAATTGAGAACATGGAAATAAATATTCATCACGAGCTACATTCAACCATGGTCGATGGTAAAGTTTGCAATTCACTGAGCAACACCAAATCTGTGGCGCCACTCCCAAAACTATGAATATGGAAATAGGCACCAAAAGTTGTATTAACTATGGTTTTGGCATATCTACATTGCACGCTTGGATCAGGTGTTTTGAATGCTTGTTGCATGTTAGCTATAAGCTTTGTATTCAGAAATGGCTGGTGAAAGGCGAAGAAGAAAAAAATCAAATAAAAATAAGAAAATCTGAAATTCAACAAAAATTTAAAGTGGAAATGGGCTTAATTGTAGATATGCCAAAACCAGGGTTTGGATCGACTAATGATGGGAATACGGCAAGAAAGTTCTTTCTAAATCCAAAAAAAACTGCAGATATAACAGGTTTGGATGAAACTCTAATGCATAGGTTCAGCGTTCTTTTGCAAACTTTGTCATCTGGGTACGAAATTCAGATCGACATGTTTGAAAAATATGCAGCAGATACTAGGCAACTCTACTTAGTTCTTTATTCCTGGTATTACATGCCTGTTACGGTGCACAAAATTCTTGTTCATGGGGCAGATATTATTAAACATTTTATTTTGCCGATTGGACAACTATCGGAGGAAGCCCAAGAAGCCCGTAACAAAGATTGCCGAAGGTTTAGGGAGTTTAACACTCAAAAAATATCCCGTAATGCCTCGAATAAAGATCTACTTAGGATGTTGCTGATCTCATCTGACCCGCTTATAAACAGTTTTAGACAAAACACTCAGAAATCTAAAAACGTTTTTTCGGTAGACGTTTTAGCTTTGTTAAAATGTCCTTCTATAACTAGCATTAGTAACCCCGATGATGATGATAATGGTGATGATGATGATGATGATGATGGTGATGAAAGTAATTCATATGACGAAGTAGAAAGCGTATAAAGTTTTAATATTACTTCATTTCTTACTTTTTTCCGTTCATTTCCACAATAATTAATTATTTTGTCTATTGTATATATTCTGTTTCTCACATATATTTAAAGAACTAATTAAAAATATATTAATATTACACAAGCGAGTTTTTAGATACATTTCTATCGTAGAAACCAATTAAAATCGATATTATCATATAATTATTTCATTTTTTTGTTTCAAATTTGAATATTAATCTGATTTTGCTTTTTGTGCTACTTCTATGTACTTTTATTTTTAATATTAATGTATAGATATGATTTTTAGTTTATTTACTGATGTCAAGTATTTAATCTTGTGCTTTTTTATATAAAAAAATTGAAGCGCGTTGTTAATAATATAAAATCAATTTGAAGATTTTGTTTACATCACATGTTAGTCTTAATATTTTATTACAGTACATATTGATATTCGTAAAATTTAACGTCATATAAGATAATCTGTTGTTTGTATCAAATATTAAATATAGATGTAATGGAAATTTCGTTAACTACTTAAAAACACGTACGTACACATTTTATTTAAAACTGAGTAACAGTGTTTCTGTTTTAACTTGTAAAATGTTATATTTATTAATTTAATTTGCTAATTTAATAATATTAATTTTATAACTAAAATTAGTTTTCTCTATTTGCCTAGGAGTCAAATTTTTAAATACGGCCTGTTTTTTTGAAAAAATGTTAAATGACCATAAGAAAAATGTTTTAATATTTAGGCTATAATTTGATTTAATTTTGATTTAATTTTGAAGCATTAATCCTTCCAATATTTTAGTCCTAGAATACTAATAAAAACACATATTGGTATTTACATATATTATTTACTTGTTGACGCCCTATTTCAATAATTATTGTATTTATACTTGAACAATATAAAAGTGTATTTTGGTTAACAATACTTTTCTCGTTATTCGTCAATTAAAAATAAACAATAACACCTCAATAACTGCAATGCAGGCATAATTAAAGGTTTAAAATGATATTTTTCAAAAAATATTTAATAGTTCTCTGAAGGCAATACTGAAGTATCATGAAGTAATCAAATTTTAATAGAATTTATTTTGTCAACCTACTTTTCCCAGCCAGCCCACTCTGAGGTTGCTTGATCTATATAATAAATTTTTGACTGTCATTATTTTTTGAGAAATTGTGTGGTTAGAATAAAAATTTAATAGTCTACCAGAACTAGTTGGTTTCATGTACCAATTAGCCAAAATCTGTCCATTAGGTTGTCCGTAGACCACCGTATCCAGAAACTCAAACTTACCATCAGATTCAGTCTCCATGGTAAACTGAAGTCTCTTATGATAACTGTTGAAAAAGGACAAAATATCATGCAACCTGTCACGTGGTACTGAGGCCAAAGTGTCATCCACATATAGTCTTATGAAACCCCGACTAAAAGGCAGAATGTCAGAAACTGTCTCAATCAAGTCATTCATTATGAATCCCTCCTTAAAATCACTGGGTTTTCAGAAATGACAACAATTTTAAACATTTGTAAAGACATTTTGCAATGGTAACTTTTTAGAACTTCAGTTTTACTGTTTTGTTATGGTCATAGCATGTTGGACTTTAAATGCTTCAAATTTTTGATAATAAATAAATTTCGACCAGTACCAAGCCTGAATAAAATGTGAGGTAAAGCCAATACTATTGTAATAAAGAGTATTTGCTTTCAAATTGTAATAAAGAATACTTTGTCACAGAATAATAACATTTAATTATGATTAAAAGCTATTTTTTTTTTGATGAGCGGAAAACAGGTTATTTTGAAATAACTAAAAAATGAATAAAGATATCAAAA
Organism: Kuschelorhynchus macadamiae; assembly: GCA_030620095.1. Lineage (NCBI taxonomy): Eukaryota > Metazoa > Arthropoda > Insecta > Coleoptera > Curculionidae > Kuschelorhynchus > Kuschelorhynchus macadamiae. Next base: position 111,387 of record JAUTXW010005400.1, read on the forward strand.
CGCGGTTTTCGCCAGAATTTTTTCCTCTTTAAAATCTCTAAAAATTGAGTTTTGTTTAAACAACGCCCTCTAGTTAGTGTACAAAGAACTATAGAGCGCCAAAAATGACAGTAGCTAAAAGAGCTCTAAATGCTCTTTTAATTTGGTTGGAGTTTTTGTTGCTGTTATCAAAATGTTATCTCATATTGGGTATTTTTGCAAAAAAAAGTGTTTTTTTATTTACCATTGCAGGTACGCCATCTTGCGGTAGTTCTACAAACTTGAAAATATTTCAATCAATTTCTTTTAGCCACTTTAGTGATAAATTTTTTTTTCGCGAAGCTGTAGCTTTCATAGTTTCTGAGAAAAGCTACCCGGCCGCCCTTAGTGGGACACACACATATATATATATATATATATATATATATATATATATATATATATATATATAGGGTTATTCACGCAATCCGTTAATTAAAAGTTTTTGATGATGCCATTTAGATAAAAATTTCAAATTTTGGGATTAAGGTAAGGTCAGGGGTTATAATGGTGAGCCATGGAAAAACAATTGAGATCCCCAATATCCAATATGACAGATTATTAGTATGCGTTATTTATCGAAAGCTGTCAGTGATCAACTAAATCTTCTAAATCGAAATGGAAGCATACTCAAACGCTGATATTCTCAATCTATTTTATATTCATGGAGAATGTTATAAAATTTTGGAGAGATCGTGTCGTGTGTTTAATGAACGCCACCCTGATTTGCCGCCAATGAACAAGTCAAAATTCAAGAGGATTGAAATGAACTTTTTGCGTTTTGGCCAGGTTAAAGTTTACAAAAAATGTTCCGAAACCAGTGACAAATGCCGAGGATAACGTAATAAACACATCAGCTTATTTCCACGCAAACCCGCAAAGTTCAATACCGTCTGCAGAAAACGATTTGGGAATTTCTTCTTCATCTGTCTAAAGAATCTTGAGCGAAGATCATATGCACCCTTATTCCTTCCAAAACGTGCAAGCCTTAAGCCCTGGTGATGACGTCCGACGAGTAGAATTTTGCCAATTCATATTTTTGAAAATTCAAGAGGACCGTCAATTCCTTTCAAAAATATTTTGGACCGATGAGGCCAAATTTTCTAGAGAAGGAATAACAAATAGAAGAAACGAACATTTCTGGGCAGCAGAAAATTCGCACGCTTTACGCGAAACGCGTTCTCAAGAGAGGTTTCGCTTCAATGTTTTCGGTATAGTATTAAATGATCAGGTGCGGTACTGTATTTATGAAGACAATTTAAACAGTGATAAGTATTTGGAAATTCTACGAGGGACGGTTGCTGAATTTATAAAAGAAATTCCTATTGGTGAGCTGCAAAATTATTGATATCAATTAGATGGGGCACCAGCACATAATTTCGCTGCAGTTTATCTCCACTTATCTCGAATTTTTGAAGATCGCTGGATTGGTCCCAATGGCACTTGGTGATGGCCCCCGCGATCGCCTGATTTAACACACCTAGACTTTTATTTATGGAGATTTATCAAAGGTAAAGTCTATGCTTCCCCAGTAAATAACCAACAAGGTTTACTGGACAGGATACGAATAGCTTTTACCGAATTAGAAAACGAACAAATTCAACGGGCCACAGCAACTGTACAAAAAAGAATTGAAATGTGTCTTCAAATGAACGGACAGCATATAGAACATTTGTTATAATTCAATTTTATTATTTTATTTATTTATTGTTGATTGTTAGATTGCTATAATTTTTAAGTTTAAAACAATTAACTTAGTAGATATGGTTAAAAATAATGTAAACAATTTATTACATTTTTTAGAACTTTAACTTTTCTTCTTCAATTTTCTCTTGTTCATTGGCGATAAATGAGGATGTTTTTCATTAAAAACAAAACAAATAAATTGAGAATATCAGCTTTTGAGTGTTATTTAATTTTAATTTAAAAGTTTCAAATCAGCTGTCATGTTGAATAGAAAAGCACAACAATTGTTTTTCCATGGCTTACTACGGGAAGGTGTAAGCATTTAGCAAATACATATGATAGTTTAATAAAAACCTGATTATTTCGAAAATGGTTACGAATAGGTATAGGGAACCTAATTAGTTCGATAGAAAATTAAATTCTACATTTGATAGTGCATAAAGTTATAGGGTGTCCCATTTAAAAAAAACGGACGTGAGCGGCTTTGAAAATGTGAATGTTTGCCGCTGAATTTAGGACACCCTGTATAAAAATAGACAAATTTAATAAAAAAAATAGAAATCTAAGATTATTTACCGATCGTCTGCAAAATATGAAGATTATATCTTCAAAACTTACAAAAATATGAGATTTTAAAATTTGGTATCCCGAAGGCTCATTTTTGGTTCAAGGTCAAGAATCTTAAGAGCGCTTGAACCTAGGTATAGGACATGCTACATAAAATAGCATTAAAATTCTCCGTAGAATCCAAAAATATCATAAAATACAGGGTGTTCTATTTAAAATAAGCAAGTTGATTCCAACTTCCGGTTAAACCGGAAGTGACAGGAAGTTGGAAATATTTCAAAAAAGAAGTACCCCTTGACCTTACCTTAATCCCAAAATTTGAAATTTTTATCCAAATGGCATCATTAAAAACTTTTAATGAACGGGTTGCGTGAATAACCCTGTATATATATATATATATATATATATATATATATATATATATATATATTCGTTTCTGGTAAAGCGATTTTACTTATTTTTATATATAAAATTTTGTCTTATAATTAATAAAAAAATGTACTTATTTTAAACACTCTTTAAAATTGGAACAAGTATTCTATAATTATTTATTTATTGCCTAGAAAATTACAAATATACTAAAAAAAGTAAGCAAAAATGGTGTCAAATCTAATAAAAAAAAATTTAAATTAGAATTCACAGAACGTGGAGCATAGAGGTTTGTAATCAGTTGTTCTTTTAACTACTTTTCAGATCGTGTACAGTTCATATTATCATGGTAGTCCATACTTTTGGATGTTGAAGAAAACAGTAAACTTGTCCTGGGAGAAATCCTGTTGAAGAAACTGCATGCAAAATGATGAACCGTTTTCCCGTCCCACATCCTTTTTTCTCTTGACACTTTTAACAGACTCGTCCTGCCAAGATTTCGAACCACTTCCATTAGAAAATATCCAAGTCTCGTCTAAAAATACCACTTTTCCAAATTTTGGATTAACATTTTCCGTGTATTTCCTTAAAAACTGGATACGCTGACTTGTTATATGTGGCAACTCGCATAAAAATCTTTGATTACAGTCCTTTTTATATGGAAAACACAACATTTTTATTAATTTTGACAACGATTTTAGACCAATTTCCAATATGACTCGATTTTTTAAAGCTTCTTTTAAAACATGAAGGGTTATATTAGTTTTTGATGTGTATAAATCGTAAATTGCATTACGAACATCCATTTTTACATTGTCACTTAAGTCTTCTGTCTTTGGCTTTTTTCGTGTTCATTTCTCAATCTTCTTCGGTAGTAAATTATGGTTTTTTTCATGCACAATTTTCTGCACAGTCTAAGGACTATATCGGTATAAGACCGATTCCCAGAGCTTTTGCTATTGTGTCCTGGACATTGGCCGGTGAATTTTCATTTTCGTAATATTTTATTAGTTTTAAAACAATTTTTTTTGCTTGTAGATGCAAAAAACCCGAAATTTGTTTTTTATTACTTATTTTGTCACTGACTTGTCAATCTGACTTTGAAGTGACATCGCTCAAAGATTTTTGCAACTGCTGGTATTTATATGTTTATCCTCTTTTTTTATATAAAAATATCATAGGTCTATCTAATTCATCTTCCGGATTTTATGCGGAGATTATGATTACACGTAATAAAAGAAAAACAAATTTAAAAAGTGTGTCGTTGATAAGTCGTATGACCCGCACGATAACACTGGTTTTGACTATATCTCAAAATTTAATTATTTCCGTTAGGAAGAATGCGATAAAATCTTTCAAAAATGTTGTTCTGAATATGGCTATAAATTTCATTACACATGAATATTTTTAAACCCGACGAAATTTTTGGTATAAAAATGTTTTTGTCCATTATCTCGCTAATTCGTATGTTAAAAAAAGAAATTTAATTTTGAGGTATGTTTATCAGTGACTTCAATTTAACGCGCCTATAATTGCATTGTTTAATAAAAGGCAAGTTTTTTGCTCAAAAATATCTAATAAACAAGAAAAAGCAACATTCAGTAAGGTATTAACATGTTTCTTCTTAATTCGAGAATATTTAATATGTCCATATAAGTTATATGTCGATCGTCGTGTCGCTGCGTAAATAGATATCCTAACTTGTAGTAGAGCTACCTCCCAGGAGTGTCGTGGTGAAAAATTTTATACAATAAAGGCAACGTAAACTCGTTTTTAAAACCCTGTTTAAGTAATAAATACAATATGAGGAGGGAAACATAAACAGTTTTATACATCCCAATGTAAAAATAATTTATTTTGTGATACCTTTATACAAATCCCATAAAATGTAATTTATTTTAAGATTTTTAAGTTTTTAATAATTTAATATTATTATTATTATTGCTATTATTTATTTGTATAACATTATTTACTTAGTCTACAAAAATATATTATGCCCTTTATTGTTTTCCTTCATAAAAAGGAGCTCCCCTATCAGGAAATGAAATTTTACCGAATATCTAAGTAATAAATCGCCATTTTGTTTTGATATATCGGCTTCGCACTAAAAATTTACCACTCTGTTCTCGTGTAACACTTAATTTTTGTGCAAAATTTAAAGTCAAATGAATAAGTGGTTTTTGATGCAGAAAATTTTAATATTTCATTAAGCCGTAATTTACACAAAAATGATTTTGTTTATTCTTATATCACATCTAATTTTTGCGCAAATTTTCAAGTCAAATTTTTTAATTCATCGTTCATATTTCTTAAGTCTAGTTGATATTGGGGATCCTGTTTCTCACACACTTCTTCACATAAACTTCTCCACAAAATCAAGGAATTTTATATGTATACTCCTTCTGTTTGAAAAGGTGTAATAGAGCCTTTCCAAGCAGGATGTCAACCAATGACGTGAAAATCAGATCTGACTGTATCACCTGTAATTTACATAGAAAACTCCTTGAACATTGTCTTTCATTGCTACATAATAGTTTTCACCAATTACATATTATATTTCATGTATCTTTAATGTTTAAGCGGTAAAGAAACTAATCAACAAAAACTGCATATTTAGATAAAACTTAGGTGGCCACGGAAGCGTATGTTTTTAAATGCCAGTGACAGGTGACGGTATTTTCTTACAGTTTGGAGACTTTTTCGAATTTTTGTGAAATTTAAAGGCAGTACAAGTAAAATTTTATTACCTGCCTGTTTTTTTTCTTTATGATTCCCCTCTGATTCCATTCTGTAATACAAATTAGAGATTTTTTTAGCTCAATCCAAAGAAATACTTATTTCCACAATTTTCTGTTTAGTTCTTTACTCAAAATAAATACCAGAAAAATGGATGTAATTTTTATTTCACTTTCCGGGCATTCTCAAAACTGTCACTTTTAAGTTTTAAAATGTCCCGTCTGTAATATATTTCGCCTCGAATCGGAATCTGCCATGAATGCACCATTGTTGACAAACTTAATCAAGATTGCCTTGGAAAAAAGTTGACAACTAGTATGCCTGACGTGCATTCCAAATTATTTAATTTAGTTTGAGTACGTGTCATTAGTGACAGATACTTCCATACTTCATTTCGCCGTTGTGTTTTGGATTTGTGTCTATCTAAGCATTTTAGAAGTGTTTTTAAATGGATAAAAGTGTTAAAAAGTAAGTAATTGTACCCATTTTATATGAAAATAATAGTTGTGGTAGTTTAGAGTAACTTTACAATTCCTATTTTTGTTTGTCAAATTATGACGTCAGCACTAAAGACGCATATAGTTTAAATTTGAATATTTTTATATAAGTTAATAAGGTTGTTGTAGATAAAGTATAGTATTCAATTCGCAATAATGCCTACTTATTATTCAACTCGGATGATTTACTCACCTCGTCTTTGGCTCGTAAATTTCATCCACGTTCAATAATAAATTTAAAAAAATAATAATAAATAAATAATAAAATAAAAAGCACTGTATTATTTTTACAGTGTATTAAAAGAACACTGTTGTTTCAATTCAAATAGGTATAGCACTTTTTTCGGTCGTTGCGGTTAGTATGTTGAGCACTTTAGTTATTGGACAAATATTATTTTACTCTGAAATACCACAACACGCTTAATAACTCTTAGTAGATTTTGTGGGCATCCTGCACAATTTTTTTTGTAGGGAGTGTCAGCTTCGAAGCACCCACGGTGTCCGCGCCTATACAATATTTTCTGAATTTTTTTCAGAATAATGGCTGAGAGAACAGCTAAACAGAAAGAAAACGTGAGAAACGCTGTAAGAAGGTACAGAGAGAGATTAAATGAAGATCCTGAAAAGAAAAAGGCTATTCGAACACAGGATGCTGAGCGGCATAGGATTGCTAGATATTTGGTAGCTCAAGAACTTAAGAAAAAGGAAAATGAAAGTAAATTAATTCAAAAAAGAAAGAAAACGCAAATATAGAATGAAACTAAAAGCCGTGCAACGAAAAATTGTGGAAGACATGAAAAAACAAATAATGCAGCCCTACACGTGCCGTCAAACGATGGGAAAGGCCATGAACAAAGTTAAGTCTGCGCTTCCTGAGTGTCCCCAACGACGTTCCTACCTCGTACAGCAATTATATCAAGAATCATTTGGCTCAATGAACAATAACCCGAAAGATTCAAAGCGAGAAGACAGAAGCAATAGAAACTTAATAAGTGAAGAAGAAGTCGCCTGTGCATATCAGTTCTTCTGCAGAGATGATATCAGTCGTCAAGTCGGGGAAAAGAGATTGTAAAAGCATTAAAAATTCGATCACTGGGCTACGTGAAACCTATCAGAAACGCCACATGATGATGACTATTAAGGAAGCTTTTGAAGTGTTTAAAAAGGAATATCCTCAGGCCAAAATGCGCCGATCCACATTCTATACATTGAAACCTAAATATGTTATGTTATCATCTCAAATGCCACATAACGTCTGCGTTTGTCGATATCACGCAAATTTTAACAACCTGATTAAAGGAATTTGCAAGGCCGTTCCTAATTTTCCTTCAAAAGGCAAGGATCTTCTTGAAAAGGTCACCTGTGATGTGCAAAATGAACATTGTATGACCAATAAATGCTTGGAATGTGATTCTAGCTTAGAAGACTCTCTGATCCCGCTTACCTATTTTGACAGAATGGAAGATATTTTAGTTACTTTTGATGAATGGCGCACTGTTGATGGTCGAGTTCAGAATATCAGTACAACAGGATCTTTATCAATGGCGCTGACAAATCTTGAAGCTCAATTACCAAAATTTAAGACACACTGCCACGTCAAACGTTTTCAGGAAGCTTATTTTGAACATTGTAAGCAGAATTTGACAAATGAAGAAATTGTTCTACAAGTGGATTTCGCAGAAAATTATGCGCTGATTTCTCAAGATGAAATTCAAGCCGCACATTGGGCACATAATCAAGTTACGATCTTCACAGCCGTGGCATGGTCTTGTGAAGGGACTGATTCTTTTGCACTGGTTAGTGATGATTTGACCCATGACAAATATTGTGTTTTTACATTCTTGAAGAAAATTGTTGCTCATTGTAAATCGAAAATGAATTTGAAACGTTTAATTATATTCTCGGACGGGTGTACTGGTCAGTTCAAGAACAAATATACTATGTCAAATATTTGTTATTTTGAACACGATTTGTTCTTATCTAATGTTGAATGGAACTTTTTTGCGTCATCGCATGGTAAAGGAGCTGTAGATGCGATTGGTGGTTTGGTAAAAAGAGTTGTCTGGATGGAAGTCAAGGGTAGGCGTTCTAAAGTAACAAACGCTACAGAATTTAGCGAATGTGCAAAAGAAAAAATTGGAAAAGTTAGCGTAATTCTTGTTCTATCAACCGAAATCGATTTGGACCGAGAAGTTTTAATGAAGAGATGGTCTCAGACTCCCAAATCTATACCAGGAATCCAATCAAGCCATCATTTCAAAAGAATTACTGCTTCCGAGCTGCTCCATAAGAAAGTCGTAAGCTCTGAAGAGTTTTCATTACACAAATTATAATTTTTTAATAGTTAGTGATTTTTTATACTTTAAAATTGATAAATAAAATTTCTTCGTAATAAATTTTCTGTTTATTTTTATTTAATTTATTTTAAAAAATAAATGGAAGTTATGGTCCCGTCTGTAATGTCCCATCTGTAAAATTTTAACATTTTTTTTTCTGTTCCTTCTTTATCATATAAGACAGTTGTGGCTACAGTGAGCCCTGCCTGACCATATAAACCGCCCTACAAAAAATTGCTGCAAGTCAGTTTTTAACTTAGCAGAATTTTTAAAATTTTGTGATGTAAATTGTTACACGGCGCAAAACCTGTCCCATCTGTAATACAGATTCAAAAATGGTTTGCCTCTAAACTAATTAGTTTTTCTTTCCGAAGTAAGTGTTGTGTAATAATTCAGCTCGTGTGCTAATCGCGTGTTCTTAGTAGCGAGGCATCCCTTCAACTCATTATGAATAATATGTTTCTAATGTTCGTATTTTTGTACGATTTGTCCCATCTGTAATAATGGGAAGGCTCAATATCTTGTACTTGATATAATAATAGTATAATAAAGTTCTTTAGTCCTATCAATATCAATCAATATCAACTAGACTTCAAGAATATGAACGATGTATAAAAAAAGAAACAAATTGCTCAATCTGCAGTAGCTGAACACCAGCATAACACTGGTCACTTCATAAATGTAAAGGAAACCAAGGTTCTAGCATCGGTTCCAGGTTTTTATAAACGAAAAATTAGAGAATACATTGAAATGTTTAAATGTACAAAAAAATGTCATTAAAGATACGGGTTACGGTCTGCATCACAAGTGGAAATCCCTGAAGATGTCTGGGGCAATCGAAGGCGAAACGTCGGATAGTAATTCCAATTTGGCATGTTCAAATCTCAAGAACCACGATTTCTTAGTTGACCAAGGGCGTGAAAGCTTCCGTTCTATGTTACTAATTTTTTCTTTTTATTTTTTAATATTTTAGCTTTAGCTAAAGTTTTAGAGAATTAACAATGTCATAACAATCAGTTTCCAACACTCCATCTGAAGAATATTGTGTATCATCTGGAGTTTTCAAGGGTCTGCGACTCTAATGCTATCTAAATTATTCTTCGCATCTCCGTTCTTCTATGATAGATATGGTAGGTTTCATATTTCAAGTGAACCACGCACTGTGTTAAGAGTAAACAATTTTTTGCCGTGGCAGCTAATCCCCTGACCCTGGGTCTGATTATTAAGCAGTTCATTTTTAAGTGCCTTCACGTGCAGTGTGAAAAGTGAAACTTGTGTTTTAACTACGTAAAAATGCCGAATAATCAAAAAAGAAAAGCAATTAAAGAGTTATTACGAATAAAAAAGAAATTTGCAAGACTCGAAAGGGAACTAACAGATTTAAATTCAACATCTTCCGATTCGGATAGTTCTCAAGGTAAGTTTTTATTTCGAACTTTTATTTTTGGCAGTGTTTGTACAGTTGTATTGAAATTATTAAACTGGAATTTAAGTAAATACACACTACTATAAATCGTGAAGAAATCCTTGTTATTGTTATTGTGTAATTGATATTGTGTCTCGAGATAACGTTTTAGGTACCTATTGGAATTTTAAATGCAAATTGCGGGGTCGAGGTTATTTTTAGCTTGATTATTAAGGATTATGTATTAAAACATAGGGTGTAGTTTGCTTTAACTACAATACCCGCAAAACGTTTGTTTGCTATTTTATACAGGGTGTAGTTGTTTTGACTACGATACCCGTAAACACTTGTTTGCTATTACCTAATGCAGGACGTTAATTATTTTGTTTTACCCGAAAACATGTCTTGTCTATTATTATATACAGGGTGTAGTTGTTTTGACTACGGTGCCCGCAAACATTTGTTTGCTTGTACATGCACGGTATAGTTTATTTGACTACCATAATATAGGAAGTAAAATTTTACTTATTTTTAACAAAAGAAAAGAAGAAGTATTTTCTTTTTTGGCATACATATCTTACGAAATAATTGCTTACTATAAGTATTATTGGAGTGTATGTTTTCTCTTTTCAGAGTCATTCTATAGCTCTGGTAGAGATTCTCATTCTAAAGAAAATGAAGAGATATCCCAGAACAATACAGTTTTAGAGCTTGATGCTCTACCCAGTACATCAGCGATGCCTCAACAAATCGATGTTAATAATAAAAAAATTGTTGAGCAGTAATCAAAATAGAAAAGGGGCAGCTTTACATGAAGAACTAGTAGTACGGTGGTCGAACTACTTAATACAGGGCATTCCAAGCGAAGCTAGAAAGGAATTATTAACTAAATACCCGACACCAGAAAATTGTACTTACCTCCAAGCACCAAAAATGAATGAGGAAATAAGATCAATTTTATCAGTCCAGGCCACAAAAAATGATAATTTTTTCACTAATCTACAAGCACAACTCGGAGCGGGTTTGACGGTTATTGGATCAATTTTGACTGAAAAAATATCTTGTACCTCGGGCAAAACTGAAGATGAATTAGTTCAAAAATTATCTGACGCATCTCTTCTTTTTGCCAGCGTTCATCACGCAGTATCAGTGAAGAGGAAATGGGAAGTAAATCCCTCTATTAACCAGGACAGCAGAGTTGCCGCCCAACAAAGCACTATAGATGACTATCTTTTCGGCTCGGGTTTTATGGAAAAAGTTAATTCTTGCCAAGCAATGAAAAAAGCCAGCGAAAATATTAAGAACATATAAATGTATATGAAAAAGAAATTTCTATCCTCCTTAAAAAAGGAGCAATTGCAAAATGCAAAAAATCTAAAAATCAGTTTTTATCACCTTATTTTCTTATTAAAAAACCGAATGGGACAAACCGCTTTATATTGAACTTAAAAAAGTTAAATTGTTTTATTCCCACATATCATTTTAAACTTGATGATTATAGAGCAACAATTAAACTATTAAGGAAAGATTGTTACTTAGCGAACTTAGATTTGCAAGATGCTTATTTTCTATTGCCAATTCATAAAAATTATAGGAAATATTTACGATTTAAATTTAAGAATCAATTATTTGAATTTAATTGCTTGCCATTCGGTATAAATATAGCACCTTACATTTTTACTAAATTAATGAAAGAAGTCGCCAGACATCTTCGAATTTTGGGGTGTAAGGTATTAATATATCTAGATGATATTTTGATTATTGGGGAAAGCTTTGAACAATGCTCTAAAAGCATAAACGTTTCAGTCAATTTTTTAAAATCGTTAGGTATGGTAATAAATTTTAGGAAAAGCGTCCTTCAACCCGTTAAAAAAATTCAGTTTTTAGGCTATATATTTGATTCTCATGAAATGACAATAAGCTTACCAGAAAACAAAATTACAGGAATTTTAAAATTACTCAATAAAACGAAAAATAGAAAAATATTAAGAATAAGGTCATATGCATCACTAGTGGGGAAATTGGTGTCTATTTCGCCAGCCATAAATTATGGTTGGTTCTACACAAAACCATTCGAAATCGTTAAAATAAAAAGTTTACGAAGTAATAATATGAACTATAACAAAAAAATTATTATTCCACGGGAATTAAATCAAGAATTTGACTGGTGGTTAAAGAATATTACTAATGCGGGAAAAAGCATTTTAACAAAGCAATTTTCTCTGGAAATATTTTCAGACGCATCCATGACGGGTTGGGGTGCCTATTGCAATGGTCAAAAAGCAAAAGGGTTTTGGAACACAGATGATTGTAAAAAACATATTAACTATTTAGAATTAAAAGCCGCCTACTATAGTGTAAAATCATTCTCAAAAACTGCCCGTAATTGTAATATTTTACTTAGAATTGATAATGTAACAGCAATTGCCACTATTAATAGGATGGGTAGTCTTAAATATAAACAACTTAATAATATCGCTAAGGTATTATGGAATTATTGTGAGAGCAATAATATCTTTATTTATGCGTCATATATAAATACAAAAGAGAATGTACAGGCGGATTTTCTATCAAGAGTTACGTCAACAGAGACCGAATATGAATTAAATCAACAAGTATTTACTCAAATAATTATTCAATTTGGTAAACCACAAATCGATTTATTTGCATCCAAACTTAATAAAAAATGTAATAAATATTTTTCTTGGCGACCAGATCCTGATTCTTTATTGGTTGATGCATTCACAACTAACTGGCAAAAATTAACATTTTACGCTTTCCCCTTTTCTATAATCCACAAAGTTCTTGAAAAAATTCGGACCGATAAAGCTACAGGCATCTTGGTTGTTCCGAATTGGCCTTCTCAGTCATGGTTTCCGTCTGTTTATGAATTATTAATAGAAGAACCAATTATTTTTCCCTCAAATGATTACTTAATTTTTTCCCCTTCCAGAGAGAAACACCCACTACACAAAACACTTTCCCTGGTGGCGGGAAAATTATCTGGGATTCGTTCAAAGAACGAGGCATAACCGAGTCTGTTATTCCTATAATGATAGGTTCTATCGGGGACAAAACAATAAAACAATATTCAACTTGTTATAGGAAGTGGTGGGATTACTGTTTAAAAAATAAAATTAGTCCATATATTTTTGAGGTAAATTTAGTATTAAATTTTCTTTTAAGTTGTTTTGATGAAGGACTTTCTTATTCCTCCATTAATACATATAGATCATCCCTAGCTTTAATATTAAATTTTAGTCCACACCACGTTTTTTAAAAGGTGTTTATAACAAAAGGCCCTCTATCCCAAAATACTCAACAACTTGGGATCCTCACCCAGTATTACTCTATTTGGCAAAAATCTACCCATTACAGGTTTTTACTATAAAAGATATAACTTTAAAGCTAGTCACCCTACTAGCTTTGGCGTCTGCTAGCAGGGTACAAACAATTTCAAAAATATCCCTAAAAAACATAATGTATAAAAATGACAAAATCGAAATAAAAATTTCAGACCAAATTAAAACATCGGGCCCGAATAAATCTCAACCTTTTATGGTATTTCCATATTTTTCTGACACACCTGAATTATGCGTGGCAAAAACTCTAGAGTATTACATATCTGTCACAAAATCTTTTAGGGAAAATGATATGGATTATCTAATATTAACACACAAAAAACCATATCATCCTGCTTCTACCCAAAGTATAAGTAGGTGGATAAAGGAAGTTCTTCAAGCAAGTGGAATAGACACAAGTATTTTTACCAGTCATAGTATTAGACATGCTAGCACTTCTGCGGCCTATAGAGCAGGATTAAATATCGATCTAATCAAAAATACTGCGGGTTGGACGCAAAGTTCAAGAGTATTTGCAAATTTTTATAATCGACCCTTGATAGCAAGTAAACAAGATTTTGCAAAATCAGTTATTAGAGGAGGTTGAAACTCCTAATTACCTAATACAAGAAGTACCTATTTATGTAGGCAAGCCTTAGCATTAAGAATAATTTTTCAAATTATTAGTTATAGTAAATTGTTTGCTATTCAAAAATTATAATAATTTGTTTTGTGTTTATTTTTTCTTTTTTCCTTATTGTTATATTATGTTGTAAAAAAAAATAGATTGTTATTATACACTACATTTAATCGCCCTAATTGTATCTTTAAACATCTACCATATCTATCATAGAAGAACGGAGATGCGAAGAATAATTGAAAGATTGTTCGACTTACCTGTAAGGAAGATCAATCTCAATTATTCGAGCATCGGGGTTCTTCTATGATAGCGCCCTCCCGCCACAATCTACCCCCTAGTGCGATTAGTTCAGTCACAAATGAACTGCTTAATAATCAGAGCCAGGGTCAGAGGATTAGCTGCCACGGCAAAAAATTGTTTACTCTTAACACAGTGCGTGGTTCACTTAAAATATGAAACCTACCATATCTATCATAGAAGAACTCCGATGCTCGAATAATTGAGATTGATCTTCCTTACAGGTAAGTCGAACAATCTTTCAATTATAATACAACCTTTTTTGCTCGTATAATTTTGTTTTAAATATGTAAAATGTGTCTGCACTGTACTGATGACTGGATTGTTTTAAGTGAAATATCTTTTATTCGAGAAGTTGATTTAATGCACTGGATAAGTTAACGAGAGCAATAAAATCACTTTTCTTTTGTTTGTATTGTATTATTTAATGTAGCAATATTTTATTTTAGAAAAAATCTTTAAAAGGGCTCTAGAAAGTTAACAGAAAGAGAGATTTTCGAACACACATTTTAATTATTTTTATTTCTGTGCGAACCCCTAGACACATTGTACATATGCATCTCTAAAATGTACTCATGTAATTTCACCTCAAGTATAATAAACGTGAATATCTGGTATCTTCTTGCAATAGCCGTCGAGAATTTCAAGTCCACTAAAACAAGGCAAGTAAATTTAGCGAAGCAGAGATAGCAACAGCCAAAAAGGGAATTAATTACGTTCTGTTATCTTCCATGACTTGCTTCACGATAGCATTGCAAAATAAAATAATAGGTTGCTTTGAACTGCTTTGAAATTGCTGTTTGTTTTATTACAAGTTTTATTTTTTATACATTTTTGCGACATCTCAATGGCATTTTCAATTTAATATTATAAAATATTTCTATTCTTTATATAAAAAAATCGGTAATTTACCTTTATCCGGAAGTTCCTTCATTATGAATCTTTCTATTTATTAGGAATAGAGAAGTGTGACCCAATTTTCTATACCCAAAATTGATTTTTGGATATAATTTAAAATAACAAACAAACAAACAAACAAAAGTATGCTTTATTGCCGCAGAAAAATTTTACAATTTTATGGACAAAGCAAAATATACCTAAAAATAAGACATATCAAAACATTAATCGAAAATAATTTCGACAGGTCAGTGCTTTTTTTTTTTAAATGTAAATTATCAATTTACCAAATCGTAAAACACACGTTAGAATATAACATAACATTGCAAACAGTAAATGAATCATGATAACCTTATAAAAGTAAACAAACACACATGTACGAGGTGAATAATTTCGATGACATTGAAATCAAAATTGCAACTATGCGACCTTAAACTCTATGTTATTATAGTTATACAAATAATTGTGATGTTATAGAAGGTATATTGAACTAGTGTAGAATGTAGTATACAAAAAGAATTAAATTGTTTTTAATCCAATACCTAACAAAAATAATTAAGTTTTAAGTGTGTAACGTGATAATTTCGGACTTATAGCATGCTAATAATAATATTAAACTATTTAAATAATTATATAATAAACAAATTTTTAGATAATAATACTACTAAATATTAATCATTTTGAATTTACAATTTTGCTTTCCTATCACGTTTGTCTTTTAAAACTACGAAAACTTCTTTTAATGCACTATGGATTTAATATGTTAATGATTATTCTTGTGCGATTCTGCCGTTTCGATTTTTAGAGAACAGAATTTTGGATTCAGTTAGTGCGAACTGAAATAAAACAAGTATATTAGAATTACACTGTATAGGTCCGCGCAACTGATCGATGTGTCACGACATCTCCAGGTCTCGTTTATCAATAGCCTGGCTTACGGATCGATTATCGATTTTTCTGTCGTTAATTTTGGAAAGGTACCGCGGTGGAAGTGGACGGTCGGGGCAGTTTCCTCGGTCTCCTGCACACATCGCAGTATTCTATCAGGCGCATTTGGTCGTATCGTAGGTTCCTACAAAAGAGGGCGCTACATTGTCAATTTTGGGAAAGAATTATTCAGATGAGTCGGATGCATTATGGCAGGTCTAGATTTTGTTATTATTTTCGAGGGCTTACAATGGTGTAATTTGGGGTTCTTTTGGAATGCCCAAGTATAGTTTTGTGAGAGATTTTTTATGATAAGTTTTCCGGTAATATTGCCCTCCGTGATGCCGACGTATTTCTAGTCATTTCTAGTTTTATCGACCGGTTCCTGTGGTTACAACAGCAATCTGTGACCGTAGTTGCCGGATCATGAATAAGTTTCCGATCCCGTGACTGCAGAATTTTTATATCGGATGTGACATTTTACCTGACTGTGGCTCTGAAACAATGAATTTTATATATTGTTTCTATTTCTCGGATTTGACCTTTGGATATTTAATTGACGGATATTTGCTGTGCCTTTGGTGTTAAGTATGACTGGTTGCTTATTGATAAAGAATTGAAGTCTTAACTAGGATTTTATGAGTGGAATGCTGCTCCAAAAATTTGTTCCTGCTTGGTGAGTCTCAAGTCAGCAGTGTGGTGCGCGGTCCATTTTCTGATGCCTTCATCATAATTTTCAAGTAGAGCCTGGCTTGATCGTATTTACGAGATTTATTGATGAGCATCTTTTGCGAAATAGTTCCTGTTTGGATTTGAAAGTTCTAAAGTTGTTATTCGGGCACTTTGGGGTTTTTTTTGGACAGAGGAAGTTCGCACCCACGAGGGAGAATTGTGAAAATGGCCGCCACACTCTAAAATCCTCGTTCCACCATCTTTAGAGGATATCCTCCTGCTGACTTGCCATATTGGCACCTGGAATAGCAGATTCCGGTGAGTTTTTGTATATTTGATTATTTAATAATATGATAATGCCCGTGTATGGTTCTTAGTGGCCATTTCCATGACCATACGCCATTTTGTTGAACATCTTCGGTCTGGGTTGACATTTTATTTCTTTAAATTTAGAGTCAAGACTTCGTAAGAAGCCCACTGCACTTGTCCAGACCATCGACAACCACTCGTTGATTCCGTTTTTAGCATTAGGCAACTGCTAGACCCAGACTCCATTTTGGTTAGAAAACCCTCAGAAGGAGGTAATATTATTTTATTTGCATATTTTATTTAATTTTTGTTTACATTTTGGGCTATATTTGGATATGGTTTAATGTTTGCTAAGGGTTGTTTTCTCTTTTGGGTTTTTTTTTTTTTTTTTTGGTTTGGATATTATTCCAAGGGATTTCCGTCACGACGACGATCAAGTCCTGGAATTTGGATTTTTCTTTGGATCAGTTATTGGGATTGCCAACTTGCCTGACCAGGCAAGAGACTCACTTTCAGCATCGGAGCTGGTGCTGCTCCCACCTGTATACGCCTGAGTCCAGGTGACATTTCTTCGCCTGAAGGTCTGAACAGCTAACGGCCACAGCTATTGGAGGACGTCCAGATAAGTAACCGTAGCAAATAATTAAAATTTCAACTATTATATCTTTTGCAAGCTAAATTCCTCGATACAGTCAATTAGCCAATTTATTAATTTGTTCTTCATATTTACAAATTCAAATTTAAATTAATTTTTCTCACTAAAAATCAAAATCTATTTACTAATTTTAAACTAAACTTTTTACCTTATTATTGAGCTGACTGGCTTATCGAGGGGCCTTTAATAACTTGTTTTGATTCTATTTATAATTTTTGATGTATTTCACTGACTTGTATTTGATTTTGCACTCACGATTTATGGCGTCATAATATCGACCGTGGTACTATATTTTTATATATTCCTGCATACTGTTGACCATTGTCATATTTATATTTTTTTTATTATTCATTTTCTTGTGTACATCGATTTCTCTTAAGCTGCAGGTAATTTTAATAATTAAAATTAGAAGCTTATATTATAGCTGTATTGCTGTTGGCCCGCGTTTGGACCATACCTACATATACTATTATTGTACTTGAAATAACTTTTGAAAAAAAAAACAAAAAGAACAACTTATTTGATATTAGTATATGATTTCAAACAAAATTTTGCGTTTTACTGCTGCTACCTACCTACAAGTGAGACCCTCATATCTTAATTAATTATTTGGTATTCTGTGAAGGTAAGCTCATTGGTATAAGATAATATTTTGGTTTTTCGTTGCTTGGAATCGCTAGAGTTGTGCAACACTGGGCGATAATTCGTAATTATTATCGGCCTAGTACTTCAATAATTTATTTGATAAAGTAGAGTAATAATTAATTACGTGGCGCAAAATATTTAGATCTTAACCCAGCCCTTCTCCACTGTTGCTGTCGGCCTCTACTATTATTCTCCCCAGCTTGTTCCAACTCTTAGGGTCTCCAACGCCTTGATGAATTCGAAATTCAGTATACTTTATTGATCATTAAATAAATATCCGGTAAGTGAAAATTTTTGTGCCATAGATTTTGGCGCCCAACGTGGTTTTTTTTAAACAAAAGGGCATTGTGCCATATTTTTGATGCCCAACATTTTTTAAAATAAAACTTCACAGTTATTGTAATTTTTTTAAATAAAGTACATAGTTTTTGTAATAAAAGTAAACAGTTTTGGTGCCCACTTTTAATTGAGAGAAAATCACAGTTTTTGGCTAATTATTGAGTGACTTTTATTTGAGGTTTTGGGGTATATAACACTGTTATATATAGTTAATAAAAGTCATTATTACATAATGGGTATAGCATATAGATTTCCTTTTTTTTTTGAGTACTTTTGGTGAAAGCTTTTCATAGTTTTGCTGCTTAACTGGTAGTGACAGTTTAGCATTTAGATTTTATTATCAAAATAAATAAAGCACCCAGTTCGCATTTTTCATTGTTTTGCATAATATCAAAAATATTTCACTATATTTTTTTTCATAAGGCAAGGTAACTCAGAATCTGTGTTGACCACCTTTGTTAATTAATAATAAAAACTTATAAATAAATAAATTAGTTTTAAACAAATAGAACAATAATATTTTATTAATTACTTTTAATTGAGAGAAATTACAATTTTACACTTAAGTAAATAAATACTTCTAAATCTTGCTATATACTTGAAATATCTGATTATCCCTGGTTAATTTTTTTAAATTGATTGAAGTTAATCAAGAGTAAATTTTGTGAAAAGGTGATTTACAGATTTGACTCTTCTAGTGTGTCTACTTAAGGGTGTTTTGAGCTAACTGTCTTATAAGTTTTCTAAAGCTGCAGTTTTTTTTTTTTTTTTTGATTTTGCTTTCTTTTGACAATTGTACTTGCAGTATTTTTAGAATATTTATATAAAGAACTAATCTTATTAACTATAATAAATTCAACATACAATTACAGAACATAATAGCTATTAGACATATTTAAGTATTGATTTTTTTTTAATTTTTTGTCTCCGATACAGGTCTTTGAAAATATTTCACTTGATTGGTTATTAGAGTTACAACTTCCGGTATTTTTTTTTTGGGATTAATTCTCTTTCACGCCTTTTGTCTTTGATTGTTTTTTAATTAAAACAATTTTAAGCTTAGTGTTTGGAAGTAGATGGTGTTTCGTTACATCCCATCTGATTCTATTCTATATCTAGAGTCTGAGATTGCTTTATTAACTAGTATTGAGTACTATTGAGTCGATGACTGTAGTTCTTTTCTGTAGCAAAAGTACTCTGAATTTTTTTTTGTCTTGGTAATTATACAGGGTGTCCCAAATTGACTTTGTTTTTTTTTGGGAACTGGTTAGTGTTAAAGACTTATAATTTTTTTTCAGATAGTTTTTTTGCTTTCATTAGAATTTTTTTTAGAATAAAAGTACAATTGTCAAATAGTGACAGAGTTTCACCAAACTATTTTTGGGGGATTGAATGGGAATATTTTTTTTTACGGAACTGAGAGGTCTCACTTTTGGTGATAGTTGGATTTGTGGTTGGTAGTAGCAGAATATAGCATTGAAGTTGACTTTTGAGGTTGAAGTAAGGCGTACTTACTGCAAATAACTGACTTAATTTTTTTTAAATTATTTTATTTACAGTTATTTTGGTTGGGGATATTTAGTGATTAATGACTTATTGCATTTGAAGTGAAGTGTTGTGCTAGTGATTCGTGACTTTGCGAATTTGCATCTAAGTATTGTACTAGTGATTAGTGACTTAGCACATTGGTAGTGAAGTATTGGTGCTGAAGTGAAGCACTAATACATGTTAGTGGTTTAAGAGAACATAAGTTGTTTTACAATAGTGTTTAATTTTTTTTTAAAGATTTTTTTTTTCGGGTTTTATTAGGAATATTAGAGATATAGGTAGGGTTATTACTTGTATAAGCGAGGGATATAAACGTAGGTTAGAGAGCTATACAAGAACGGGATTTAACTAGTTTTAAGTGAATATTTTGAAGATGTCGCGGAAAGTTGAGATCAACCGTTTGGACAAAGACGAACTGGCTTATGAGTTAACATGGAGGGGGATTGCTGTAGGCAATGTGGAAGAGATGCGAAGTCGCCTTGCGTTGGCTATGCAAATGGAAAAGGCTGGTGATAGTTTACACTACCCTGCCTATCCATTTAGTTTTCAGGAAGATGTCACAACAGTGACTAAGAAACTTGATGAGCTTGTACTGCTGATTGAAAACTTCTCGGAATCATCTAAAAGTGGTACCTTTATGAAGCTGCAATCCAAACTTAATCATGTATTAGGTCGCATTGACAACATGGCATGTGACACTGATGATCGTATAAAATTAAGAGGTGAATTAATGGCACAGACGCTTACACTCATCGATGGACTGAATAAAAAGACTTCCGATTCGGCGGCGACTCTCAAATCTCAACCACCACCCAATTTGTGTGTCCTTGAGGGAACGGTGAACACATCCTTAGCGCAAGCTCCAGCTTCTTGTTCTACACGAGTAAATAACACATCACCCACTAATCCAAATACCTTTGGACAGGGTATAAAACCCATACTACCACACAAGTGGAATCTAAAATTTACGGGAGACAAGAGAGAGGGATGTCAGTAACTGCTTTCTTCGAGCGTGTTGACCAGTTGAGAACAGCGAGGAATGTAAGCCTACCGATACTTTTAAATTCAGGTATAGATCTTTTCGATGGAAGAGCATATGAATTCTATCAAGACTGTCGTTCAGAAGTGCACACTTGGGAGGAGTTGGTTCAGAAATTCAAAGAGGAGTATCAGCCAGCATTTTATAGTGAAAAGTTATTGGAGGAAATTAAAAGAAGGACTCAAGGACCGGATGAGACCATTGGGACATACATGGCAGTCATGTCAAAATATTTTCAAAGACTTGAATGTCCAATATCTGAGGATGCAAAACTGACAATCCTTCTTAGGAATATTTCTCCAACATATAGGAACCAACTGGGTGCTATGGAGATATCTAGTATCTCAGAGCTTAAAGCCTTGTGCAGACGCATAGAGACACGGATGCAGTCAGAGTATGCACCACCCCCTCGCAAAGCACAGTCGTTGAAACCTGATTTGGCTTATATTGAAGTGGATGAAGTTAGCAGATCTCTGATCATAGGGTTGATGCTGTTGAAGTTTGTACCCGTGATGTTGCCAAGCCAAGGGCTAGAGAAATTATTTGTTACAACTGCAATAAGCCAGGTCATCGTGCGGCTGGTTGTACTGAAGCTAGAAGATTAAGATGCTATGGATGTCGAAGAGAGGGATTTACAAAGAGAAACTGTCCATCATGCAACCAGGGAAACGGGAAGCGTCACTCTTAGGTAGTCGGCCTAAGGGGAAGACAATAATCCGACGATCACTCCAGTTTTGAATTTTATCTTGGAGCATGCGCAGAACGATGAACGCCCTTATTTGGAAGTTGACATCCTCGGACATAGGCTTCTTGGACTTTTGGACTCGGGAGCTTCGCGCACCTTTTTAGGAGGTCCTGGTTGGGACATTGTCGAAGGTATGGGCATGCATTTAAATGCATTAAGAAGGATTGGCTGTACGGTTGCTAACGGTCAGCAAGCAATGACTATTGGATCAGTAGAACTGCCGATAAGAGTTCGTGATAGGGTCAGAATTTTGGAAGTTTTAGTTGTGCCGGAGTTGCCACATGTGCTCATTCTGGGTATGGATTTTTGGATTGCCATGGGAATAGTCCCAGATCTGAGACACAATGATTGGTACTTTTCTGATACTCCAGTGAAACTCGACAGTATCCATGATCAACTTACTGTGTTAACATCACTTGAAGACTTAAAGCTTGCTGCACTAGTAGAGAGAAGTAAACAGCTGATGGGATCGCAGTTAGGCTGTGCAACTATGGTAGAACATAAAATAAGAACGGACTCTCCACCAATTCGTCAGCGTCCATATCGCGTGTCTCCAGTCATTCAGAAAATTATGGATGAAGAAATTGACTCCATGTTAAATCAAGGTATTATAGAACCAAGTTCAAGTGCTTGGGCATCACCTGTTGTTATGGTTCAGAAGAAAATACAGGGGTGTACAGGTTCTGTGTAGATTATCGCAGACTTCATGGTGTGACTGCTCGGGATAGTTACCCACTTCCTCTAGTTTCAGAAACGCTGGACAAGCTAAAAGACGCTAAATATTTATCCACTTTAGACATCAAAAGTGCATATTGGCAAGTACCTATTGAGGAGAATTCTCGACCACTGACGGCATTTATTTGCAGGAGAGGTCTGTTTCAGTTCCGCAGAATGCCTTTTGGACTTCACAATGCCCCTGCAACTTGGCAGAGGTTGATTGATACTATTTTGGGTCCTGACCTGGAACCAAATGTTTTCGTTTATTTAGACGACGTAGTGGTCCTAACGCAAGATTTTGACGAACATCTACGGATCCTTGATGAAGTATTTCGACGTCTTAGAGAGGCCAATATCACTGTGAGTTGGGAGAAATGTAACTTTTGCAGACCCGAGATGAAATATCTTGGTTATGTGGTTGATAGACGCGGACTACGTGTAGATCCTGATAAGGTTAAGTCCATGTTAGAATTGCCTAGACCAACTAATGTTTCGGAAGTGCGTAGAGTAGTAGGAAGCTTCTCTTGGTATCGCAGATTTGTACAAGACTTTTCCACTATCATAAGTCCACTTACTCAGCTTACTAAGAAGAACCATAAGTTTGAATGGACGGAAAGTGTGAGAATGCTTTTTAGGACGATCAAGAACAAGTTAATCAGTGCACCGATTTTAAGCTGTCCAGATTACAGCAGGGAATTTATTATCCAAACAGATGCTTCTGGCTTTGGTATTGGAGCAGTTCTAACGCAACCAGATCCAAAGGGTGAGAGGGTTACCTCGTACCTCAGTCGTTCACTATCTCGACAAGAGAAAAACTATACCACCACTGAACGGGAATGTTTGGCTTTAGTATGGGCGGTTGAAAAACTCCGACCTTATATCGAAGGAATCCCTTTCAGTGTCATCACGGATCATTATAGTTTAAAATGGTTGCATAATTTGAAAGATCCTAGTGGTAGATTGGCCAGATGGTCTGTGAAATTACAGCAGTTTGACTTCAAGGTTATTCATCGGCCTGGGAAGGATTTGGTGGTTCCTGATATGTTGTCAAGGGCGGTGCCAGTTTTAAATCTTATCGATGATGGTGAACAGGCTAGACCTGCACCAGTAAAAGATAATTGGTACAACAAAATGGTAGAAAGAGTGATTGCTACCCCACTGAAATTCTTGAATTGGCGATGCTCTAGAAGTAAGTTGTTCAAATACATCAAGAACGACTATTTTGGGCTCTTGTCATCGGAAGACCATTGGAAGTTGGTATTGCCTAAAGAGGAACGGTTGGAAGCCATAAGTTCAGCTCATGATTTACCAACTGCGGGTCACATGGGGGTATTTAAGACCTTTAATAGATTGGCAGAAAAGTTTTATTGGCCGAAGATGCGGCAGGATGTTGCCAGATATGTGAGGAATTGTCAGATTTGCGCAGCCCATAAGTGTAATCCAAAGGGTGCAAACGACCAGATGGTATCTCATAGTAAGCCCACTCGTCCATGGGAAATGATTTCAATGGATTTGGTTGGACCTTTGCCACGTTCGTATAAAGGAGATACAGCTATCTTGGTAGTTACCGATTATTTGAGTAAATTCTCCTTTAATATTTCCACTACGCTCTACTTCTTCTAAAGTGATTATCAACCGTATAGAAGAACAAGTGTTCCTTTATTCGGCGTAAGTCGGGTGATTTTATGCGATAATGGTCCACAATTCCGTAGTAGTGAGTTTAAGAAATTTGCAGATAGCTATCATTGCAGAATTCAGTTCAATGCAAATTACCACCTCTAGGGCTAATCCTACCGAACGTCAAAATAGAACTTTAAAGACCATGTTGTCAATGCGTGGGAGCGACAATCACCTAAGTGGGACGAACAATTGGTAGAAGTTGGCCTGTGCTATTCGCACTGCGGTCCAAGAGACCACTAAAGTGTCACCGTTTTTCTTAAATTTTGGAAGAAACATGTGCCTTTCAGGCAAGGACTATAGTAATAAAGATCTTGTAGAAACAGAAGATGGAAACCAAAGCGCAGGAGAGAGAGTAGAAATGAGGGATTTCGGAAGTTGTTTGCGGAAGTTAGGAGCAGATTGGAAGCGGCTGGTCAAAAGAATATTGCGAAGTATAATCTTAGAAAGCGTAGTGAAGTCTTTTCTCCAGGTCAGAGAGTGTGGAAGAAGAATTTTGTTTTTGTCTATGCTGCCAAGTACTTTACACATAAGTTAGCACCGAAATTTGTCGGACCGTAATATCATTCGCCGTCAGATATCGCCTTGGACATACGAGTTACAGGACAGAGACGGGGAAGGTTCTGACAGGCACTTGGCACGCTAAAGACCTGAAACGCTCTCCTACTACGATTGTCCCTAGCGGGCCAATCGTTTTGTGGCAAGGGGGGGAATTGTAACGTGATAATTTCGGACTTATATAGCACGCTGAATAATAATATTAAACTATTTAAATAATTATATAATAAACAAATTTTTAGATAATAATACTACTAAATATTAATCATTTTGAATTTACAATTTTGCTTTCCTATCACGTTTGTCTTTTAAAACTACGAAAACTTCTTTTAATGCACTATGGATTATAATATGTTAATGATTATTCTTGTGCGATTCTGCCGTTTCGATTTTTAGAGAACAGAATTTTGGATTCAGTTAGTGCGACTGAAATAAAACAAGTATATTAGAATTACACTGTATAGGTCCGCGCAACTGATCGATGTGTCACGACATCTCCAGGTCTCGTTTATCAATAGCCTGGCTTACGGTTCGATTATCGATTTTTCTGTCGTTAATTTTGGAAAGGTACCGCGGTGGTAGTGGACGGTCGGGGCAGTTTCCTCGGTCTCCTGCACACATCGCAGTATTCTATCAGGCGCATTTGGTCTGTATCGTAGGTTCCCATAAAAAGAGGGCGCTACATCGTCAATTTTGGGAAAGAATTATTCAGATGAGTCGGATGCATTTTGGCAGGTCTAGATTTTGTTATTATTTTCGAGGGCTTACAATGGTGTGTAATTTGGGGTTCTTTTGGAATGCCCAAGTATAGTTTTGTGAGTGATTTTTTATGTATAAGTTTTCCGGTAATATTGCCCTCCGTGATGCCGACGTATTTCTAGTCATTTCTAGTTTTATCGACCGGTTCCTGGTTACAACAGCAATCTGTGACCGTAGTTGCCGGATCATGAATAAGTTTCCGATCCCGAGACTGCAGAATTTTTATATCGGATGTGACATTTTACATGACTGTGGCTCTGAAACAATGAATTTTATATATTGTTTCTATTTCTCGGATTTGACCGTTGGATATTTAATTGACGGATATTTTCTGTGCCTTTGGTGTTAAGTATGACTGGTTGCTTATTGATAAAGAATTGAAGTCTTAACTAGGATTTTATGAGTGGAATCGTGGCAACATGGCGAGACATTTTGGACCTGTTGCTCCAAAAATTTGTTCCTGCTTGGTGAGTCTCAAGTCAGCAGTGTGGTGCGCGGTCCATTTTCTGATGCCTTCATCATAATTTTCAAGTAGAGCCTGGCTTGATCGTATTTACGAGATTTATTGATGAGCATCTTTTGCGAAATAGTCCTGTTTGGATTTGAAAGTTCTAAAGTTGTTATTCGGGCACTTTGGGGTTTTTTTTGGACAGAGGAAGTTCGCACCCACGAGGGAGAATTGTGAAAATGGCCGCCACACTCTAAAATCCTCGTTCCACCATCTTTAGAGGATATCCTCCTGCTGACTTGCCATATTGGCACCTGGAATAGCAGATTCCGGTGAGTTTTTGTATATTTGATTATTTAATAATATGATAATGCCCGTGTATGGTTGTTAGTGGCCATTTCCATGACCATACGCCATTTTGTTGAACATCTTCGGTCTGGGTTGGACATTTTATTTCTTTAAATTTAGAGTCAAGACTTCGTAAGAAGCCCACTGCACTTGTCCAGACCATCGACAACCACTCGTTGATTCCGTTTTTAGCATTAGCAACTGCTAGACCCAGACTCCATTTTGGTTAGAAAACCCTCAGAAGGAGGTAATATTATTTTATTTGCATATTTTATTTAATTTTTGTTTACATTTTGGGCTATATTTGGATATGGTTTAATGTTTGCTAAGGGATGTTTTCTCTTTAGGGTTTTTTTTTTTTTTGGTTTGGATATTATTCCAAGGGATTTCCGTCACGACGACGATCAAGTCCTGGAATTTTGATTTTTCTTTGGATCAGTTATTGCATTGCCAACTTGCCTGACCAGGCAAGAGACTCACTTTCAGCATCGGAGCTGGTGCTGCTCCCACCTGTATACGCCTGAGTCCAGGTGACATTTCTTCGCCTGAAGGTCTGAACAGCTAACGGCCACAGCTATTGGAGGACGTCCACCTAAGTAACCGTAGCAAATAATTAAAATTTCAACTATTATATCTTTTGCAGCTAAATTCCTCGATACAGTCAATTAGCCAATTTATTAATTTGTTCTTCATATTTACAAATTCAAATTTAAATTAATTTTTCTCACTAAAAATCAAAATCTATTTACTAATTTTAAACTAAACTTTTTAACTTATTATTGAGCTGACTGGCTTATCGAGTGGCCTTTAATAACTTGTTTTGATTCTATTTATAATTTTTGATGTATTTCACTGTATCTGTATTTGATTTTGCACTGACTATTTATGGCGTCATAATATCGACCGTGGTACTATATTTTTATATATTCCTGCATACTGTTGACCATTGTCATATTTATATTTTTTTTATTATTCATTTTCTTGTGTACAATATCGATTTCTCTGCAGGTAATTTTAATAATTAAGATTAGAAGCTTAGTACATATTATAGCTGTATCGCTGTTGGCCCGCGTTTGGACCATACCTACATATACTATTATTGTACTTGAAGCAACATTTGAAAAAAAACAAAAAGAACAACTTATTTGATATTAGTATATGATTTCAAACAAAATTTTGCGTTTTACTGCTAGGTAGCAGCAGTAAGCTACAAGTTAGACCCTCATATCTTAATTAATTATTTGGTATTCTGTGAAGGTAAGCTCATTGGTATAAGATAATATTTTGGTTTTTCGTTGCTTGGAATCGCTAGAGTTGTGCAACACTGGGCGATAATTCGTAATTATTATCGGCCTAGTACTTCATTAATTTATTTGATAAAGTAGAGTAATAATTAATTACGTGGCGCAAAATATTTAGATCTTAACCCAGCCCTTCTCCACTGTTGCTGTCGGCCTCTACTATTATTCTCCCCAGCTTGTTCAACTC